>CM060268.1:18056261-18443988 GCA_030684275.1 Acipenser oxyrinchus oxyrinchus
ATCAGAAGATACCACCCCATTCCTCACACTATCAGAAGATACCACCCCATTCCTCACACTATCAGAAGATACCACCCCATTCCTCACACTATCAGAAGATACCACCCCATTCCTCACACTATCAGAAGATACCACCCCATTCCTCACACTATCAGAAGATACCACCCCATTCCTCACACTATCAGAAGATACCACCCCATTCCTCACACTATCAGAAGATACCACCCCATTCCTCACACTATCAGAAGATACCACCCCATTCCTCACACTATCAGAAGATACCACCCCATTCCTCACACTATCAGAAGATACCACCCCATTCCTCACACTATCAGAAGATACCACCCCATTCCTCACACTATCAGAAGATACCACCCCATTCCTCACACTATCAGAAGATACCACCCCATTCCTCACACTATCAGAAGATACCACCCCATTCCTCACACTATCAGAAGATACCACCCCATTCCTCACACTATCAGAAGATACCACCCCATTCCTCACACTATCAGAAGATACCACCCCATTCCTCACACTATCAGAAGATACCACCCCATTCCTCACACTATCAGAAGATACCACCCCATTCCTCACACTATCAGAAGATACCACCCCATTCCTCACACTATCAGAAGATACCACCCCATTCCTCACACTATCAGAAGATACCACCCCATTCCTCACACTATCAGAAGATACCACCCCATTCCTCACACTATCAGAAGATACCACCCCATTCCTCACACTATCAGAAGATACCACCCCCATTCCTCACACTATCAGAAGATACCACCCCATTCCTCACACTATCAGAAGATACCACCCCATTCCTCACACTATCAGAAGATACCACCCCATTCCTCACAGCTATCAGAAGATACCACCCCATTCCTCACACTATCAGAAGATACCAACCCCATTCCTCACACTATCAGAAGATACCACCCCATTCCTCACACTATCAGAAGATACCACCCCATTCCTCACACTATCAGAAGATACCACCCCATTCCTCACACTATCAGAAGATACCACCCCATTCCTCACACCATCAGGAAGATACCACCCCATTCCTCACACTATCAGAAGATACCACCCCATTCCTCACACTATCAGAAGATACCACCCCATTCCTCACACTATCAGAAGATACCAACCCCATTCCTCACACTATCAGAAGATACCACCCCATTCCTCACACTATCAGAAGATACCACCCCATTCCTCACACTATCAGAAGATACCACCCCATTCCTCACACTATCAGAAGATACCAACCCCATTCCTCACACTATCAGAAGATACCACCCCATTCCTCACACTATCAGGAAGATACCACACCCATTCCTCACACTATCAGAAGATACCACCCCATTCCTCACACTATCAGAAGATACCACCCCATTCCTCACACTATCAGGAAGATACCACACCCATTCCTCACACTATCAGAAGATACCACCCACATTCCTCACACTATCAGAAGATACCACCCCATTCCTCACACTATCAGAAGATACCACCCCATTCCTCACACTATCAGAAGATACCAACCCCATTCCTCACACTATCAGAAGATACCACCCCCATTCCTCACACTATCAGAAGATACCACCCCCATTCCTCACACTATCAGAAGATACCACCCCATTCCTCACACTATCAGGAAGATACCACCCCATTCCTCACACTATCAGAAGATACCACTCCCATTCCTCACACTATCAGAAGATACCAACCCCATTCCTCACACTATCAGAAGATACCACCCCATTCCTCACACTATCAGGAAGATACCACCCCATTCCTCACACTATCAGAAGATACCACCCCATTCCTCACGCTATCAGAAGATACCAACCCCATTCCTCATGCTATCAGAAGATACCAACCCCATTCCTCACACTATCAGAAGATACCACCCCATTCCTCACACCTATCAGGAAGATACCACCCCATTCCTCACACCATCAGGATGATACCACCCACATTCCTCATTGCTATCAGAAGATGCCACCCCATTCCTCACACCAGCAGGAAGATACCACCCCAGTTTGTCACAGCTATCAGGAAGATACCACCCCCATTCCTCACACTATCAGAAGATATCACCCCATTTCTCACACTATCAGAAGATACCAACCCCATTCCTCACACTATCAGAAGATACCACCCCCATTCCTCATGCTATCAGAAGATACCAACCCCATTCCTCACGCTATCAGAAGATACCACCCCATTCCTCACACCATCAGGAAGATACCACCCCCATTCCTCACACTATCAGAAGATACCACCCCATTCCTCACACTATCAGAAGATACAACCATCATTCCTCACAATATCAGAAGATACCACCCCCATTCCTCACGCTATCAGAAGATACCAACCCCATTCCTCACACTATCAGAAGATACAACCCCATTCCTCACACCATAGGAAGATAAAACCCCCATTTCTCACACTATCAGAAGATACAACCCCATTCCTCACACCATAGGAAGATACCACCCCCATTCCTCACACTATCAGAAGATACCAACACCATTCCTCACACTATCAGAAGATACCACCCCCATTCCTCACACTATCAGAAGATACCACCCCCATTCCTCACACTGTCAGAAGATACAGCCCTATTCCTCACACCATAGGAAGATATCACCCCCATTCCACACACTATCAGGAGATACCAACACCATTCCTCACACTATCAGAAGATATCACCCCCATTCCTCACACTATCAGAAGTTACCAACACCATTCCTCACACTATCAGAAAATATCACCCCCAGTCCTCATGCTATCAGAAGACACAACCCATTCCTCACACTATCAGAAGATAACACCCCCATTCCTTACGCTATCAGAAGATACCGCCCCCATTCCTCACAGTATCAGAAGATAACACCCCCATTCCTCACACCATCCCCATTCCTCACACCATAGGAAGATACCACCCACATTCCTCATGCTATCAGAAGATGCCACCCCCAATCCTCACACCATAGGAAGATACCACCCTAATTTCTCACACCATAGGAAGATACCACCCCCATTCTTCATGCTTTCAGAAGATACCAACCCCATTCCTCACACTATCAGAAGATACAACCCCATTCCTCACACCATAGGAAGATACCACCCCATTCCTCACACTATCAGAAGATACCACCCCCATTCCTCACACTATCAGAAGATACCACCCCATTCCTCACACCACAGAAAGATACCACCCCCTTTCCTCATGCTATCAGAAGATGCAACCCCATTCCTCACACCATTGGAAGACACCACCCCCATTCCTCACACTATAGGAAGATACCACCAGCATTCCTCACACCATCAGGAAGATACCACCCACATTCCTCATGCTATCAGAAGATACCAACCCCATTCCTCACACTATCAGAAGATACCAACCCCATTCCTCACGCCATAATAAGATACCACCCCATTCCTCATGCTATCAGAAGATACAACCCCCTTTGCTCACAATATCAGAAGATACAACCCCCATTCCTCACGCTATCAGAAGATACCAACCCCATTAGTCACGCTATCAGAAGATACCAACCGCATTCCTCACGCTATCAGAAGATACCACCCCAATTCCTCACACTATCCAAAGATACCACCCCCATTCTTCACTCTATCAGAAGATACAACCCCCTTTGCTCACAATATCAGAAGATACAACCCCCATTCCTCACGCTATCAGAAGATACCAACCCCATTCCTCACACTATCAGAAGATACCACCCCCATTCCTCACACTATCAGAAGATACCACCCCCCCATGTGTCATGCAATCAGAAGATACAACCCCATTCCTCACACCACAGGAAGATACCGACCCCATTCCTCATGCTATCAGAAGATACCAACCCCATTCCTCACACTATCAGAAGATACCACCCCTATTCCTCACATCATAGGAAGACACCACCCCCATTCCTCACACCATAGGAAGATACCACCACCATTCCTCACACCATAGGAAGATACCACCCACTTTCCTCATGCTATCAGAAGATACCAACCCCATTCCTCACGCCATAATAAGATACCGCCCTGTGGCAATGTGGCCACGCCCTTGTGCGTAGTTTATGTGTATATGTTGTATGTTGCGTGTGTTAATGTTGGTGTATAGTCATTGGGACATGGGATATAAGTGGGTCTGTGTTTCACGTGTGTTTAAAGATGTAATTGTATTTAGGGACGGGATTGCACATCACGTCACGTGCAGATAAAATGTGTATAATGTGAGCACGAGGTTGCACATAATTAATTCACGTGCTGGGATTCAAGTGAATAATTAATTAGTAATTGAATCCCAGCACAACAGTATAAATAGATGCACCTTTCATTCACTCGGGGTTGGGTGTTCGAGAGTGGAGAACGGGTGTGGAGAGGAGGTTAAATAAAATATAAGAGGAATAATAATAAGAAGAAGAAGAAGTGTTTTTGTGCTCACCGTGTTTGTTCGTCCGTGTTTGTTAGTGTCTGTCTGTTTTGTTTATCTCTTTTGTTTTGGCGAATGTGCCGTGTTTTGTGTTCAAACCTTTTATTTTCTGTGCTGTTTAATTATTAAATGCTGAGCGCGATCACGTGCTCAGCTTCACCAAAACCTCACTGTCTCTGTCTGTTCTGTGTTGCTCCCGGTCTCTGGTCTGACGTCACTCACTGCGGCCGTCTTTGTGACACGTGGTGTCCTGCGTGGGATCTACAGCGCCTAGAGGACTCAGGCCAGAGCGGGAACCGCAGTTTTTTTTGAAAAAAAAAAAAAAAAAGGGGGGAAAAAGGAAGAGAGGATGAGGTGGAAGAAGGACCGGGAAGCGAGGGACAGGGAGGAGGAGGAGTACATCAGGGCCAGGCACCCGAGGAGCTGTAGGTCACCACTGTTGTGCCCCCTCTGTAACCAGCAGCATTACTTTGCCGTCTGTCCCTTCCGAGTTATGAGGAGGAGCCTGAGCATCCACAACCTGAGTGGGAGGAGCCCGAACGTCCTACGCCTGAGTGGGAGGAGCCCGAACGTCCTACACCTGAGTGGGAGGAGCCCGAACGTCCTACGCCTGAGTGGGAGGAGCCCGAACGTCCTATGCCTGAGTGGGAGGAGCCCGAACGTCCTATGCCTGAGTGGGAGGAGCCCGAACGTCCACAGCCCAAGAGGGGGGAGTCGGTGCGTCCACAGCCCAAAAGGGAGGAGTCGGTGCGTCCACAGCCCAAAAGGGAGGAGTCGGTGCGTCCACAGCCCAAAAGGGAGGAGTCGGTGCGTCCACAGCCCAAAAGGGAGGAGTTGGTGCGTCCACAGCCCAAAGAGAGGGAAGTCGGGGCTTTCACAGCCCTAGGACCCAAGCTGCCAGCAGAGGGAGAATGCCTGCTGTCCCCATGTCCACCAGCAGAGGGAGAATGCCTGCTGTCCCCATCTCCACTAGCAGAGGGAAAATGCCTGCTGTCCCCATGTCCACCAGCAGAGGAAGAATGCCTGCTGTCCCCGTGTCCACCAGCAGAGGAAGAATGCCTGCTGTCCCCGTGTCCACCAGCAGAGGGTGAATGCCTGCTGGGTTCCCATCCACCAGCAGAGTGTGAACGTCTGCTGGTATCACTTCCCCCACCGTCACCACCCGGAGGAGAGGAACAGGAGCTGCCTCTGCCTCCACCACAGTCCCCTGCAAGAGACGTGGAGCCGCACCAGTCCCCTGCAACAGTAGGAGACCACACGCTGCTCGCACCTCCATCGCCAGGAGACTACACGCTGCTCGCACCTCCATCGCCAGGAGACTACACGCTGCTCCCACCTCCACCGCTTCCTCCACTAGGAGCAGAGCAGCAGGAGCTGCCTCTGCCTCCGCTACCGCCCGGAGCAGAGGAGCAGGAGCTGCCTCTGCCTCCACCACCTCAACCGCTTCCACCAGGAGCAGAGCAGCAGGAGCTGCCTCTGCCTCCTCCACCAGCAGAGGGTGAGTACCTGCTGGGTCCGCCTTCATTGTCGTGGGAGGACTGCTTGCCCCTCCCACCTCCACCAGCAGAGGGTGAATACCTGCTCGTGCCGACACCACTAGGAGCAGAGGAGCAGGAGCTGCCTCTGCCTCCGCCACCGCCCGGAGCAGAGGAGCAGGAGCTGCCTCTGCCTCCGCCACCGCCAGGAGCAGAGGAGCAGGAGCTGCCTCTGCTTCCCGCACCGCCACCACAGGGAGTACGGTGGCCGGAGCCCCAGAAAGGGAGCTACGGCTACAAAGACAGGGGAGAGGTCAGGAGACCACTTTCCCCAACAGCAGTTTCTCTGCAGGAGTTCTTGTGGTGGAGCCCCACAGGAGGGAGCTACCGGCTACTGAAGAAAGGGGAGAGGTCAGGAGACCAGCATCCCCGCAGCAATTTCGCTGCAGGAGTGGACCAGCATGCTGTCAGCCGTGCCACTACCGGCAGGGGTGCTGACAGCATTGCCAGCCATGGGCCCACTGAAGCCTCCTTCCCAGCCCGAGACTTTGTCCTGGACTGCTGGGTTTTATGGGGAGGTGGCCGTTGAGGCCATGTGTGCTGCACAAGGGGGGTATATGTGGCAATGTGGCCACGCCCTTGTGCGTAGTTTATGTGTATATGTTGTATGTTGCGTGTGTTAATGTTGGTGTATAGTCATTGGGACACGGGATATAAGTGGGTCTGTGTTTCACGTGTGTTTAAAGATGTAATTGTATTTAGGCACGGGATTGCACATCACGTCATGTGCAGATAAAATGTGTATAATGTGAGCACGAGGTTGCACGTAATTAATTCACGTGCTGGGATTCAAGTGAATAATTAATTAGTAATTGAATCCCAGCACAACAGTATAAATAGATGCACCTTTCATTCACTCGGGGTTGGGTGTTCGAGAGTGGAGAACGGGTGTGGAGAGGAGGTTAAATAAAATATAAGAGGAATAATAATAAGAAGAAGAAGAAGTGTTTTTGTGCTCACCGTGTTTGTTCGTCCCTGTTTGTTAGTGTCTGTCCGTTTTGTTTATCTCTTTTGTTTTGGCGAATGTGCCGTGTTTTGTGTTCAAACCTTTTATTTTCTGTGCTGTTTAATTATTAAATGCTGAGCGCGATCACGCGCTCAGCTTCACCAAAACCTCACTGTCTCTGTCTGTTCTGTGTTGCTCCCGGTCTCTGGTCTGACGTCACTCACTGCGGCCGTCTTTGTGACACGCCCCCATTCCTCATGCTATCAGAAGATACAACCCCCATTCCTCACACTATCAGAAGATACCACCCCATTCCTCACGCTATCAGAAGATACCAACCCCATTAGTCACGCTATCAGAAGATACCAACCCCATTCCTCACGCTATCAGAAGATACCACCCCAATTCCTCACACTATCAGAAGATACCACCCCATTCCTCACACTATCAGAAGATACAACCCCCTTTGCTCACAATATCAGAAGATACAACCCCCATTCCTCACGCTATCAGAAGATACCAACCCCATTCCTCACACTATCAGAAGATACCACCCCCATTCCTCACACTATCAGAAGATACCACCCCCATTACTCATGCTATCAGAAGATACAACCCCATTCCTCACACCATAGGAAGATACCGACCCCATTCCTCATGCTATCAGAAGATACCAACCCCATTCCTCACACTATCAGAAGATACCACCCCATTCCTCACATCATAGGAAGACACCACCCCATTCCTCACACCATAGGAAGATACCGACCCCATTCCTCATGCTATCAGAAGATACCAACCCCATTCCTCACACTATCAGAAGATACCACCCTATTCCTCACATCATAGGAAGACACCACCCCCATTCCTCACACCATAGGAAGATACCACCCACATTCCTCATGCTATCAGAAGATACCACCCCCAATCCTCACACCATAGGAAGATACCACCCCCATTCCTCACACTATCAGAAGATATCACCCCATTCCTCACACTATCAAAAGATACCACCCCCATTCCTCACACTATCAGAAGATACCACCCCCATTCCTCATGCTATCAGAAGATACCACCCCCATTCATCACGCTATCAGAAGATACCAACCCCATTCCTCACGCTATCAGAAGATATCACCCCATTCCTCACACTATCAGAAGATACCACCCTATTCCTCACACCACAGGAAGATACCACCCCATTCCTCACACTATCAGAAGATACCACCCACATTCCTCACACTATCAGAAGATACAACCCTCATTCCTCACAATATCAGAAGATACCACCCCATTCCTCACGCTATCAGAAGATACCACCCCATTCCTCACACTATCAGAAGATACCACCCACATTCCTCACACTATCAGAAGATACAACCCTCATTCCTCACAATATCAGAAGATACCACCCCCATCCTCACGCTATCAGAAGATACCAACCCCATTCCTCACACTATCAGAAGATACAACCCCATTCCTCACACCATAGGAAGATAAAACCCCATTTCTCACACTATCAGAAGATACAACCCCATTCCTCACACCATAGGAAGATACCACCCCATTCCTCACGCTATCAGAAGATACCGCCCCATTCCTCACACCATAGGAAGATACGCCCCATTCCTCATGCTATCAGAAGATACCAACCCCATTCCTCACACCATAGGAAGATACCACCCCCATTCCTCACACCATAGGAAGATACCACCCACATTCCTCATGCTATCAGAAGATACCACCCTCAATCCTCACACCATAGGAAGATACCACCCCCATTGCTCACACTATCAGAAGATATCACCCCATTCCTCACACTATCAAAAGATACCATTCCTCACACTATCAGAAGATTGGTGTTCCAGTACTTAGGACTACACCATTGATCTCATTCTCTGACTGGCAAATGTTCCTGCGATAATACAGCTCCCAGTCGTTGATGGCTTGCATCAGTCTCTAGGACAAAAGGTTTCGAAAAGTCAGCATAAGCCAACACTGGAGACGATACGAGCTTCTCTTTCAGTGTCTGAAAACACTCTTCACACTGCTGGGTCCAGTTGTTTACAGTGATTGCCCTGCGCCCCTGTCATCCATTCTTACTCGTCCCAGCCAGTTCTGCCACCAGGTGGTGGAGCGATGTTGCAAACTCGGAAAACCCTTCCACAAACCTGTGGTAATAGCTACAGAATCCCTTACAGGAGACTTATACAGGAGACTTATTGGAATCATTTTACATAGCATTTTTAGTTGGTGCATTTGCACTGTTGTTAACTAATACCATTTTATTTCGTTAGTTTTTAACAGCAGTTTTCCATTTACAGTACTTAATCTAGAAATTAGAAAATACCATTATTTTTAATGGTCGCAGACCTGTTTGAACATTAAATAACCCCAACAAAATATAGATTTCTTAAACAAAAATGATACAGATTCCTGTTTTATTTGTTCATTGAGCTTGAGGTAACATTTAATAGGTAATGCATGCGTCTCGCATGCTACTTTTATAGGCTACTCCCCCAGTCAGTGCTGCCAGATTGGCAGTTTTCCCGCCAAATGTGTCTTGTTTTGAAAGCATATAGCGGGTAAATACTGTCTTTGGTGGTTTAGTTATTTTTATCATGCTTGTTCTTTTTCTATTCCTTTCAATTATGAGGTCATCACCAGCGCAGAACTTCAATCACCACAACGTCCTGTATAGTAGGCCTATGTCACGTCCTCCCCGTCTTATTTCTGGAGCTCTGCATCCAATAAAATTATGAATCACACAAACGCTGTTATTTCTTATTCATCACCAGTTTCAGAACTGTACAATTACAATTGTTTTTCAATTTATTTTTAAAGAATGTATCCACTGACAGTTCTGGACAATTTAATTTACACGACATTCTGAATACATGTTTTTTCCTGGACCTACCACATTTGATCTCATCAGATAAAAAATTAAAAATAAAAACAGCGGTTCTGGTACTGAAAATTGTGAGAAAAAAAACAAGCAAAGCAGATAAATAAATACATAGTTTAAAACATTGTTTTGCTTTTTTAATAAATGTGTAGCACTTATTTATGCTTTTGTAATATATATATATTAAATCTTAAATGTAAGTGCGGTTCCTAATGTCTATTCAACGGCATGGTACAGAAATACTTTTTTGATTTCCACACAAAAAAGAGATGCATCGAAATTATTCTTAAGTTGATTCTTAAGTTAACTCTTAAGTCAAGGTTCTGCCCATTGAAAAACCGGCTCGACAACACCACTGATTGAGACCCATGAAAGAAAGATGGATAGCTATAGCTCCATGAAGCTGGAGCCATTGGCACTTAAGTGGGCCATGACTGAAAAATGTGAGTTTTTGCTTGGGCTGCATTGTTTAGTTTATACTGACAATAATCCTCTCTGCTACTTACAGACCGCAAAGTTGGGAGCCTTGGAACAACGGTGGGTGGCACAACCGCCTCCTTTTCGTATGAGATGAAGTATCGGTCAGTGAGGTTCAATGGGAATGCTGATGCACTGTCTTGGCAGTGTGAAGAGGAGGCCAGTGTTCAAGAACAGGTCGGTTGGCCTACTGCAGCCCTAGAAGACTAGGTAGGGCCACAGGGATCAGGTACTGGGCAGGGGGGGTGTACATCAGCACATTATTACGGCACTGCCTGGTAGGCAGAAGGTTGACTTGTCTACGCTACAGACCCAGGACCCAGGCCGGTGCTGGGATTTCTGGAAAAGGGGTCGTGGACCAGACCTGAATGAGTGGATCCAGTTGGCGAAACCAGTGGCAGAGCTTGTGTGATAATGGGACCAAATTGAAGAGAAAGAGGGTGTCCTGTACCGGGTATCTTATCCAGCAGGAGGAGGCAAGAGGTTTTACAGCTTTGCTGCTGAAACTTCTTCACGGGAAGTCCTCACCAGTCTACATGATAACCATGGCCATCAAGGTGTGGAGAGGACTACACAGCTGGTCCACCAGAGGGTGTTCTGGCCTGGAATGGGAGTAGATGTGAAGCGGTGGTGTGCGCAGTGTGAACACTGTATTCTTTCAAAGGCAGTGCAGCCAAAGGTGCAAACTTTCATGGGGAATGTGCTCGCTTCAAGACCTTTGGAGATCTTGGCTCTTGACTGCACTGTCTTGGAGCCCTCAAATGATGGGACGGAGAACACATTGGTTATCACTGATCTCTTCACAAAGTTTATGCAGGCTATACCTACCCAGGACCAGTGTGCCAGTACCATGGCCACGGTGCTGGTACAGGAATGGTTTTACCATTTCGGAGTTCCAGAGAGAATTCATTCTAACCAAGGTAGAAATTTCGAGAGCAATGTGATATGCCAACTGTGCCAAATATATGGGACCTAGAAGAGCCAGATTATTCCTTACCATCCTGAGGGGAATGGCCAGAGGTTCAACCGCACCTTACATGACCTCCTACGGACCCTGCCTCCGGACAAGAAGCGGCGCTGGGCTATGCATCTCCCCCATATGCTGTTTGCCTATAACACCTCAGTACATCAGACCACCAACCAATCTCCATATTATCTCCTGTTTGGAAGAAATCCCCACCAGCCAGTGGACATCTGTCTGGATACAGGTGAAGTAGAGCCCGATGGGGGGTCCGTAAAGGGTTGGATCCAAGAGCATCAGGAAATCCTCCAGACAACCTACCAGGAGATGAAGAGACAGTTGGTAGAGGCAGCGCAGCGAAGGGGTAAGTTGCATAGTGAGAAAGTCTGTGATGTAGGACTGCTGGAGGGGCAGAGGGTTTACTTGAAGAACCACAGCATGAGGGGTTGGAATAAGATGGTTCGGGCACCTACGGGACAGGGTGCGGTTTACTCTATTGAGCCTGTGGATGGGAGTGGACTAGATCGGCACATCAATCGAGGTGAGTTACAACCAGTACACCAGGAGATGATTGTTGATATTACTCCTCCATGTCACCTTGATCTGGGTTTGTTCCCATCAGAGTCTTCCATTTCCACTGAAGATACTTCGGATGATGACAGCGAGGTGGCTGTATGACAGGGGCTCCAGGACCTCCCTATGGAACCGCTCGAGCAGGAAGAAGTGGAAGAACCTCTTCCAGAAGCTGGTGTGTCCTCCGGAGGACCAGTTGGAGCACTGCAGGTCAGCATCGTAACCCACACCGTCTACCCCTGTCAATAGTCAGTACCACAGACGAAGCTGATGGACAGAATGCAGAGGCTTCGAATCTCACGGGTACCCGCACCTACAATGTATAGTCGAGTCACTGTCAGGGATATGTCCAGACAGTGACCAGTAAAAGGTTTGTCGACGAGGCGTCAATGCAAAAAGGGGGGGGGGGGGTGGAATGTAGCATATGTCACCATGGTTACGGAGGTGGGGCACCCAGCAATAAATACAGCCGGTGCAGAGCAGAGAAAGAGCGGTACTGGGTTGGAGGTGATTAGTTGCTGGGTGCGTGTGTTTGTCTCACAGAGTGGTGGAAGGAAGGGTGTTAGGGTGAATTCAGAGAGAGAAAAGGAGGTGAATGGTGTCCAGATTCTCCCGAGGGACAAGACTGCCATCAGTCACTGGTTTCTGTGTGTTTGTTTTATGTTGCTGATAGCCAGGCTTGTTGTGTTGACTAAATTCCCTTGTAGTTAATTGTGCACACACACGTTATTTCTGCTTTTATTGTTTTAATATTCTAGTGTGTGTGTTTTAGTGTTTTAATTGTTGTGGGGGGAGCTGCGAGAGAGCAGGGCACTATTTTTATGGGGTCAGTGCTGCATGTGGGCCTTGATCTAAACCAATCCATTTATATATAATTTGGGTTTGTGGTATTTGGTTTTGGTATTGCATGTCACTTTTAATACAGGATTGAGCACTGTGTGTATTACTTTCTATTACTTTTTTGTGGATTTGTATTAAGTTTTGTGTTATTTTCACAGGTGAGATTGGGTGGTGATCAAGGTCTTCTGGGCAGTGGAACCAGTTAATTATAATTTGGACTTTCCCTGCTCCTTCTCTCCTCCTGTTTGTATGAGAATTAGTATTAACTAATAATTATTGTAAGTTACTGACTGGAGTTTGCTTACGGTTTGGAGCCGGATTGGGTGATATTGACCCGTATAGCAGCTAATCAATCCGACTCGCACGGCAGCAACATGGCAATATCCCTATAGTGTGGATAGGGATATCGCCTCAGCAACATGGCAATATCCCTATAGTGTGGATAGGGATATCGCCTTAGCAACATGGCAATATCCCTATAGTGTGGATAGGGATATCCCCTCAGCAGCATGGCAATATCCCTATAGTGTGGATAGGGATATCCCCTCAGCAGCATGGCAATATCCCTATGGTGTGGATAGGGATATCCCCTCAGCAGCATGGCAATATCCCTATAGTGTGGATAGGGATATCCCCTCAGCAGCATGGCAATATCCCTATAGTGTGGATAGGGATATCCCCTCAGCAGCATGGCAATATCCCTATAGTGTGGATAGGGATATCCCCTCAGCAGCATGGCAATATCCCTATGGTGTGGATAGGGATATCACCTTAGCAACATTCTATTTGTGTTTGTTATTTGTTCCTTGGCACACTGCAGCACTGCCATTTCTTATTTGTTGTATTGGGGGCCGCCTGTGTTGATTAAAGTACGGCCAATACTTTTTATTCTGTGTTTTACTAATTGTGCTGTAAATAAATGAATTGCTCTTTTGAGCACCTCCTGACTCTGAGTCTCTGGGCTTTCATTTATTTGTGAGGGGCTTCAGTGGGGAACATTGGGGAAAGGAATTAGATTGTGGAACCTGGTTAAGGGAGGTGTTAACCCTCCAGTTAAGTTAGCTGACGTAGTCGCCAATTGAAGCAAACCAGTACCGCACCTCGCCACATGATTAAGCTACTAAAAACAAAAGGTAAAATGATGGCTCTCACTAAAAGCCCGGTGTTTTGAGCCTGATGGCAACATTTTAGCCGTGGTTAGCTGAAGAAAAAAAAACCAAGGAAGGTCACTGGTCCTGCACACTGAAGGGATTTGGAAATGACAAGAGAGCCACATTTCAAACCTCCCCAATGCAGTTAAGTTGTTCGTCAGGTTTGCCATCTGCGATTTGTTAGCCGTTTTGTACACTTGTTTGATTAAGTATGAACTACCGCACCACCACAAGGTTTGTATTATTTTATTTACTTACTCATTCATACTATATTTGTCATCAATAACAAGCCTTAACAAACGCCTTGTGGTATTTTACAATATTAGTTTGCATTACATTTTCCTTTTACAATATTATTTAGCTATATAGTACAGCTATATAGTATAGTTATATTATTAAATTTCATGATGTAAAATGCAAGGAATTTCATCCATTTTGTGGTGCGCATTAAAACAATGTAGGCTAATGTAACCTTGAAACTTAAAATACTCTTTTTCATTTGGTAGCCCTAGCTGCATGGTGAATGAACAAAGCAATCATACAGAACAATTGTTTGGTGCCAGTATTAATGTTTTTTTTTAATTACATTTTGAACTTTTTGTTCTATGCATGTGTTGCTCTACCCTGGAGCCAAACACCAGGATTAAAGTCCTTAAATCTTGAGGTGAAAGCTCTTCAAGGAGTTGTTCATTGCTTCTGCACCATTGTTTGTGGTGACTGACTCATTGAATCCCTCTGGAGCATATGCTGTACACCACTTCTGAGAAGTAACAGCTGGCTACTAATTTGAAAAAGGCAGGTGTTGTCAAATCCAAAATCCAAAAATACTTTTACGAAAAAAGGAGATATTATGAAGCATAATTATAAATATTATTATTTAATTAGGAAAGAGAAAACACATCTATAATAGCTTACAACCATATGTGTTGCCATATGACATGATCAACTGCTAAATTGTTCATTTCAGTATGCAATTATATTTGATGTGCATCTAAAAAATCTGAAAATAAATGATAAAACACGGTTTATCAAGCAGTGATGTATATCTGACTAAGACTCAAAGAACATCACATTATAGCATCACATAATAAATACAGGTTATGAAGTCATGTGCTGTATGTTATGTATCTTGCCTCCTTTATGTCAAGCCATCTGCTTTCTACATGGTTCCTAACTCTTGCCTTAGATTTGTACAGAATACTATCCCTCAGAATCTGAACCTCCCTTGTACAAGCTTCTTGATTGTGAGCAGACGCAATCTCACGGAGGTGACCAAGCAGTTCACTTGGTTCAGCAATGGACAGTTGTTTCTTACCCTAGATAATTAACTTTGCCCATGTCTGTCAGTTAATCTTTTTTTAACAGCATAAAAGACCCACTCCGGGCTCAGAGTTTAGGAGAGTTTTAGAGGAGCAAGTGTGAGAGCTGTCAAGTGAGTGAACCACAGCACCCGTTTTAATAATAATGAAACCAATGCAATTGAAGCAGGTCAATTTAGCAGCGATCCTGCATTGTGGAGTGACATTGATGACAGTTTCAGGAGTTTTTGAATTGCTAAAGGTTCAGCTGCTTGTCAAAATAAAAACGTAAAACAATTCCCTGCTTGCACTCGGGTGATTGGAGGGAAGACGCGTAGATGCTGTCTGAAGATCTGTTTTCTTGTCGACTGCAC
Source organism: Acipenser oxyrinchus oxyrinchus (assembly GCA_030684275.1). Taxonomy (NCBI): domain Eukaryota; kingdom Metazoa; phylum Chordata; class Actinopteri; order Acipenseriformes; family Acipenseridae; genus Acipenser; species Acipenser oxyrinchus. The sequence continues at coordinate 18,071,790 of CM060268.1, forward strand.
AATGCTGAATCTGTTATGCGGGACTGGCTTATTTTTACTCAACATCTTCTGGAAATGTTTACTGCTTTGCCTGCAAACTTCTTTCAACCAAAGTGTATGCCTTTATCGAAGGATTCGATGATTGGAAACACCCTGAACGCCTTTCTGAACATGAGAAAAGCTTAGAACACCGAAACTGTATGCCTGAACTTGCTGCAGTTTACCCCAGTGACTTGGAACAAACTTTCCTGATTAACTCATACAATTCAAATTCTTTGTACAAACCAGACAAATCTCCTGCCAAATTGCTGCAAGTTTTAACACAAAGTGGCTTTCAGTCAACATTCCCTAACGTGTACGTTGCTCTTAGACTTTTCCTGACCCTACCTGTTACAAACTGTGAAGGAAAATGTACATTCTCGACAATGGCAAGGAAAAAAAAAAACTGAGATCAACAATGCATCAAAGACGTCTGAACGTCTTGTCTCTAATGGCAGTTGAGCCAGAACTGGTGTGACAAATTGACTTTGACTACATTGTATATGTTTTTTCCTTTCTCAAAGCTTGGAAGAAACCAATCATTTAATCAGGTAAGACATACATTCTCATGAGATTTTATATGTTTGTATTTTTTCACATTTGGTTTCATAATTATGTGATGGTATTATTAAAATGCAGGTATAATGGGCAGGGCTCTATGCTTACATTTTTAACTACTGGCCCCTTGGGCCACTGAGCTAGTGTTTTTACTGGCCCAAATGCAATTTTATCTGGCCGACTATATTTATATATTTTTTCATGATGGTTTTTATTTTCAGTATGTTTCTAACTGTGTATGGTAAAGAACATGAGAACATAAGAAAGTTTACAAATGACAGGATGCCATTCGGCCCATCTTGCTCGTTTGGTTGTTAGTAGCTTATTGATCCCAGAATCTCATCAAGCAGCTTCTTGAAGGATCCCAGGGTGTTGGCTTCAACAACATTACTGGGGAATTGGTTCCAGACCCTCACAATTCTCTGTGTAAAAATGTGCCTCCTATTTTCTGCTCTGAATGCCCCTTTATCTAATCTCCATTTGTGACCCCTGGTCCTTGTTTCTTTTTTCAGGTCGAAAAAGTCCCCTCGGTCGACATTATCAATACCTTTTAGAATTTTGAATGCTTGAATCAGATCACCGCGTAGTCTTCTTTGTTCAAGACTGAACAGAATCAATTCTTTGAGCCTGTCTGCATATGACATGCATTTTAAACCCGGGATAATTCTGGTTGCTCTTCTTTGCACTCTTTCTAGAGCAGCAATATCCTTTTTGTAACGAGATGACCAGAACTGAACACAACATTCTAGATTCGGTCTTACTAATGCATTGTAAAGTTTTAACATTACTTCTCTTGATTTAAATTAAACACTTTTCGCAATATATCTGAGCATCTTGTTGGGCTTTTTTTTATAGCTTGTCAAGATGAAGACATTACTGAGTCAACATAAACTCCTTTGTCTTTTTCATAGATTCCTTCTTCAATTTCAGTATCTCCCATATGATATTTATAATGCACATTTTTATTGCCTGCGTGCAGTACCTTACACTTTTCTCTATTAAATGTAATTTGCCATTTGTCTGCCCAGTTCTAAAATCTAAATAAACCATGTCATATGCTTTGCAATTATCCATTGTTGATGTTGCATCCTCAAAAAAATCAAGAAGGTTAGTTAGACACGATCTCCCTTTCCTAAAACCATGCTGACAGTCTCCCAGGATATTGTTACCATATAGGTAATTTTCCATTTTGGATCATATTATAGTTTTCATAAGTTTACATATAATAGAAGTCAGGCTTATTGGTTTGTAGTTACCTGGTTCGGTTTTGTCTCCCTTTTTGTGGATCAGTATTACGTTTCCAATTCTCCAGTCTGTCGGTACAACCCCTGTGTCAAGAGACTGTTGCATGATCTTGGTTAGCGGTTTGTAAATAACTTCACAGAAAGTCAACAGTAGATGTTTTACATTGAACTGCAGTCCAGAGTTAAAAAAGAACTCCAAGAGAGCCCACATGTCAAAAGAAAGTGGCTAAACAAAGCATTTTAATATATGTTACTTCAACCATTTAACATGCACACATTTTGTGCTTGTTAGAAAATGAAAATACTGTATTCAAGATTTGAAAATGTATGTGTACAAATGTTACTCATTTTTTCACAAGCAAACCCGCAACCAAGCTGTTACCATATGGTCACAGCAACGGTAAAACTGAATTATAATAATCCTAATTAGTGATGGGTCAGTGTAGTCAAATACAAAAAAAAAAAAATATTCACATGGCATATTACATATTCGAGTACAGAAAAAAATACCTTATACATTAGCTACTAGAGAAGCAAACGCGTCTTTCTTTTATTTTTTTAATGCTGACGCTTAACACATGTTATGTCAGTCTTAAACCTGTTGTTATTGGCATATTAAAGGTAATGACCCTAATTAATTATGCAATGCTTGTAATAGCAACATTCTACAGTAATTGTATTCTGTTTGAAAATGTTGCCAATTTTATTGCCTTGTTTTTAGCTAATGTTAACAGATCCCTGCATGAGTTCCGCTGTAATGACTGTACACAGCAGCTTCTGCAGCTGGTGCTAGCCAGTCGTGAAACAGCTTCTGGGAGCATGGCACCGGCGAACTTTGGCTGTATGAACTTAAATAAAGTAATGTATATAGCAAGTGCTAAAAGAAGTAATACAAACTTGGGTAACATCGAAATTAGAAAGGTAATTTAACGTTATGATGAATATAAAGACATACTAAATGTTAAGCAGAACAACACAGTGACTAATAAGAAAAGGCAAGATACTTGGAGTTGGAAAGGAGTTCTTTTTAAACTCTGGACTGCAGTTCAATGCAAAACATCTACTGTTGACTTTCTGTGAATTTACTCTGACCATTAAAAGTACAACCAGTTATCCTTGTTTTGAATTATTTACAGGTTATTGAATAAACCAAGTAACTTGACTTAGATTCATCTGATGTCAGTACTTGATGGCTAGTTGTAATTAGTAATGTTAAACTACTGTAATATTGGAATGTATTTTCTATTGTTTTGGCCAGGTTACAATATTTACACTATTAAAATTATTTTATAAATATTATTAGTTAGAATTAAACAGATGTAGAATATTTAGGTTGCTATATGATAGGTGTTATTCTAAATACACTACAGAAAACATTATTTGGTGGTTTGCGCAATATTATGCTACTGTTGCTTTAATTGGAAGTGATACGCGCTGTGACGTTGCTGCTCATTGTATTTTAATTCAGTAAACAAAAGTAAAAACTTGTGCCTAAGGATATAGGGTATAGAACGAAGAAATCTCGTCTTGGACATTTGTTTGTACACTTTGTGAACCAGGCTAAACTTTATGCTGTCTGCTTGTAAATTAGCAGACAGCTAATGACCATTTTTTTTAACTTAAAAGAAACAAGGACCAGGGGTCACAAATGGAGATTAGATAAAGGGGCATTCAGAACAGAAAATAGGAGGCACTTTTTTACACAGAAAATTGTGAGGGTCTGGAACCAACTCTCCAGTAATGTTGTTGAAGCTGACACCCTTCAAGAAGCTGCTTGATGAGATTCTGGGATCAATAAGTTACTAACAACCAAACGAGCAAGATGGGCCGAATGGCCTCCTCTCATTTGTAAATTTCTTATATTCTTATGTTCTTACACACGCATTTGCCATTTATTCTCACAAGCGTAAGGGACCAGAGTTTGGGTAATCGAATACTCAAAAATGTTGCACCCTGTGTTTTCAAATAGTTAACTATTTGAAATTCCCATCCCTAATCTTAATAATAAAAACCATTAAAACAATTCATTCATAAAACAAAAAATTAACTCTTTCTCAGAGCGTTGTTGCTTGTGTAGCCTCTCCCAAATCAGCACCAATCTTGCTGAGTGATACCAACGAGTCCTGGAAAGATTGGGAATGGCATTTAGCAGTGTGGAGTAGTGGTTAGGGATCTGGACTCTTGACTGGAGAGTTGTGGGTTCAATCCCCAGTGGGGGACATTGCTGTTGTACCCTTGAGCAAGGTACTTTACCTAGATTGCTCCAGTAAAAACCCAACTGTATAAATGGGTAATTGTATGTAAAAATAATGTGATATCTGTATAATGTGAAATAATGTATAACGTGATATCTTGTAACAATTGTAAGTCGCCCTGGATAAGGGTGTCTGCTAAGAAATAAATAATAATAATAATTTTGACCTGAACACATCGGATCCTAAATCAAAAAGACAATTTGATCGCGTATCTGGGTATCCATCGGGACATCTTACTGTGAGACCGGATATGATGTAAACTAAATGCTGAATTCACAGCAAATAAAGCTGCTGTTTTAGCTGTAAGTCTGGGAAACTGGCACCAAACAAGGCAGAACGTTACTTTTTTTTCACTGTCATAATGAAGCCAGATGAAGCCCCCACTTTAAATGTTTGTCTTAATTTTTTTCCATAATTACTTTCTTTATGATTTATTGATTTCAGCGCTTTCCCTTTGGCTTATTGGTTGCTTAGTTGTAGAAAACCCAATTTGTAAAAGATTTGCCATGTCGCGGGAACGAGTACCAACACAGCACTTTGGTACGTAGTCTAAGATTCTGACTGTACAACAAATATGATGAGCGGTGGGAAAGTTAGGATTAGTTCGTAGTTATGTTTTAAAAAATGGTTTGTAAATTAGTGTGGCAAAGTGCCCGCCCCTGTGTGTATTTTGTGTTATGTGTTGTGTTTTAATGTTGGTGTATAGTCATTGGTACACGGGATATAAACGGGTCTGTGTAACACGAGTGTTTAAAATGTATATTTGTATTTAGGCACGAGGATTGCACAGCACTTCACGTGCAAGTAAAAAGTAATAATATGTGAGCACGGGGAATTGCACTTTAATTAATTCACGTGCAGTTGTACCGAGATTCCAATTGAATGATTGACTAGCAATCGAGTCTCGGTACAACTGCATAAAAGCAGCATGTTTTCACTCACTCGGGGTTGTGTGTTCGGTGAGTGGAGAACGGGTGTGGAGAAGGAGATAAAAATAACGATACTTATTTGTTTAAAACTCACCGTGTTCGTGTTTGTCTGTATAGTCCGTTTTGTTTACCTGTTTATTTTGGCCGCAAGTGCCGTGTCCTGTGTGTTTTTTGTCTTACAACCTTTTTATTTTCTGTTCTGTTTATTTATTAAATGCAGAGCGAAGCTCCACCAAACTCCACCTCTCGTTTTGTTTATTTATTTCCTGGCTCTGGTCTGACGTCACCCACTCTGGCCGTCTTTGTGACAATTAGTTTTCAGCTTTTTGGCACAGTGGCCCATTTTCCTGGATTCATGAAACGGAAGTCAAACAAGAGTCTACATGACCACTAAACTAAAAACAAGAGTCTACATGACCACTAAACTAAAAACAAGAGTCTACATGACCACTAAACTAAAACATCATTCCTTCTCATGTTATTTTACATTTATGGCGATCCCATGCATCTAAGTCAATTTCCTAAGGCAGTTATTTTATTCAGTTTTGTGGGTGGCAGAATGGAGTAGTTAATTTAGACATGTGTAAACTTTTAACAGGTCTAGTTATTAATGCATTTTGATACATTCGTGTTTTTAATCAGGTGTCGGGGGCTCCAATTTTCTTTGTGCCCAGGGCCCCAATAAATCTTAATCCGCCTCTGCTCACAGGCTAGCTACGACAAATATAGATAACCAGCAGCAGCCTGTCACAGGTTAGTAAGACTGGTGAAGGTCTTAGAAATTGCTCTTTTGTGATATAAAGATTTTTTACTGCTGTATTCCAGAGTATTCATAGTTATCCCTTTGTGCTACTTCAGTGTATGCCATTAATAACATACTGCATTGGTACAGTTATTAATCCCTATTGGGTATGCAGTGTAGCAGCAATGATCATTGTCCTGACTAGTTTAACATTGTTGTTTCATGCTGACAATGATGTCTGAAGAAAGTTACTAATTATTATTCACAAGCAGATGAAAAGAGCACAAAGACTGAAAGACCCCAAGGCTTTAATTTCGTGCAACCAGAAGAGAACTGATTTCCTCTACATAGTAAGACTTTATCACATAAAACATCTCCTATGGGACAAATCCGAACCTACCAGGATTTCAATAAGATTTTGTAGCCTGCAAAACTGAAGAGTGCTCTACTTTTGGAGTTTAGTGAGATTTCACGTCAGAGGGTCATTTTAATATATTTTTAATTAAAGACACCTTAACATCTTTTTAATCTAAACATCACAAGCTCAAATAAATATTATTATAACATAAAGACACTGTGGGCCTGTTATTTGCATACAATTCTGCAACAAATCAAATGAAAGTAGTTGCAGCTAACAAAATACTTCCAGAAATCGTATCTGTTGTGCACATCCATTCACTGTATAGCTCTCAATGATGCACTTTCACTACAAACATGACACCTGGGATTGCACATCCATTCACTGTATAGCTCTCAATAATGTGCTTTCATTTAAACATGACACCTGCGATTGCACATCCATTCACTGTATAGCTCTCAATGATGCGCTTTCATTCAAACATGACACCTGGGATTGCACACGGTTTCATTGTCTTACCAGCCAGGGAATCTCTTACACTTGTACCTCTGAGGTTATTTCACCTCAACAGTATCTTCAGGGTCAAAACCAAAGCATGTTACTGGCTGCACAGCATGTCAGTCATTAGAGGAAACAGCTGATTTGTTGTTTCTGACAGAAAAGAGGACCCTGAAGGGGTGTGTGTGTGTGTGTGTGTGTGACAGTTTCACTCTCCAAGTGCAAGACTAACTGAAAACTACTTTCTTTATCATAGTGTAGTACAAGATATCATGTTTTAAAAGAAAATTAAAAAGAAATACTGTCCAGATTGTGAATGGATGTGCACAGCGTGGACTATTTATGGAATTATTTTGTGAGTTACAATACAGATTCTGAACACTCAATTAAACACCTGGGAAAATGACAAGCTGGAGTAAAGTGCACCATATGTGATGCAATTGTCATTTTGTAAAATCCAAAAGGGAAGAAGTTTAAGCCTGTATAACAGCACACTGTACATCTGGTCCTGACAGAATTGCTTTATAATCTTGTCATTGTGATTAATGATTTTATCTTGAATATGAGTCCATCATTTTTTTTCTCAACAACCAGAACAAAGCGGATTGTCTCAGTCAGTGTGAGTCTGGGAATTTGAAAGTCTTCAGTGATGATATAATTGTTTCTACCTCCACACTAAAGTAACGGAAACCTTTTCTAGTGAGGAAAACGACAACGTCTCCGGTTGGAGCCTGGTATAGCATGAGATCCATGATCAATTGCCTTCTAAGGTGGTGCTCAGCAGAGGCAAATAACAGCAGCAGCAGAAGTGAGCCCTGCAGCAGGAACTCGCTGTAAAGCCAGGTTTGTGTTTATCTTTGTAGTGCAAATGATAAGATGTAAACCTGTGCTGTTCTGTATCGCCAGCAGCTCAGCTTATAAAATGAATCATAGAGACACAATCTTTATACTGTCCTGTGGCAGAGAGAGAATGAATCCTAGTCAACAATCTCCCTCCCGACCTGTGAGGGCGCTGTATAACAGGAACAGAGTGTCTCGTTCTGGATGGTCTAGCAGTTCATTCCAGGGTCAGTCGGAAGCCAGACATCCAGGAAGTGGGCGGAGTCACAATGTCCGAAGTCATCGCCCTAATGCGGTACACGATGTGTCAGTCATGGATTGGAGGAGACGTGACTGAACTAGCTATCGAAGAGGGCGTGACTAAGGGTATAATTGGGAATGTGACGATGTAATCTGTTCCTTTGATGTGGTCATGCTAAAGACCGAGAAAGGAAATGAAATGTGAAAAGCGTACCATGAGTGTTAAGTGTTTTGTTTGTTTGTCGAAACTAACTGTGTTTGTAATTGTTAGACGGCTAACACGAACCGGGAGCTGTTGCTACAGGCCGGACTACAGTTCAATTGCCTTGCACCACACCTGCACTAAGAGCACTCACTATCAGGAGAAGTGACCGTGTCTGTGTTGTGTGTTGTTCTTTGTATTATTATTTCAGGACTGAACCCCATGGTTTATATGCTGGCAATACACATCGTTGTGTAGAGCCAGCATTATTATTTAACCGGTTGTAAACAGTGAAAACAGAGAAATATAAAGAACTGTTTTGAACTGTGAACTTTGTGTCTGTTGTTGTTGGAGCACCTGCTTCACCTGTACACCTGCACACTGCAAACCACTCGATCACATGTGGTGTCAGAAGTGAGATATGGATGTCGCAGCACTCACTGTGCTATTGAAAGCGCTGGAAGAGAGACAGGAGACGGAGGAGAGACAGAGGGAGGAGAGGTACACGGCGCTAATCGAGTGGGTTGGACTCGGACACGCACCCCCAGTTCCAGCAGGACCGGTAATGGCGCCCCTAAAGCACGAGCGCAAGAGATGACTGCATAAGATGACCCGGAGGCATACTTGGTTGCCTTCGAGCGGTTGGCTACCAACGCGTTATGGCGTTCTGGGAGAGCCAGCTGGGACCCTGCCTGATCGGGGAGGCTCAGGCAGCATACCAGGCCATGACGGATGCCAAAGCCATCCAGTACGACCTGGTAAAGCTAGCTGTCCTCCGTCGTCTCAACATCAAGGGGGAAACACACGTGTACGGTTCAGGAAGTACGAACGATCCCAGGATACATGCCCCACGTCATGCCCATCCGCGATGGAGTGTGACATGGCGGCATGCAATTGGGTATCAGAAGCGGGTAAGCAAGGGGAAAATGGTCAGGAGGGGCCTTGTATTGTTAGTGTGGTTTTGGGAAACGTGAAAACCCACGGATTAGTGGACACAGGATGTGGGCTGACCTAAATTAAGGCAGCTCTCTTGGCCGGTGTGTCGTGGCAGCCACAAGGTCAGGTGGCTATCTGCTGTATCCATGGCGACATACCCCACCATAAAAGTATACCTATCAGTAGGACCGATAAAACTCCACCTTGTAATTGGGGTGGTGGAAAGGCTACCACATCCAGTAATTCTGGGCTGAGACTGGCCAATCTACAAAGCATTGGTCAAATTAATGGCAGTCTCAACCACACGTAAACATGGCAGAAAAGCAAAAAAGGGAACTGATTGGTGATGTTTTTCCCTTTCAAGCTGAAATGTTTTACCCCCTTTTTCATCCAAGAAAAACGAACAAAAAGAGAAGGATCGAAAAATGGGAGGGAGCATTAATGAGACGAGGCTTGGGTCTGGTGGGAGAATGCTCTGATGGTAACAAACACCAGTCAAAGGAAGTCGGAACGCAGTGTGATCGAGAGGGCGAGGTTACTGGGCCATCCAGGGCAGAGGCTACTCCGACCACTCTCACTATACCGGACATATGGCACTCAAGCATGGACATAGTGTGGGGCCAAAGCAAGGAACCCCTCACTAGTGCACACTTGGGGACAGGTCCGGTCTATTGAAAGTAAGGAAGTTGAAGGAGCTGGAGCGCTAGTATTTCCGCACTTCATTATTAAGGGGTGATTATTAAATAGGACAACCTGTAACACAATTGATGGTTCCCCTGTCTGTCGAGGTCATGAGGCTGGTGCATGATATCCCTTTTGCGGGACACCTCGGAGCTGATAAAACGAGGGAACGGATATTAGCATGATTTTATTGGGTAGGGCTTTATAATGAAGTGATGAAATATGAAGCCACATGCCCAGACTGCCAGCGAGTAGTGCCGGGTTGAGTGCGCCCTGCCCCTTTGGTACCAGTGCTGATTATTTTGAACACATTGCAATGGACATAGTGGGCCCTTTGCTACCTTCTGATTCCGGGTATACGCATATATTAGTAGTGGTAGATTATGCAACGCGATACCCAGAAGCAGTTCCATTGATGTCTACTAGTGCAGCTGCAACAGCCAAATAACTAGTGCAGATTATGGCTAGAGTAGGGATCCCACGGAAATCTTGACTGATCATGGAACTAACTTTCTGTCTAACACGTTACAGCAAGTTTACAAAATATAAAAAAATATGTCCCATCAGGACATCTGTTTATCATCCACAGACAGATGTTTTGGTAGAGTGCTTTAATCAGACCCTAAAGCCATTGCTGAGATGGTTTTTGAACCAAGAGCAAAAACATTGGGCATCGCTTCTCCTCTACCTCCTTTTTGCAGTGAGAGAGGTGCCACGGAGTTCGACAGGGTTCTCCCCCTTCGAGCTCTTGTACGGCAGACAGCTTCGCGGCATCCAGGTGTCACAGTGCAAGAGAGACCTTAATGGAGCCCAGAAAATCAACGAAGTGGTGTTGACAATGTGGTTATTTACAGCTCCACCTGGTGAGAGCATTTGGCTAGCGTTACAGCCGTCCTTCAGTCTCTAAGGGTAGCCCAGCTGACAGCTAACTTGAGGAAATGTGTGTTTGCCAAAACCGAGACTCAATATTTGGGATTTATCATGGGGAATGGCAGGGTGAAACCTGTTGTCACCAAAGTCCAGGCTTTGGTGGATGCGGCAATCCCCAAAACCAAGGTGTCTACAATGAAGGACAGCAATACCCGGATAACTTGGTGGTATCTGGCATTGCAGCCCTTCATGTATCATATGATCCACCGTGCAGGGAAGGAACACCAAAATGTGGATTATTTTTCCCGGAAGGGGGGAGTAATGGGAAAGGTAGATTCAGCCGAATGTTCCTTCGGCTCCACTCTGAGTGATGGGATATGTGACAGAGACAGAATGATTCTTGGTGATAAATCTCTCTCCTGACCTGTGTGGAAGCTGTGTAAAGGGAACAGAGTGCCCTGGACTGGATGGCCAGACAATTCATTCCCAGGGTTAGGCGGAAGTTGGCCATCTAGAAAGGGGGCAGGGCTACGGTACACTGAATCATCGACCCGGAATCTCAAAAAAGCTCTTGTGTCACGAAGGACAATTAAGTCAAAGATAAGTAGTTATTTTAATTACTAAAGGTAGCCAAACTACGTCACCTGGTGAAATATACAGGGACCAGGTCCCAAAATATGAATATACTTTCGTGATTAAATCTTATATTTAATAAACTTTTATCCAAATCCTTCTTTGCAGGTTCTTTTTTTTTATCCCAGGACCACACAACACACTCCACACAAGATACAATTACAAATAAGCTTTATTTAGTACAGAAAAAAAATTCTTTAAAATATTTTAAATGATTACTTTTCACAGGTTTTTACAAAGGAGGACACGGACAACATGCCCCACATGTCGACCTGTTCCTATCCAGTTTTAAATAACTTTAGCATAACAGAGGCAGAAGTATGAAAGGGACTAGGAGCTCTTAAAATAAACAAATCCCCTGGACCGGATGAGATCCTCCCAATAGTACTCAAAGAAGTGAAAGAAGTTATTTACAAACCGTTAACCAAGATCATGCAACAGTCTCTTGACACAGGGGTTGTACCGACAGACTGGAACATTGCAAACGTAATATCGATCCACAAAAAGGGAGACAAAACCAAACCAGGTAACTACAGACCAATAAGCCTGACTTCTATTATATGTAAACTTTTGGAAACTATAATAAGATCCAAAATGGAAAATTACCTATATGGTAACAATATCCTGGGAGACAGTCAGCATGGTTTTAGGAAAGGGAGATCATGTCTAACTAACCTGCTTGATTTTTTTGAGGATGCAACATCAACAATGGATAATTGCAAAGCATACGACATGGTTTATTTAGATTTCCAGAAAGCTTTTGACAAACTCCCGCATAAAAGATGAATTCTCAAACTGAACGCAGTAGGGATTCAAGGAAATGCATGCACATGGATTAGGGAGTGGTTAACCTGTAGAAAACAGAAAGTACTGATTAGAGGAGAAACCTCAAAATGGAGCGAGGTAACCAGTGGTGTACCACAAGGATCAGTATTAGGTCCTCTGCTATTCCTAATCTACATTAATGATTTAGATTCTGGTATAGTAAGCAAACTTGTTAAATTTGCAAATGACACAAAAATAGGAGGAGTGGCAAACACTGCTGCAGCAGCAATGGTCATTCAAAATGATCTATGATCTAAAAATGACAGCATTCAGAACTGGGCAGACACATGGAAATGACATTTAATAGAGAAAAGTGTAAAGTACTGCACGCAGGCAATACAAATGTGCATTATAAATATCATATGGGAGATACTGAAATTAAAGAAGGAATCTATGAAAAAGACCTAGGAGTTTATGTTGACTCAGAAATATCTTCATCTAGACAATGTGAGGAAGCTATAAAAAAAAAGGCCAACAAGATGCTCGGATATATTGTGAGAAGTGTTGAATTTAAATCAAGGGAAGTAATGTTAAAACTTTACAATGCATTAGTAAGACCTCACCTAGAATATTGTTTTCAGTTCTGGTCACCTTGTTGCAAAAAGGATATTGCTGCTCTAGAAAGAGTGCAAAGAAGAGCAACCAGAATTATCCTGGGTTTAAAAGGCATGTCGTATGGAGACAGGCTAAAAGAATTGAATCTATTCAGTCTTGAACAAAGAAGACTACGCGGTGATCTGATTCAAGCATTCAAAATCCTAAAAGTTATAGACAATGTCGACCCAGTGGACTTTTTTGACCTGAAAAAAGAAACAAGGACCAGGGGTCACGAATGGAGATTAGATAAGGGGGCATTCAGAACAGAAAATAGGAGGCACTTTTTTACACAGAGAATTGTGAGGGTTTGGAACCAACTCCCCAGTAATGTTGTTGAAGCTGACACCCTGGAATCCTTCAAGAAGCTGCTTGATGAGATTCTGGGATCAATAAGCTATTAACAACCAAACGAGCAAGGTGGGCTGAATGGCCTCCTCTCGTTTGTAAACTTTCTTATGTTCTTATGTTCTTAAGTGAATGGGAATAAGCTCCTGCCTATTGTTACTTTCACGCTTGTGTATAAAAACCTCCAATGCATTTCCAGCCTTTAGTCTTTAACCCACATGCACCTCTTTTGACACATCATTTACAAGCTGCTGTAAAGGACTTTATTAGGAGGAGTTTTAGTAATACACCCACTCCCCAAAAATAAATTCAATTATGATAGCACAAAGCATTATTGGTAAATAAAACATATACATGGTCAGTTTACATGATGTTAGATTAAAATGTTATTAAACAATACCAGGGAATACATGAGACTTCTTGTTGATGTTTATAAAGTGCAATGGGTTTTTGCCTGCAGTATAGTACACTTTTTGCATTTTATTTTATTTCTGGGTTACTGTCTCACCTGGTAAAGGCAGCTGTGTGGTGTGGAGTCATACAGACCTGGTAAAGGCAGACTGTGTGGTGTGGAGTCATACAGACCTGGTAAAGGCAGCTGTGTGGTGTGGTCATACAGACCTGGTAAAGACAGCTGTGTGGTGTGCAGGGGATCATACAGACTTTTTTGACCTGAAAAAAGAAACAAGGACCAGGGGTTTATTTGTTTATTTAGCAGATGCCTTTACCCAAGGCGACTTACAAAGACTAGGGTGTGTGAACTATGCATCAGCTGCAGAGCCACTTACAATTACGTCTCACCCGAAAGACAGAGCACAAGGAGGTTAAGGGACTTGCTTAGGGTCACACAATGAATCAGTGGCTGAAGTGAGATTTGAACCGGGGACCTCCTGGTTACAAGCCCCTTTCTTTAACCACTGGACCACACAGCCTCCTCACAAATGGAGATTAGATAAAGGGGCTGTGGCAGGGTGACTGAGCGGTGACGTCACGGCAGAAGCAGGGACGGACAAACACTGACACCAGGGCAAGTACTGCAGTTGAAGTGGCGTTTGCCGTTTTATTTGAGAACAAAACAAAAATAAATCAACAGTTTAAACAAAAAGACTTTGCTCAACGAGCGACACAAAAGGTTAAACAAAAACAAATCTCGAACACAAAAGTAAATAATAATATAGGTCAGGCTGGGCAGATTGCCTTCACTGTTCCTATGTTTAATTTTTAAATAAATTTCTCTCTCGTCTCAGTTCTCTCCGCTCCTAAAACATCCACCCCGAGCTAGAGAGCTGCAGCCTTTTTATATCGTGGCGAGGGGTTTAACTAGCTTGCAATTAATTATTCTATTACCCCTCGGCCACAATCTGCACGAGTTTATTAATTACTATGTGGATGGGGCTTCCCATCCACGTTACTAAACAATAACAAAATAAACAAAACGGCTACACCGTCAAAATACAAAACAATAAAACATACGGCGCTCGCCGTCATGTAAATAATAAATCATAATACAAATACAAAATAACACAGGGGCGGAGGGGGAACCCCCGTTCTAAACTAAAATAAACAAAACAATGTACAGGACTGCTCGCCCTGTTACAGGGGCATTCAGAACAGAGAATAGGAGGCACTTTTTTACACACAGAATTGTGAGGGTATGGAACCAACTCCCCAGTAATATTGTTGAAGCTGACACCCTGGGATCCTTCAAGAAGCTGCTTGATGAGATTCTGGGATCAATAAGCTACTAACAACCAAACGAGCAAGATGGGCTGAATGGCTTCCTCTCGTTTGTAAACTTTCTTTTGTTCTCATGTTCTTATGGTAAAGGCACGCCTGTGTGATGTGCAGGGGGTCATACAGTCAGGAGAGCATAAACTAAGGAAGAATGTACAGACACAATTATATTTGCAGGGAGCTTTGGTCCTGCAGTTTAGGGAGGCATAGTCTACATGACCTGAGTCACCTCTCCACGCTACAAGGCCTCTACTGATCAGGTGTCCGCTGAATTCACACAGACACCTGCAGGGCTGGCCTTTGTCCTCCAGAGGCTGGCAGCTCACTGAACTCCTCTGTAAAGCTCCGGGGTGTAAAGAGGCGATTGGCTCGGGGGTGTGGGATCGGAGGAGCCACTAACCTCAGTTTTCCTGAGCTGTTGTGCGGAACACTGCAGTGAGGGAACATAGTTGGATATTTGTTCTTTGGGAGAAAAACGTGGTAAAATAACTGGGCACACTAAATACATTTTTTTTTAATAAATAATTTCTTCCATCTTATTAGCACTAGCTATATGAGCGCTGGCTTTCTGCTCATTACTCTTCAGGATGGATTCTGCATATATTTCAATGCTATAGAAGTGAAAGTTACTGCTGCTTCCTGGTACTAATCGAATATAGTGGTTGTAGCACTTCCGTTCACTATATAGGTCTCTGTGTAGTATTGAAAAGCATGATATCTAGTACTACAATCGGTTAAAAGAAATGTCTGTTTGAAAGCCTTCATATCGACTGGCATGCATTACAGCCAGTAACATATTCTGAACCCAAAGACATAGAGTATGTGGGGTGAAATGACCTAGGAAGTGAAACAGTAACAAACTTCCTAAAAGTAGGTCAGCAAACTGTGAACTTTCTTTAACCTAGATACCCTGTTTTAAAATGAAAACCGCTGGGGTAAATGGAAACAGCTGGGGTAAATGGAAACCGCTGGGTTAAATGGAAACCGCTGGGGTAAATGGAAACCGCTGGGGTAAATGGAAACAGGTTCAAGCTACAGTCACTTGAGCTTGTCTCACATTTTAAGGTCTAAACAGAGCATGGTTTTGGTGGAGGTTTTCTGCAGACCAAAAACACATCACTCCCTGAAAATGGTTCCAAATTGCTCAAACTAGTATTTACAGCACACATTGCCAACACTGTCAAAGTGCTGCCTGCAGGATGGAAAAAAAATATTTAAAAAGCACAACACTCAAAGAAAATGAAAACAAATATAAGAATTCAGTGTTTCAGCTGTCACGCAGGTGTGATGTGACAGAGAGCGAATGAATCTGAATCATCAATCTCCCTCTCGACCTGTCATTTGTTATTTTTTTTATAGTTCTGGGATAAATAAAAACTGTAATCTGATTGGTGCCCAATTTAATATTTTTTTCCCCTCACTGCAGCAATTCCCCACTCATCTCAGAAGAACTGATGGTTCAGTGGCTGTCCTCTGATCCCATGACAGAGCCAGTGTCCTCTTTTACACCCAGGAATATGAGAGTGGATGTCAGCGAGCTCCCGGCCTCTGACAAAGGCCAGCCCTGCAGTGTCTGTCTGATCTCACTGGGCACCTGGCCGCTAGGGTCCGCTGTAGCGCGATGTGGAGAAACAGTCCCTGCCGGTTTTTCCTCCCTCCAGAATCCCCAGTGAAGACCAGCGACTCTGCACAGCCAGGATGCTCCCCTGACTATGAATCACCCTGCACACCACGCAGCCGTGAGTCACTGGGGACCCGTTGGATATTACAGTATATTTCTATCTGTGAGGTTTTAAAAGAGCAAACGTTGAGAGCACAGCAGCACCCATGGTGCTTTTATAACAAAGCCGTGCTGTGTTTGAACTGAACCATGGCACACACGACTAATTCAGTAGTGATGCAGGTTTAATCCGTGGCTCTAGTATAACTGCATGGCTATACACAGTTAGCAGTGTACAGTTACATGGCTTGGTTTGGATCAATGAATGGCCATCTGTGTATACAGGTTGCCACTGGCACATAAAAAACAATAGAACATTTTAAATATTTCTGTTTCAAGCAAAGTAAATTGCATCTGCATCTGAATTTCCCTTGTGTAAGCATCTATTTAATATTACCATACCGTAGCATGTGCTGCAGTCTCCTTGTCAGGGATAAGGACACTCCTATTAAAGTTTTGCTGGCTTCTAATGTCAATGAGCACATAGCCGGAGGCTCACAATAGTGAATGCTGTGCAGGAGTCCCTGGAATGACCCTGAATGGGTGCAGGGAGCCATCTGGCCTTGTCATGCTTTCACCTCTCTGGGGTTTTGGAAGTATTACAGAGAAACACATTCTACATCCTGTACCTAGTCCTGTACTGTAGGAGATGGTGACTAGTTCATCAATATTGACTGAAATGAAATGACTCAAATGAAGGAAATTATACAACACAGTTTACCTGTACTGTTAAATAAAAAACAAAGAGAAAATAATAAAATAAATGTTTTTTTTAAATAAATACACAAAAATCCACATTCTGCTTAAGTTTCCCACTGCCCTGTGAATCTCAACCATCAGCTACTTTAGAACGTATTTATTCTCTAAATCCACTGCCATTGATATCAGGCTTTTACAAAGTGTCCCTAAAATCTCCATAACTTCTTAGTATTGCTGCTTCAAAGGCTTCACTGTCAGTGTACACCATGCTTGGCTCTTCCCCCAACCCTCTGCACATTTGCAGCATATTTGTGCTGAATATGAAGAGGAACAATATTGTAATGTGTGTAGAATACAGTATGTGTGAAGCAGGCTGGCACCTCGGAGGGAGCCTGCTTGCTGAGTATCCTAATCTGTGCGCAGCTGCTTTCAAATGACAGTACAGCTTATATATATATATATATATATATATATATATATATATATATATATATATATATATATATATATATATATACACACACACACACACACAGTGGTGGAACGTCGCCTATCCGACCTTCACATAACCACCCTGATCAATTAACTGCCTCGCTAAATAAATAAATAAATATTAAAAGTAGGCTATGAGAGTAATGGCATTGGCAGCAAATGCAGCTGCCACGTTGGAAACAGAAAGAAAGCGTTATAGCAGTCAGCCTTTTGGTGTGTTCCCCTTTAAGAGAGGCGGGTTGTGTGCGTGTCTCAGTCAGCTGCGTGTAGCAGTGACGTTTCAATGCACCAGTCAAGAAAGCGTTTTTTTTGTGCAATTTGTTTATATGATATTGGCAGCGGGTTATTGAAGCTTTTAAATGCATTTGAATTAAACAAAGCAAGCTTCATAAAGGCAATGCTTACCGGACGTTTGTTTAAAATAGCTGAAGCAATATTCAAACCAAGCTGCTTATCGGCTGTTGGCAATATCAAGAAAGAGCGCAAAGTACCGTGACAGAGATACTAAGAAAGCAGAACCAGGGAGGCAGGGACTTGTAGAGTTAAAAAAAAGAAGCTTAAGAAGACAGGTTACTGTACATTTACCGTTTGTTTTGTATTTTTTTTTTTATAAAAAAAAAGCTTTGCGTGGAGGTGGCTTATAGCAAATCGCATAGCAACACTGTATATTCCTAGCCTAATTAATCTTGTTTACAATTGCTTACTATTAAAGCAAAAAATTCCCCTATGTCTAAAGCAGTTTGCGTGTTGTTTTTGTTCACTAACCTATTTATGGATGTGTAGATGTTTTTTCTATAGATGTTCGCAAAACAGACTTTTTCACATATCCGCCTATACCCCAGTCCCCGGGGGTCAGATATGCGACATTGTACTATATATATATATATATATATATATATATATATATATATATATATATATATATATATATATATATATATACAGTGCCTTGCAAAAGTACTCAGACCCCTGACCAATTCTCTCATATTACTGAATTACAAATGGTACATTGAAATTCCGTTCTGTTTGATATTTTATTTTAAAACACTGAAACTCAAAATCAATTATTGTAAGGTGACATTGGTTTTATGTTGGGAAATATTTTTAAGAAAAATAAAAAACTGAAATATCTTGCTTGCATAAGTATTCAACCCCTGTGCTGTGGAAGCTCCCAGTTTACACCGATGAAAGAAATTGCCCTAACGACACAATTACCTTACCATTGGCCTCCACCTGTGAACCATTAAAGTTGCTGTCACATTTTCTGGATAAAAACCCCACTGTTGAAGGATCATTGGTCAAGCTGTGAATCTGAAGGAAAATGAAGACCAAAGAGCATTCTACAGAAGTTAGAGATAAAGTAATACAAATGCATAGATTAGGGAAAGGGTACAAAATAATATTCAAGTGTTTGGATATCCAGTGAGCACAGTTGATTCAATAATCAGGAAGTGGAAGCTGCATCACACCACCCAGGCACTGCCAAGAAAAGGCCATCCCTCAAAACTCAGCCCTCAAACAAAGGAGGAGACTTGTGAGAGAAGCCACAGAGAGGCCAACAATCACTTTGAAGGAGCTACAGAGTTCAGTGGCTGGGAGTGGAGTAATGGTGCACCAGTCAACCATATCAACAGCTCTGCATAACACTGGCCTGTATGGGAAGGTGGCAAGAAAGAAGCCGTTACTCAAAAAGTACCATCTGAAAGCATGTCTGGAGTTTGCCAGAAAGCATGAGAGTGACCCAGCTGCGATGTTGGAAAAGGTTTTGTGGTCAGATGAGACCAAGATAGAGCTTTTTGGCCAAAACTCAAAGCGCTATGTGTGGCGCAAACCTAACACTGCCCAAGACACACCATCCCTACACTGAAGTATGGTGGTGGCAGCATCATGCTGTGGGGATGCTTCTCATCAGCAGGGACTGGGCATCTTGTTAAAATTGAAGGAAGAATGGATGGAGCAAAATACAGGGAGATACTGCAAGAGAACCTGCTTCAGTCCACTAAAAAACTGAAGCTTGGGAGGAAATTCGCCTTTCAGCAGGACAATGATCCCAAGCACAAGGCCAAAGCAACATTGGAGTGGCTCAAGAACAAAAAGGTGAATGTCCTACAGTGGCCCAGTCAAAGTCATGATCTCAATCCCATTAAGAATCTGTGGCACTATTTGAAAATTGCAGTCCACAAGAGTCGTCCAACCAACCTGAACAACCTGGAGCAAATCTGCCAAGAAGAATGGGCCAAAATCACTCCGACACTGTGTGCAAAGTTGGTACATACTTACCCCAAAAGACTTAAAGCTGTTATTGCAGCGAAAGGTGGCTCTACCAAATATTAATGTGTGGGGGTTGAATACTTATGCAAGCAAGATATTTCAGTTTTTTTATTTTTCTTAAAAATATTTCCCAACATAAAAGCAATGTCACCTTACAATAATTGATTTTGAGTTTCAGTGTTTTAAAATAAAATATCAAACAGAACGAAATTACAATGTACCATTTGTAATTCAGTAATATGAGAGAATTGGTTAGGGGTCTGAATACTTTTGCAAGGCACTGTGTATATATATATATATATATATATATATATATATATATATATATATATATATATATATATATAACTCACATGGTCCAGTGTTCCTGTTGTCTCTGCACGTGTTACTGAAAGTACCAGAATATACTGTACTGCACTATACCTCCAACAACTGCTCCCTGATAATACACTGACTGCACCTCCAACAACTGCTCTGATAATACATTGACTGCACCTCCAACTGCTCTGATAATACACTGACTGCACCTGCAACAACTGCTCTGATAATAAACTGACTGCACCTCCAACTGCTATGATAATACACTGACTGCACCTCCAACAACTGCTCCTGATAATACACTGACTGCACCTCCAACTGCTCTGATAATACACTGACTGCACCTCCAACAACTGCTCTGATAATACACTGACTGCACCTCCAACTGCTCTGATAATACACTGACTGCACCTCCAACAACTGCTCTGATAATACATTGACTGCACCTCCAACTGCTCTGTTAATACACTGACTGCACCTCCAACAACTGCTCTGATAATACATTGACTGCACCTCCAACTGCTCTGATAATACACTGACTGCACCTGCAACAACTGCTATGATAATACACTGACTGCACCTCCAACTGCTATGATAATACACTGACTGCACCTCCAACAACTGCTCTGATAATACACTGACTGCACCTCCAACTGCTCTGATAATACACTGACTGCACCTCCAACTGCTCTGATAATACACTGACTGCACCTCCAACAACTGCTCTGATAATACACTGACTGCACCTCCAACTGCTCTGATAATACACTGACTGCACCTCCAACAACTGCTATGATAATACACTGACTGCACCTCCAACTGCTATGATAATACACTGACTGCACCTCCAACAACGGCTCTGATAATACACTGACTGCACCTCCAACTGCTCTGATAATACACTGACTGCACCTCTAACTGCTCTGATAATACACTGACTGCACCACCAACAACTGCTCTGATAATACATTGACTGCACCTCCAACTGCTCTGATAATACACTGACTGCACCTGCAACAACTGCTCTGATAATAAACTGACTGCACCTCCAACTGCTATGATAATACACTGACTGCACCTCCAACAACTGCTCTGATAATACACTGACTGCACCTCCAACTGCTCTGATAATACACTGACTGCACCTCCAACAACTGCTCTGATAATACACTGACTGCACCTCCAACTGCTCTGATAATACACTGACTGCACCTCCAACAACTGCTCTGATAATACACTGACTGCACCTCCAACTGCTCTGATAATACACTGACTGCACCTCCAACAACTGCTCTGATAATACACTGACTGCACCTCCAACTGCTCTGATAATACACTGACTGCACCTCCAACAACTGCTCTGATAATACACTGACTGCACCTCCAACTGCTCTGATAATACACTGACTGCACCTGCAACAACTGCTATGATAATACACTGACTGCACCTCCAACTGCTATGATAATACACTGACTGCACCTCCAACAACTGCTCTGATAATACACTGACTGCACCTCCAACTGCTCTGATAATACACTGACTGCACCTCCAACTGCTCTGTTAATACACTGACTGCACCTCCAACTACTGCTCTGATAATACACTGACTGCACCTCCAACTGCTCTGATAATACACTGACTGCACCTCCAACAACTGCTCTGATAATACATTGACTGCACCTCCAACTGCTCTGATAATACACTGACTGCACCTGCAACAACTGCTCTGATAATACACTGACTGCACCTCCAACTGCTCTGATAATACACTGACTGCACCTCCAACAACTGCTCTGATAATACACTGACTGCACCTCCAACTGCTCTGATAATACACTGACTGCACCTCCAACAACTGCTCTGATAATACACTGACTGCACCTCCAACAACTGCTCTGATAATACACTGACTGCACCTCCAACTGCTCTGATAATACACTGACTGCACCTCCAACAACTGCTCTGATAATACACTGACTGCACCTCCAACTGCTCTGATAATACACTGACTGCACCTGCAACAACTGCTCTGATAATACACTGACTGCACCTCCAACTGCTCTGATAATACACTGACTGCACCTGCAACAACTGCTCTGATAATACACTGACTGCACCTCCAACAACTGCTCTGATAATACACTGACTGCACCTCCAACTGCTCTGATAATACACTGACTGCACCTCCAACAACTGCTCTGATAATACACTGACTGCACCTCCAACTGCTCTGATAATACACTGACTGCACCTCCAACAACTGCTCTGATAATACATTGACTGCACCTCCAACTGCTCTGATAATACACTGACTGCACCTCCAACAACTGCTCTGATAATACACTGACTGCACCTCCAACTGCTCTGATAATACACTGACTGCACCTCCAACAACTGCTCTGATAATACACTGACTGCACCTCCAACTGCTCTGATAATACACTGACTGCACCTCCAACTGCTCTGATAATACACTGACTGCACCTCCAACAACTGCTCTGATAATACACTGACTGCACCTCCAACTGCTCTGATAATACACTGACTGCACCTCCAACAACTGCTCTGATAATACACTGACTGCACCTCCAACTGCTCTGATAATACACTGACTGCACCTCCAACAACTGCTCTGATAATACACTGACTGCACCTCCAACTGCTCTGATAATACACTGACTGCACCTCCAACTGCTCTGATAATACACTGACTGCACCTCCAACAACTGCTCTGATAATACACTGACTGCACCTCCAACTGCTCTGATAATACACTGACTGCACCTCCAACAACTGCTCTGATAATACACTGACTGCACCTCCAACTGCTCTGATAATACACTGACTGCACCTCCAACAACTGCTCTGATAATACACTGACTGCACCTCCAACTGCTCTGATAATACACTGACTGCACCTCCAACAACTGCTCTGATAATACACTGACTGCACCTCCAACTGCTCTGATAATACACTGACTGCACCTCCAACAACTGCTCTGATAATACACTGACTGCACCTCCAACTGCTCTGATAATACACTGACTGCACCTCCAACAACTGCTCTGATAATACACTGACTGCACCTCCAACTGCTCTGATAATACACTGACTGCACCTCCAACAACTGCTCTGATAATACACTGACTGCACCTCCAACTGCTCTGATAATACACTGACTGCACCTGCAACAACTGCTCTGATAATACACTGACTGCACCTCCAACTGCTCTGATAATACACTGACTGCACCTCCAACTGCTCTGATAATACACTGACTGCACCTCCAACAACTGCTCTGATAATACACTGACTGCACCTCCAACTGCTCTGATAATACACTGACTGCACCTGCAACAACTGCTCTGATAATACACTGACTGCACCTACAACTGCTCTGATAATACACTGACTGCACCTCCAACAACTGCTTTGATAATGCACTGACTGCACCTCCAACTGCTCTGATAATACACTGACTGCACCTCCAGCTGCTCTGATAATACACTGACTGCACCACCAACTGCTCTGATAATACACTTACTGCACCTCCAACTGCTTTGATAATACACTGACTGCACCTCAACAACTGCTCTGATAATACACTGACTGCACCTCCAACTGGTCTGATAATACACTGACAGCACCTCCACCAACTAATCTGATAATACACTGACTGCACCTCCAACTGCTCTGATAATACACTGACTGCACCTCCAACAACTGCTCTGATAATACACTGACTGCACCTCCAACTGCTCTGATAATACACTGACTGCACCTCCAACAACTGCTCTGATAATACACTGACTGCACCTCCAACTGCTCTGATAATACACTGACTGCACCTCCAACAACTGCTCTGATAATACACTGACTGCACCTCCAACTGCTCTGATAATACACTGAC
Organism: Acipenser oxyrinchus oxyrinchus; assembly: GCA_030684275.1. NCBI lineage: Eukaryota > Metazoa > Chordata > Actinopteri > Acipenseriformes > Acipenseridae > Acipenser > Acipenser oxyrinchus. The sequence continues at coordinate 18,095,707 of CM060268.1, forward strand.
TGCACCTCAACAACTGCTCTGATAATACACTGACTGCACCTCCAACTGCTCTGATAATACACTGACTGCACCTCAACAACTGCTCTGATAATACACTGACTGCACCTCCAACTGCTCTGATAATACACTGACTGCACCTCAACAACTGCTCTGATAATACACTGACTGCACCTCCAACTGCTCTGATAATACACTGACTGCACCTCCAACTGCTCTGATAATACACTGACTGCACCTCCAACAACTGCTCTGATAATACACTGACTGCACCTCCAACTGCTCTGATAATACACTGACTGCACCTCAACAACTGCTCTGATAATACACTGACTGCACCTCCAACTGCTCTGATAATACACTGACTGCACCTCCAACTGCTCTGATAATACACTGACTGCACCTCCAACTGCTCTGATAATACACTGACTGCACCTCCAACTGCTCTGATAATACACTGACTGCACCTCAACAACTGCTCTGATAATACACTGACTGCACCTCCAACTGCTCTGATAATACACTGACTGCACCTCAACAACTGCTCTGATAATACACTGACTGCACCTCCAACTGCTCTGATAATACACTGACTGCACCTCCAACAACTGCTCTGATAATACACTGACTGCACCTCCAACTGCTCTGATAATACACTGACTGCACCTCCAACTGCTCTGATAATACACTGACTGCACCTCCAACTGCTCTGATAATACACTGACTGCACCTCCAACAACTGCTCTGATAATACACTGACTGCACCTCCAACTGCTCTGATAATACACTGACTGCACCTCAACAACTGCTCTGATAATACACTGACTGCACCTCCAACTGCTCTGATAATACACTGACTGCACCTCAACAACTGCTCTGATAATACACTGACTGCACCTCCAACTGCTCTGATAATACACTGACTGCACCTCAACAACTGCTCTGATAATACACTGACTGCACCTCCAACTGCTCTGATAATACACTGACTGCACCTCAACAACTGCTCTGATAATACACTGACTGCACCTCCAACTGCTCTGATAATACACTGACTGCACCTCCAACTGCTCTGATAATACACTGACTGCACCTCCAACTGCTCTGATAATACACTGACTGCACCTCCAACTGCTCTGATAATACACTGACTGCACCTCCAACTGCTCTGATAATACACTGACTGCACCTCCAACTGCTCTGATAATACACTGACTGCACCTCCAACTGCTCTGATAATACACTGACTGCACCTCCAACTGCTCTGATAATACACTGACTGCACCTCAACAACTGCTCTGATAATACACTGACTGCACCTCCAACTGCTCTGATAATACACTGACTGCACCTCCAACTGCTCTGATAATACACTGACTGCACCTCCAACTGCTCTGATAATACACTGACTGCACCTCCAACTGCTCTGATAATACACTGACTGCACCTCAACAACTGCTCTGATAATACACTGACTGCACCTCCAACTGCTCTGATAATACACTGACTGCACCTCAACAACTGCTCTGATAATACACTGACTGCACCTCCAACTGCTCTGATAATACACTGACTGCACCTCCAACAACTGCTCTGATAATACACTGACTGCACCTCCAACTGCTCTGATAATACACTGACTGCACCTCCAACTGCTCTGATAATACACTGACTGCACCTCCAACTGCTCTGATAATACACTGACTGCACCTCCAACAACTGCTCTGATAATACACTGACTGCACCTCCAACTGCTCTGATAATACACTGACTGCACCTCAACAACTGCTCTGATAATACACTGACTGCACCTCCAACTGCTCTGATAATACACTGACTGCACCTCCAACAACTGCTCTGATAATACACTGACTGCACCTCCAACTGCTCTGATAATACACTGACTGCACCTCAACAACTGCTCTGATAATACACTGACTGCACCTCCAACTGCTCTGATAATACACTGACTGCACCTCCAACAACTGCTCTGATAATACACTGACTGCACCTCCAACTGCTCTGATAATACACTGACTGCACCTCCAACTGCTCTGATAATACACTGACTGCACCTCAACAACTGCTCTGATAATACACTGACTGCACCTCCAACTGCTCTGATAATACACTGACTGCACCTCCAACTGCTCTGATAATACACTGACTGCACCTCCAACTGCTCTGATAATACACTGACTGCACCTCCAACTGCTCTGATAATACACTGACTGCACCTCCAACTGCTCTGATAATACACTGACTGCACCTCCAACTGCTCTGATAATACACTGACTGCACCTCCAACTGCTCTGATAATACACTGACTGCACCTCCAACTGCTCTGATAATACACTGACTGCACCTCCAACTGCTCTGATAATACACTGACTGCACCTCCAACTGCTCTGATAATACACTGACTGCACCTCCAACTGCTCTGATAATACACTGACTGCACCTCCAACTGCTCTGATAATACACTGACTGCACCTCCAACTGCTCTGATAATACACTGACTGCACCTCCAACTGCTCTGATAATACACTGACTGCACCTCCAACAACTGCTCTGATAATACACTGACTGCACCTCCAACTGCTCTGATAATACACTGACTGCACCTCAACAACTGCTCTGATAATACACTGACTGCACCTCCAACTGCTCTGATAATACACTGACTGCACCTCCAACTGCTCTGATAATACACTGACTGCACCTCCAACTGCTCTGATAATACACTGACTGCACCTCAACAACTGCTCTGATAATACACTGACTGCACCTCCAACTGCTCTGATAATACACTGACTGCACCTCAACAACTGCTCTGATAATACACTGACTGCACCTCCAACTGCTCTGATAATACACTGACTGCACCTCCAACTGCTCTGATAATACACTGACTGCACCTCCAACTGCTCTGATAATACACTGACTGCACCTCCAACTGCTCTGATAATACACTGACTGCACCTCCAACTGCTCTGATAATACACTGACTGCACCTCCAACTGCTCTGATAATACACTGACTGCACCTCAACAACTGCTCTGATAATACACTGACTGCACCTCCAACTGCTCTGATAATACACTGACTGCACCTCCAACTGCTCTGATAATACACTGACTGCACCTCCAACTGCTCTGATAATACACTGACTGCACCTCCAACTGCTCTGATAATACACTGACTGCACCTCCAACTGCTCTGATAATACACTGACTGCACCTCCAACTGCTCTGATAATACACTGACTGCACCTCAACAACTGCTCTGATAATACACTGACTGCACCTCCAACTGCTCTGATAATACACTGACTGCACCTCAACAACTGCTCTGATAATACACTGACTGCACCTCCAACTGCTCTGATAATACACTGACTGCACCTCCAACAACTGCTCTGATAATACACTGACTGCACCTCCAACTGCTCTGATAATACACTGACTGCACCTCCAACTGCTCTGATAATACACTGACTGCACCTCCAACTGCTCTGATAATACACTGACTGCACCTCCAACTGCTCTGATAATACACTGACTGCACCTCCAACTGCTCTGATAATACACTGACTGCACCTCAACAACTGCTCTGATAATACACTGACTGCACCTCCAACTGCTCTGATAATACACTGACTGCACCTCAACAACTGCTCTGATAATACACTGACTGCACCTCCAACTGCTCTGATAATACACTGACTGCACCTCCAACTGCTCTGATAATACACTGACTGCACCTCCAACTGCTCTGATAATACACTGACTGCACCTCCAACTGCTCTGATAATACACTGACTGCACCTCCAACTGCTCTGATAATACACTGACTGCACCTCCAACTGCTCTGATAATACACTGACTGCACCTCAACAACTGCTCTGATAATACACTGACTGCACCTCCAACTGCTCTGATAATACACTGACTGCACCTCCAACAACTGCTCTGATAATACACTGACTGCACCTCCAACTGCTCTGATAATACACTGACTGCACCTCAACAACTGCTCTGATAATACACTGACTGCACCTCCAACTGCTCTGATAATACACTGACTGCACCTCAACAACTGCTCTGATAATACACTGACTGCACCTCCAACTGCTCTGATAATACACTGACTGCACCTCCAACTGCTCTGATAATACACTGACTGCACCTCCAACTGCTCTGATAATACACTGACTGCACCTCAACAACTGCTCTGATAATACACTGACTGCACCTCCAACTGCTCTGATAATACACTGACTGCACCTCCAACTGCTCTGATAATACACTGACTGCACCTCCAACTGCTCTGATAATACACTGACTGCACCTCCAACTGCTCTGATAATACACTGACTGCACCTCAACAACTGCTCTGATAATACACTGACTGCACCTCCAACTGCTCTGATAATACACTGACTGCACCTCCAACTGCTCTGATAATACACTGACTGCACCTCCAACTGCTCTGATAATACACTGACTGCACCTCCAACTGCTCTGATAATACACTGACTGCACCTCCAACTGCTCTGATAATACACTGACTGCACCTCCAACTGCTCTGATAATACACTGACTGCACCTCCAACTGCTCTGATAATACACTGACTGCACCTCCAACTGCTCTGATAATACACTGACTGCACCTCCAACTGCTCTGATAATACACTGACTGCACCTCCAACTGCTCTGATAATACACTGACTGCACCTCAACAACTGCTCTGATAATACACTGACTGCACCTCCAACTGCTCTGATAATACACTGACTGCACCTCCAACTGCTCTGATAATACACTGACTGCACCTCCAACTGCTCTGATAATACACTGACTGCACCTCCAACTGCTCTGATAATACACTGACTGCACCTCCAACTGCTCTGATAATACACTGACTGCACCTCCAACTGCTCTGATAATACACTGACTGCACCTCCAACTGCTCTGATAATACACTGACTGCACCTCAACAACTGCTCTGATAATACACTGACTGCACCTCCAACTGCTCTGATAATACACTGACTGCACCTCAACAACTGCTCTGATAATACACTGACTGCACCTCCAACTGCTCTGATAATACACTGACTGCACCTCCAACTGCTCTGATAATACACTGACTGCACCTCCAACTGCTCTGATAATACACTGACTGCACCTCAACAACTGCTCTGATAATACACTGACTGCACCTCCAACTGCTCTGATAATACACTGACTGCACCTCCAACTGCTCTGATAATACACTGACTGCACCTCCAACTGCTCTGATAATACACTGACTGCACCTCCAACTGCTCTGATAATACACTGACTGCACCTCCAACTGCTCTGATAATACACTGACTGCACCTCCAACTGCTCTGATAATACACTGACTGCACCTCAACAACTGCTCTGATAATACACTGACTGCACCTCCAACTGCTCTGATAATACACTGACTGCACCTCACAACTGCTCTGATAATACACTGACTGCACCTCCAACTGCTCTGATAATACACTGACTGCACCTCCAACTGCTCTGATAATACACTGACTGCACCTCCAACTGCTCTGATAATACACTGACTGCACCTCACAACTGCTCTGATAATACACTGACTGCACCTCCAACTGCTCTGATAATACACTGACTGCACCTCCAACTGCTCTGATAATACACTGACTGCACCTCCAACTGCTCTGATAATACACTGACTGCACCTCCAACTGCTCTGATAATACACTGACTGCACCTCCAACTGCTCTGATAATACACTGACTGCACCTCCAACTGCTCTGATAATACACTGACTGCACCTCCAACTGCTCTGATAATACACTGACTGCACCTCCAACTGCTCTGATAATACACTGACTGCACCTCCAACTGCTCTGATAATACACTGACTGCACCTCCAACTGCTCTGATAATACACTGACTGCACCTCAACAACTGCTCTGATAATACACTGACTGCACCTCCAACTGCTCTGATAATACACTGACTGCACCTCCAACTGCTCTGATAATACACTGACTGCACCTCCAACTGCTCTGATAATACACTGACTGCACCTCCAACTGCTCTGATAATACACTGACTGCACCTCCAACTGCTCTGATAATACACTGACTGCACCTCCAACTGCTCTGATAATACACTGACTGCACCTCCAACTGCTCTGATAATACACTGACTGCACCTCCAACTGCTCTGATAATACACTGACTGCACCTCCAACTGCTCTGATAATACACTGACTGCACCTCCAACTGCTCTGATAATACACTGACTGCACCTCCAACACTGCTCTGATAATACACTGACTGCACCTCCAACTGCTCTGATAATACACTGACTGCACCTCCAACTGCTCTGATAATACACTGACTGCACCTCCAACTGCTCTGATAATACACTGACTGCACCTCCAACTGCTCTGATAATACACTGACTGCACCTCCAACTGCTCTGATAATACACTGACTGCACCTCCAACTGCTCTGATAATACACTGACTGCACCTCCAACTGCTCTGATAATACACTGACTGCACCTCCAACTGCTCTGATAATACACTGACTGCACCTCCAACTGCTCTGATAATACACTGACTGCACCTCCAACTGCTCTGATAATACACTGACTGCACCTCAACAACTGCTCTGATAATACACTGACTGCACCTCCAACTGCTCTGATAATACACTGACTGCACCTCAACAACTGCTCTGATAATACACTGACTGCACCTCCAACTGCTCTGATAATACACTGACTGCACCTCCAACTGCTCTGATAATACACTGACTGCACCTCCAACTGCTCTGATAATACACTGACTGCACCTCCAACTGCTCTGATAATACACTGACTGCACCTCCAACTGCTCTGATAATACACTGACTGCACCTCCAACTGCTCTGATAATACACTGACTGCACCTCCAACTGCTCTGATAATACACTGACTGCACCTCCAACTGCTCTGATAATACACTGACTGCACCTCCAACTGCTCTGATAATACACTGACTGCACCTCCAACTGCTCTGATAATACACTGACTGCACCTCCAACTGCTCTGATAATACACTGACTGCACCTCCAACTGCTCTGATAATACACTGACTGCACCTCCAACTGCTCTGATAATACACTGACTGCACCTCCAACTGCTCTGATAATACACTGACTGCACCTCCAACTGCTCTGATAATACACTGACTGCACCTCCAACTGCTCTGATAATACACTGACTGCACCTCCAACTGCTCTGATAATACACTGACTGCACCTCCAACTGCTCTGATAATACACTGACTGCACCTCCAACTGCTCTGATAATACACTGACTGCACCTCCAAACTGCTCTGATAATACACTGACTGCACCTCCAACTGCTCTGATAATACACTGACTGCACCTCCAACTGCTCTGATAATACACTGACTGCACCTCCAACTGCTCTGATAATACACTGACTGCACCTCCAACTGCTCTGATAATACACTGACTGCACCTCCAACTGCTCTGATAATACACTGACTGCACCTCCAACTGCTCTGATAATACACTGACTGCACCTCCAACTGCTCTGATAATACACTGACTGCACCTCCAACTGCTCTGATAATACACTGACTGCACCTCCAACTGCTCTGATAATACACTGACTGCACCTCCAACTGCTCTGATAATACACTGACTGCACCTCCAACTGCTCTGATAATACACTGACTGCACCTCCAACTGCTCTGATAATACACTGACTGCACCTCCAACTGCTCTGATAATACACTGACTGCACCTCCAACTGCTCTGATAATACACTGACTGCACCTCCAACTGCTCTGATAATACACTGACTGCACCTCCAACTGCTCTGATAATACACTGACTGCACCTCCAACTGCTCTGATAATACACTGACTGCACCTCCAACTGCTCTGATAATACACTGACTGCACCTCCAACTGCTCTGATAATACACTGACTGCACCTCCAACTGCTCTGATAATACACTGACTGCACCTCCAACTGCTCTGATAATACACTGACTGCACCTCCAACTGCTCTGATAATACACTGACTGCACCTCCAACTGCTCTGATAATACACTGACTGCACCTCCAACTGCTCTGATAATACACTGACTGCACCTCCAACTGCTCTGATAATACACTGACTGCACCTCCAACTGCTCTGATAATACACTGACTGCACCTCCAACTGCTCTGATAATACACTGACTGCACCTCCAACTGCTCTGATAATACACTGACTGCACCTCCAACTGCTCTGATAATACACTGACTGCACCTCCAACTGCTCTGATAATACACTGACTGCACCTCCAACTGCTCTGATAATACACTGACTGCACCTCCAACTGCTCTGATAATACACTGACTGCACCTCCAACTGCTCTGATAATACACTGACTGCACCTCCAACTGCTCTGATAATACACTGACTGCACCTCCAACTGCTCTGATAATACACTGACTGCACCTCCAACTGCTCTGATAATACACTGACTGCACCTCCAACTGCTCTGATAATACACTGACTGCACCTCCAACTGCTCTGATAATACACTGACTGCACCTCCAACTGCTCTGATAATACACTGACTGCACCTCCAACTGCTCTGATAATACACTGACTGCACCTCCAACTGCTCTGATAATACACTGACTGCACCTCCAACTGCTCTGATAATACACTGACTGCACCTCCAACTGCTCTGATAATACACTGACTGCACCTCCAACTGCTCTGATAATACACTGACTGCACCTCCAACTGCTCTGATAATACACTGACTGCACCTCCAACTGCTCTGATAATACACTGACTGCACCTCCAACTGCTCTGATAATACACTGACTGCACCTCCAACTGCTCTGATAATACACTGACTGCACCTCCAACTGCTCTGATAATACACTGACTGCACCTCCAACTGCTCTGATAATACACTGACTGCACCTCCAACTGCTCTGATAATACACTGACTGCACCTCCAACTGCTCTGATAATACACTGACTGCACCTCCAACTGCTCTGATAATACACTGACTGCACCTCCAACTGCTCTGATAATACACTGACTGCACCTCCAACTGCTCTGATAATACACTGACTGCACCTCCAACTGCTCTGATAATACACTGACTGCACCTCCAACTGCTCTGATAATACACTGACTGCACCTCCAACTGCTCTGATAATACACTGACTGCACCTCCAACTGCTCTGATAATACACTGACTGCACCTCCAACTGCTCTGATAATACACTGACTGCACCTCCAACTGCTCTGATAATACACTGACTGCACCTCCAACTGCTCTGATAATACACTGACTGCACCTCCAACTGCTCTGATAATACACTGACTGCACCTCCAACTGCTCTGATAATACACTGACTGCACCTCCAACTGCTCTGATAATACACTGACTGCACCTCCAACTGCTCTGATAATACACTGACTGCACCTCCAACTGCTCTGATAATACACTGACTGCACCTCCAACTGCTCTGATAATACACTGACTGCACCTCCAACTGCTCTGATAATACACTGACTGCACCTCCAACTGCTCTGATAATACACTGACTGCACCTCCAACTGCTCTGATAATACACTGACTGCACCTCCAACTGCTCTGATAATACACTGACTGCACCTCCAACTGCTCTGATAATACACTGACTGCACCTCCAACTGCTCTGATAATACACTGACTGCACCTCCAACTGCTCTGATAATACACTGACTGCACCTCCAACTGCTCTGATAATACACTGACTGCACCTCCAACTGCTCTGATAATACACTGACTGCACCTCCAACTGCTCTGATAATACACTGACTGCACCTCCAACTGCTCTGATAATACACTGACTGCACCTCCAACTGCTCTGATAATACACTGACTGCACCTCCAACTGCTCTGATAATACACTGACTGCACCTCCAACTGCTCTGATAATACACTGACTGCACCTCCAACTGCTCTGATAATACACTGACTGCACCTCCAACTGCTCTGATAATACACTGACTGCACCTCCAACTGCTCTGATAATACACTGACTGCACCTCCAACTGCTCTGATAATACACTGACTGCACCTCCAACTGCTCTGATAATACACTGACTGCACCTCCAACTGCTCTGATAATACACTGACTGCACCTCCAACTGCTCTGATAATACACTGACTGCACCTCCAACTGCTCTGATAATACACTGACTGCACCTCCAACTGCTCTGATAATACACTGACTGCACCTCCAACTGCTCTGATAATACACTGACTGCACCTCCAACTGCTCTGATAATACACTGACTGCACCTCCAACTGCTCTGATAATACACTGACTGCACCTCCAACTGCTCTGATAATACACTGACTGCACCTCCAACTGCTCTGATAATACACTGACTGCACCTCCAACTGCTCTGATAATACACTGACTGCACCTCCAACTGCTCTGATAATACACTGACTGCACCTCCAACTGCTCTGATAATACACTGACTGCACCTCCAACTGCTCTGATAATACACTGACTGCACCTCCAACTGCTCTGATAATACACTGACTGCACCTCCAACTGCTCTGATAATACACTGACTGCACCTCCAACTGCTCTGATAATACACTGACTGCACCTCCAACTGCTCTGATAATACACTGACTGCACCTCCAACTGCTCTGATAATACACTGACTGCACCTCCAACTGCTCTGATAATACACTGACTGCACCTCCAACTGCTCTGATAATACACTGACTGCACCTCCAACTGCTCTGATAATACACTGACTGCACCTCCAACTGCTCTGATAATACACTGACTGCACCTCCAACTGCTCTGATAATACACTGACTGCACCTCCAACTGCTCTGATAATACACTGACTGCACCTCCAACTGCTCTGATAATACACTGACTGCACCTCCAACTGCTCTGATAATACACTGACTGCACCTCCAACTGCTCTGATAATACACTGACTGCACCTCCAACTGCTCTGATAATACACTGACTGCACCTCCAACTGCTCTGATAATACACTGACTGCACCTCCAACTGCTCTGATAATACACTGACTGCACCTCCAACTGCTCTGATAATACACTGACTGCACCTCCAACTGCTCTGATAATACACTGACTGCACCTCCAACTGCTCTGATAATACACTGACTGCACCTCCAACTGCTCTGATAATACACTGACTGCACCTCCAACTGCTCTGATAATACACTGACTGCACCTCCAACTGCTCTGATAATACACTGACTGCACCTCCAACTGCTCTGATAATACACTGACTGCACCTCCAACTGCTCTGATAATACACTGACTGCACCTCCAACTGCTCTGATAATACACTGACTGCACCTCCAACTGCTCTGATAATACACTGACTGCACCTCCAACTGCTCTGATAATACACTGACTGCACCTCCAACTGCTCTGATAATACACTGACTGCACCTCCAACTGCTCTGATAATACACTGACTGCACCTCCAACTGCTCTGATAATACACTGACTGCACCTCCAACTGCTCTGATAATACACTGACTGCACCTCCAACTGCTCTGATAATACACTGACTGCACCTCCAACTGCTCTGATAATACACTGACTGCACCTCCAACTGCTCTGATAATACACTGACTGCACCTCCAACTGCTCTGATAATACACTGACTGCACCTCCAACTGCTCTGATAATACACTGACTGCACCTCCAACTGCTCTGATAATACACTGACTGCACCTCCAACTGCTCTGATAATACACTGACTGCACCTCCAACTGCTCTGATAATACACTGACTGCACCTCCAACTGCTCTGATAATACACTGACTGCACCTCCAACTGCTCTGATAATACACTGACTGCACCTCCAACTGCTCTGATAATACACTGACTGCACCTCCAACTGCTCTGATAATACACTGACTGCACCTCCAACTGCTCTGATAATACACTGACTGCACCTCCAACTGCTCTGATAATACACTGACTGCACCTCCAACTGCTCTGATAATACACTGACTGCACCTCCAACTGCTCTGATAATACACTGACTGCACCTCCAACTGCTCTGATAATACACTGACTGCACCTCCAACTGCTCTGATAATACACTGACTGCACCTCCAACTGCTCTGATAATACACTGACTGCACCTCCAACTGCTCTGATAATACACTGACTGCACCTCCAACTGCTCTGATAATACACTGACTGCACCTCCAACTGCTCTGATAATACACTGACTGCACCTCCAACTGCTCTGATAATACACTGACTGCACCTCCAACTGCTCTGATAATACACTGACTGCACCTCCAACTGCTCTGATAATACACTGACTGCACCTCCAACTGCTCTGATAATACACTGACTGCACCTCCAACTGCTCTGATAATACACTGACTGCACCTCCAACTGCTCTGATAATACACTGACTGCACCTCCAACTGCTCTGATAATACACTGACTGCACCTCCAACTGCTCTGATAATACACTGACTGCACCTCCAACTGCTCTGATAATACACTGACTGCACCTCCAACTGCTCTGATAATACACTGACTGCACCTCCAACTGCTCTGATAATACACTGACTGCACCTCCAACTGCTCTGATAATACACTGACTGCACCTCCAACTGCTCTGATAATACACTGACTGCACCTCCAACTGCTCTGATAATACACTGACTGCACCTCAACAACTGCTCTGATAATACACTGACTGCACCTCCAACTGCTCTGATAATACACTGACTGCACCTCCAACTGCTCTGATAATACACTGACTGCACCTCCAACTGCTCTGATAATACACTGACTGCACCTCCAACTGCTCTGATAATACACTGACTGCACCTCCAACTGCTCTGATAATACACTGACTGCACCTCCAACTGCTCTGATAATACACTGACTGCACCTCCAACTGCTCTGATAATACACTGACTGCACCTCCAACTGCTCTGATAATACACTGACTGCACCTCCAACTGCTCTGATAATACACTGACTGCACCTCCAACTGCTCTGATAATACACTGACTGCACCTCCAACTGCTCTGATAATACACTGACTGCACCTCCAACTGCTCTGATAATACACTGACTGCACCTCCAACTGCTCTGATAATACACTGACTGCACCTCCAACTGCTCTGATAATACACTGACTGCACCTCCAACTGCTCTGATAATACACTGACTGCACCTCCAACTGCTCTGATAATACACTGACTGCACCTCCAACTGCTCTGATAATACACTGACTGCACCTCCAACTGCTCTGATAATACACTGACTGCACCTCCAACTGCTCTGATAATACACTGACTGCACCTCCAACTGCTCTGATAATACACTGACTGCACCTCCAACTGCTCTGATAATACACTGACTGCACCTCCAACTGCTCTGATAATACACTGACTGCACCTCCAACTGCTCTGATAATACACTGACTGCACCTCCAACTGCTCTGATAATACACTGACTGCACCTCCAACTGCTCTGATAATACACTGACTGCACCTCCAACTGCTCTGATAATACACTGACTGCACCTCCAACTGCTCTGATAATACACTGACTGCACCTCCAACTGCTCTGATAATACACTGACTGCACCTCCAACTGCTCTGATAATACACTGACTGCACCTCCAACTGCTCTGATAATACACTGACTGCACCTCCAACTGCTCTGATAATACACTGACTGCACCTCCAACTGCTCTGATAATACACTGACTGCACCTCCAACTGCTCTGATAATACACTGACTGCACCTCCAACTGCTCTGATAATACACTGACTGCACCTCCAACTGCTCTGATAATACACTGACTGCACCTCCAACTGCTCTGATAATACACTGACTGCACCTCCAACTGCTCTGATAATACACTGACTGCACCTCCAACTGCTCTGATAATACACTGACTGCACCTCCAACTGCTCTGATAATACACTGACTGCACCTCCAACTGCTCTGATAATACACTGACTGCACCTCCAACTGCTCTGATAATACACTGACTGCACCTCCAACTGCTCTGATAATACACTGACTGCACCTCCACAACTGCTCTGATAATACACTGACTGCACCTCCAACTGCTCTGATAATACACTGACTGCACCTCCAACTGCTCTGATAATACACTGACTGCACCTCCAACTGCTCTGATAATACACTGACTGCACCTCCAACTGCTCTGATAATACACTGACTGCACCTCCAACTGCTCTGATAATACACTGACTGCACCTCCAACTGCTCTGATAATACACTGACTGCACCTCCAACTGCTCTGATAATACACTGACTGCACCTCCAACTGCTCTGATAATACACTGACTGCACCTCCAACTGCTCTGATAATACACTGACTGCACCTCCAACTGCTCTGATAATACACTGACTGCACCTCCAACTGCTCTGATAATACACTGACTGCACCTCCAACTGCTCTGATAATACACTGACTGCACCTCCAACTGCTCTGATAATACACTGACTGCACCTCCAACTGCTCTGATAATACACTGACTGCACCTCCAACTGCTCTGATAATACACTGACTGCACCTCCAACTGCTCTGATAATACACTGACTGCACCTCCAACTGCTCTGATAATACACTGACTGCACCTCCAACTGCTCTGATAATACACTGACTGCACCTCCAACTGCTCTGATAATACACTGACTGCACCTCCAACTGCTCTGATAATACACTGACTGCACCTCCAACTGCTCTGATAATACACTGACTGCACCTCCAACTGCTCTGATAATACACTGACTGCACCTCCAACTGCTCTGATAATACACTGACTGCACCTCCAACTGCTCTGATAATACACTGACTGCACCTCCAACTGCTCTGATAATACACTGACTGCACCTCCAACTGCTCTGATAATACACTGACTGCACCTCCAACTGCTCTGATAATACACTGACTGCACCTCCAACTGCTCTGATAATACACTGACTGCACCTCCAACTGCTCTGATAATACACTGACTGCACCTCCAACTGCTCTGATAATACACTGACTGCACCTCCAACTGCTCTGATAATACACTGACTGCACCTCCAACTGCTCTGATAATACACTGACTGCACCTCCAACTGCTCTGATAATACACTGACTGCACCTCCAACTGCTCTGATAATACACTGACTGCACCTCCAACTGCTCTGATAATACACTGACTGCACCTCCAACTGCTCTGATAATACACTGACTGCACCTCCAACTGCTCTGATAATACACTGACTGCACCTCCAACTGCTCTGATAATACACTGACTGCACCTCCAACTGCTCTGATAATACACTGACTGCACCTCCAACTGCTCTGATAATACACTGACTGCACCTCCAACTGCTCTGATAATACACTGACTGCACCTCCAACTGCTCTGATAATACACTGACTGCACCTCCAACTGCTCTGATAATACACTGACTGCACCTCCAACTGCTCTGATAATACACTGACTGCACCTCCAACTGCTCTGATAATACACTGACTGCACCTCCAACTGCTCTGATAATACACTGACTGCACCTCCAACTGCTCTGATAATACACTGACTGCACCTCCAACTGCTCTGATAATACACTGACTGCACCTCCAACTGCTCTGATAATACACTGACTGCACCTCCAACTGCTCTGATAATACACTGACTGCACCTCCAACTGCTCTGATAATACACTGACTGCACCTCCAACTGCTCTGATAATACACTGACTGCACCTCCAACTGCTCTGATAATACACTGACTGCACCTCCAACTGCTCTGATAATACACTGACTGCACCTCCAACTGCTCTGATAATACACTGACTGCACCTCCAACTGCTCTGATAATACACTGACTGCACCTCCAACTGCTCTGATAATACACTGACTGCACCTCCAACTGCTCTGATAATACACTGACTGCACCTCCAACTGCTCTGATAATACACTGACTGCACCTCCAACTGCTCTGATAATACACTGACTGCACCTCCAACTGCTCTGATAATACACTGACTGCACCTCCAACTGCTCTGATAATACACTGACTGCACCTCCAACTGCTCTGATAATACACTGACTGCACCTCCAACTGCTCTGATAATACACTGACTGCACCTCCAACTGCTCTGATAATACACTGACTGCACCTCCAACTGCTCTGATAATACACTGACTGCACCTCCAACTGCTCTGATAATACACTGACTGCACCTCCAACTGCTCTGATAATACACTGACTGCACCTCAACAACTGCTCTGATAATACACTGACTGCACCTCCAACTGCTCTGATAATACACTGACTGCACCTCCAACTGCTCTGATAATACACTGACTGCACCTCCAACTGCTCTGATAATACACTGACTGCACCTCCAACTGCTCTGATAATACACTGACTGCACCTCCAACTGCTCTGATAATACACTGACTGCACCTCCAACTGCTCTGATAATACACTGACTGCACCTCCAACTGCTCTGATAATACACTGACTGCACCTCCAACTGCTCTGATAATACACTGACTGCACCTCAACAACTGCTCTGATAATACACTGACTGCACCTCCAACTGCTCTGATAATACACTGACTGCACCTCCAACTGCTCTGATAATACACTGACTGCACCTCCAACTGCTCTGATAATACACTGACTGCACCTCCAACTGCTCTGATAATACACTGACTGCACCTCCAACTGCTCTGATAATACACTGACTGCACCTCCAACTGCTCTGATAATACACTGACTGCACCTCCAACTGCTCTGATAATACACTGACTGCACCTCCAACTGCTCTGATAATACACTGACTGCACCTCAACAACTGCTCTGATAATACACTGACTGCACCTCCAACTGCTCTGATAATACACTGACTGCACCTCCAACTGCTCTGATAATACACTGACTGCACCTCCAACTGCTCTGATAATACACTGACTGCACCTCCAACTGCTCTGATAATACACTGACTGCACCTCCAACTGCTCTGATAATACACTGACTGCACCTCCAACTGCTCTGATAATACACTGACTGCACCTCCAACTGCTCTGATAATACACTGACTGCACCTCCAACTGCTCTGATAATACACTGACTGCACCTCCAACTGCTCTGATAATACACTGACTGCACCTCCAACTGCTCTGATAATACACTGACTGCACCTCCAACTGCTCTGATAATACACTGACTGCACCTCCAACTGCTCTGATAATACACTGACTGCACCTCCAACTGCTCTGATAATACACTGACTGCACCTCCAACTGCTCTGATAATACACTGACTGCACCTCAACAACTGCTCTGATAATACACTGACTGCACCTCCAACTGCTCTGATAATACACTGACTGCACCTCCAACTGCTCTGATAATACACTGACTGCACCTCCAACTGCTCTGATAATACACTGACTGCACCTCCAACTGCTCTGATAATACACTGACTGCACCTCCAACTGCTCTGATAATACACTGACTGCACCTCCAACTGCTCTGATAATACACTGACTGCACCTCCAACTGCTCTGATAATACACTGACTGCACCTCCAACTGCTCTGATAATACACTGACTGCACCTCAACAACTGCTCTGATAATACACTGACTGCACCTCCAACTGCTCTGATAATACACTGACTGCACCTCCAACTGCTCTGATAATACACTGACTGCACCTCCAACTGCTCTGATAATACACTGACTGCACCTCCAACTGCTCTGATAATACACTGACTGCACCTCCAACTGCTCTGATAATACACTGACTGCACCTCCAACTGCTCTGATAATACACTGACTGCACCTCAACAACTGCTCTGATAATACACTGACTGCACCTCCAACTGCTCTGATAATACACTGACTGCACCTCCAACTGCTCTGATAATACACTGACTGCACCTCCAACTGCTCTGATAATACACTGACTGCACCTCAACAACTGCTCTGATAATACACTGACTGCACCTCCAACTGCTCTGATAATACACTGACTGCACCTCCAACTGCTCTGATAATACACTGACTGCACCTCCAACAACTGCTCTGATAATACACTGACTGCACCTCCAACTGCTCTGATAATACACTGACTGCACCTCCAACTGCTCTGATAATACACTGACTGCACCTCAACAACTGCTCTGATAATACACTGACTGCACCTCCAACTGCTCTGATAATACACTGACTGCACCTCCAACTGCTCTGATAATACACTGACTGCACCTCCAACTGCTCTGATAATACACTGACTGCACCTCCAACTGCTCTGATAATACACTGACTGCACCTCCAACTGCTCTGATAATACACTGACTGCACCTCCAACTGCTCTGATAATACACTGACTGCACCTCCAACTGCTCTGATAATACACTGACTGCACCTCCAACTGCTCTGATAATACACTGACTGCACCTCCAACTGCTCTGATAATACACTGACTGCACCTCACAACTGCTCTGATAATACACTGACTGCACCTCCAACTGCTCTGATAATACACTGACTGCACCTCCAACTGCTCTGATAATACACTGACTGCACCTCAACAACTGCTCTGATAATACACTGACTGCACCTCCAACTGCTCTGATAATACACTGACTGCACCTCCAACAACTGCTCTGATAATACACTGACTGCACCTCCAACTGCTCTGATAATACACTGACTGCACCTGCAACAACTGCTCTGATAATACACTGACTGCACCTCCAACTGCTCTGATAATACACTGACTGCACCTCCAACAACTGCTCTGATAATACACTGACTGCACCTCCAACTGCTCTGATAATACACTGACTGCACCTCCAACAACTGCTCTGATAATACACTGACTGCACCTCCAACTGCTCTGATAATACACTGACTGCACCTCCAACAACTGCTCTGATAATACACTGACTGCACCTCCAACTGCTCTGATAATACACTGACTGCACCTCCAACAACTGCTCTGATAATACACTGACTGCACCTCCAACTGCTCTGATAATACACTGACTGCACCTCCAACAACTGCTCTGATAATACACTGACTGCACCTCCAACTGCTCTGATAATACACTGACTGCACCTCAACAACTGCTCTGATAATACACTGACTGCACCTCCAACTGCTCTGATAATACACTGACTGCACCTCCAACAACTGCTCTGATAATACACTGACTGCACCTCCAACTGCTCTGATAATACACTGACTGCACCTCCAACTGCTCTGATAATACACTGACTGCACCTCCAACAACTGCTCTGATAATACACTGACTGCACCTCCAACTGCTCTGATAATACACTGACTGCACCTCCAACAACTGCTCTGATAATACACTGACTGCACCTCCAACTGCTCTGATAATACACTGACTGCACCTGCAACAACTGCTCTGATAATACACTGACTGCACCTCCAACTGCTCTGATAATACACTGACTGCACCTCCAACAACTGCTCTGATAATACACTGACTGCACCTCCAACTGCTCTGATAATACACTGACTGCACCTCCAACAACTGCTCTGATAATACACTGACTGCACCTCCAACAACTGCTCTGATAATACACTGACTGCACCTCCAACTGCTCTGATAATACACTGACTGCACCTCCAACTGCTCTGATAATACACTGACTGCACCTCCAACTGCTCTGATAATACACTGACTGCACCTCCAACAACTGCTCTGATAATACACTGACTGCACCTCCAACAACTGCTCTGATAATACACTGACTGCACCTCCAACTGCTCTGATAATACACTGACTGCACCTCCAACTGCTCTGATAATACACTGACTGCACCTCCAACTGCTCTGATAATACACTGACTGCACCTCCAACTGCTCTGATAATACACTGACTGCACCTCCAACTGCTCTGATAATACACTGACTGCACCTCCAACTGCTCTGTTAATACACTGACTGCACCTCCAACAACTGCTCTGATAATACACTGACTGCACCTCCAACTGCTCTGATAATACACTGACTGCACCTCCAACTGCTCTGATAATACACTGACTGCACCTCCAACAACTGCTCTGATAATACACTGACTGCACCTCCAACTGCTCTGATAATACACTGACTGCACCTCCAACAACTGCTCTGATAATACACTGACTGCACCTCCAACTGCTCTGATAATACACTGACTGCACCTCCAACTGCTCTGATAATACACTGACTGCACCTCCAACAACTGCTCTGATAATACACTGACTGCACCTCCAACTGCTCTGATAATACACTGACTGCACCTCCAACTGCTCTGATAATACACTGACTGCACCTCCAACTGCTCTGATAATACACTGACTGCACCTCCAACAACTGCTCTGATAATACACTGACTGCACCTCCAACTGCTCTGATAATACACTGACTGCACCTCCAACTGCTCTGATAATACACTGACTGCACCTCCAACTGCTCTGATAATACACTGACTGCACCTCCAACAACTGCTCTGATAATACACTGACTGCACCTCCAACTGCTCTGATAATACACTGACTGCACCTGCAACAACTGCTATGATAATACACTGACTGCACCTCCAACTGCTATGATAATACACTGACTGCACCTCCAACAACTGCTCTGATAATACACTGACTGCACCTCCAACTGCTCTCATAATACACTGACTGCACCTCCAACAACTGCTCTGATAATACACTGACTGCACCTCCAACAACTGCTCTGATAATACATTGACTGCACCTCCAACTGCTCTGTTAATACACTGACTGCACCTCCAACTGCTCTGATAATACACTGACTGCAGCTCCAACTGCTCTGTTAATACACTGACTGCACCTCCAACTGCTCTGATAATACACTGACTGCACCTCCAACTGCTCTGTTAATACACTGACTGCACCTCCAACTGCTCTGTTAATACACTGACTGCACCTCCAACAACTGCTCTGATAATACACTGACTGCACCTCCAACTGCTCTTTTAATACACTGACTGCACCTCCAACTGCTATGATAATACACTGACTGCACCTCCAACTGCTCTGATAATACACTGACTGCACCTCCAACAACTGCTCTGATAATACACTGACTGCACCTCCAACTGCTCTGATAATACACTGACTGCACCTGCAACAACTGCTATGATAATACACTGACTGCACCTCCAACTGCTATGATAATACACTGACTGCACCTCCAACAACTGCTCTGATAATAAACTGACTGCACCTACAACTGCTATGATAATACACTGACTGCACCTCCAACAACTGCTCTGATAATACATTGACTGCACCTCCAACAACTGCTCTGATAATACATTGACTGCACCTCCAACTGCTCTGTTAATACACTGACTGCACCTCCAACTGCTCTGATAATACACTGACTGCACTTCCAACTGCTCTGTTAATACACTGACTGCACCTCCAACTGCTCTGATAATACACTGACTGCACCTCCAACTGCTCTGTTAATACACTGACTGCACCTCCAACTGCTCTGTTAATACACTGACTGCACCTCCAACAACTGCTCTGATAATACACTGACTGCACCTCCAACTGCTCTTTTAATACACTGACTGCACCTCCAACTGCTATGATAATACACTGACTGCACCTCCAACTGCTCTGATAATACACTGACTGCACCTCCAACAACTGCTCTGACAATACACTGACTGCACCTCCAACTGCTCTGATAATACACTGACTGCACCTCCAACTGCTCTGATAATACACTGACTGCACCTCCAACAACTTCTCTGATAATACACTGACTGCACCTCCAACTGCTCTGTTAATACACTGACTGCAGCTCCAACTGCTCTGATAATACACTGACTGCACCTCCAACTGCTCTGATAATACACTGACTGCACCTCCAACTGCTCTGATAATACACTGACTGCACCTCCAACAACTGCTCTGATAATAAACTGACTGCACCTCCAACTGCTATGATAATACACTGACTGCACCTCCAACAACTGCTCTGATAATACATTGACTGCACCTCCAACAACTGCTCTGATAATACATTGACTGCACCTCCAACTGCTCTGTTAATACACTGACTGCACCTCCAACAACTGCTCTGATAATACATTGACTGCACCTCCAACAACTGCTCTGATAATACACTGACTGCACCTCCAACTGCTCTGATAATACACTGACTGCTCCTCCAACAACTGCTTCCTGATAATTCTCTTAACAATAGGGCTGAATTTACAAGACCAATAGTACTTGTAACAGGAGGAAATGTTACATGTGTAGGTCGTCACTGAATAATCATGAGGCAGTGTGGCAAAGTGGTTTGCAGTGCCTAGGTGTAGAGGTGTTGCAGTGCTCAAGAGAATGACAACAACAATGTTACTGGTTTATTTTGTAATCCAAAGTCACTTGACAGCAGTAAATAATAAAGTTAACTGGCAATACACAACAATGCGTATTGCTCAGTGAAACCACTGGGTTCAGTCCCGAAATATTAAACACAGTCCTTAATACACACACAATATACAAACATGGTCACAAGTCCAAAGTGAGTGCTGTAGTGCTTGTGGTGCAAATGTCATGAATGACCAAGTTGTTAGGATGGTGGGGGTGGAGCAAGTGTTATTATTATTGTGTGCACTAAATATTTTTTAATATATTCACGGTTATTATTAATGTGTTTAATTTTTATTATTATGATGTGTTTGATTTTCATTGTTATAATTTTTGTGTGTGAAGCTTCCTTTTTTTATCACTGCGTGGTTTGTTTTTGTTGTATTCACTAATTGTTAATTAGTATGCTTGAACACCACACCTGAGACCAGTTTGGGATCCCTGACTCCCGACTCCCACAGTAATCATCTCCGGTGTTTTCACCTGCCCTAATCTATCCCTCACAGACAATAAAAAGAGTGCTTCGACTCACAAACGGAAAAAAAAGAAAAAAGAAAAATGAATGAACCGTGACAAGGGAAGAGCAATAAAGGCCCGCAAGATCGACCCGATATCAATGGATTAAGTAAGGGAGCAGGTGGATAAGAGTGTGGGAACAGAGCTGTAGAAAGGAAAGAACAACGTTTCGTGGATGAAAGAGTATGAAGAGAGACGCGACTCCGGCAGCACACAGGGAAGTACAATACTAAAAACAAAAAACGCCGTATTGGTGCTCATGTTTGGCTACTTAAAGACACTGACGGATGTTATTTTTCAGATTTCAATCCTGTGACTGCCGTGATATACCGGGTGGAATTGCTTGGAATGAGCCGAGACTTTCTTTCTTTCTTTCTTTCTTTCTTTCTTTCTTTCGTTCTTTCTGATAAATCAATTGAGTGAAGTTTAACTATGCAGCAAATCTGTGTCGGGACTAAAATCTGTGTTTATACGCGTTGTGCTGAAGACTGATTTTCCTGGGGCTAGAGTGTGTGCCGGGATCAGCGTTGCTGCCAGCTGGAACTGTTATTGCTGCACGGGAGAATCTGTGAGCGTTCCTGGAGGCTAGAGGGAGCTGTGCTGGGCATGGGCTATTCTTTCTAGAGCCCTCTGTAGGCACGGGTGTAACGAGTTGGATCTTTTCTCGGCTATCAACGGAACCGGGACAGAAATTTGTGAGATTGATGTTTGTTTTTTGTTTTGTTTTCTCTTGAATTCAGTTTTACTGTTGGATGTTATGGTTGAATGGTAAATCAGTAAGATTGTTATGTGTGTAAGTGGAAATAAATCTGAAAACGCTTAACATAAACAATGCAAATATTATTTGCTATGATTTAAACAGAAAATGCACAGTACTATGATTTAGTAAGTGATTAATGACAAAGAATAATTAGATTGTTGCATTAAACAATGGATAAATGAATGTACTATAAATGTAAAGGAAAAGAAACGATGGGAAATGATGACAGTGAAAGTTAATAGGTAAAGCCAATCAGTTAGTACTTGTTAATTGTTTACAAAGGTGTACATGAATGCAAGTGATTATAGGTATTGCTACCATGTCTCAGTATTACTATAATACTGTATGCTGTTTAAATATGATAGACTATTGTTAGAAAACTCAATGGTGATTATATGAAGACAGGCTGCTGTATTGTGTAAAGTTCAACCAAACTTTTATTATTATTTTGCAGAGACCAACAAGTGGAAGCAAAATAAATATGTTGCACTTGAATTGAAGTTGATTCTCATTCTGTACGTGTAACACATGTCTTGATTTAGTCTTTTCAAATAACGAAGACAGAATACAGTATTTGACTTGAATACTTTAGCATTCCTTTTCCAGCTTTTTAATGTCAAATAAAGCTTCCTGAGATATATTATTCATTCAACTGATTTCACCCTTTCTGAATATTGCATATTTACCTTCTGCATGAAGTCCTCTCTTCCCAGATGCCCAAATATCTGTGTGCAAGCCATGCTTTTAGATGGATTGATACTGTGCACAATATGCAGAGTTTAATTGAGGGAGATTCCTGAGCTGATTGAATAAAAGATCAATGCATACACAAGACTAAAAGAATTGTCAGACAAGAAGAATGTATTTTAATGCTGTGGGATACTAAAGCTGACTGGGCAGGGCCATTGGAGGATATGAGAGCTGAAGGGAAATGAAACAGATTTCAAGATATAATGCAAGACATGCCTGAAAAAAGAGCAGGCTTAACAAGCAGTCACCAACCTAGTTAAACACATCAATGCATTGATTTTTTTTTTTTTGAGGATGCAACATCGACAATGGATAATTGCAAAGCATATGACATGGTTTATTTAGATTTCCAGAAAGCTTTTGACAAAGTCCAGCATAAAAGATTAATTCTCAAACTGAACGCAGTAGGGATTCAAGGAAATGCATGCACATGGATTAGGGAGTGGTTAACATGTAGAAAACAGAAAGTACTGATTAGAGGAGAAACCTCAAAATGGAGCGAGGTAACCAGTGGTGTACCACAAGGATCAGTATTAGGTCCTCTGCTATTCCTAATCTACATTAATGATTTAGATTCTGGTATAGTAAGCAAACATGTTAAATTTGCAGACAACCCAAAAATAGGAGGAGTGTCAAACCCCGTTGCAGCAGCAAAGGTCATTCAAAATTATCTAGACAGCATTCAGAACTGGGCAGACACATGGCAAATGACATTTAATACAGAAAAGTGTAAGGTACTGCACGCAGGCAATAAAAATGTACATTATAAATGCCATGGGGGAGATACTGAAATTGAAGAAGGAACCTATGAAAACGATGTAGGAGCTTATGTTGACCGAGAAATGTCTTTAACTTTTAGATGTTACACACACACAAATATAAATTCTAAGTAGTAAAGCTTGTACTTAGTAGATATTATAATTTATAGAATTGTGTGTGTGTGTGTGCGTGCGTGCGTAATTCAGCCCAACAACACGTGAATTCATTTCTCTTGTTCAATGTTTTTATCTTCATGGCAACGCATGAAGCTCTCCTCACAATATTCACGATAGTCGTTCTTTTCCTACTTAGTAAGCAGACACGAACATTTAAATATCCCCTGCCCTAAATGGATTGAGTAATCTGCATTAGTACAATTTTTTTTTCCTAAATCAGAACTGCATAGCAACGCATTTCCTGAAAAGTACGGCAAACACATCGTGAGGAAAACTGTCATGACTTGTGCATGTAAACACAGCTAATGTCGACCCAGGGGACTTTTTCAACCTGAAAAAAGAAACAAGGACCAGGGGTCACAAATGGAGATTAGATAAAGGAGCATTCAGAACAGAAAATAGGAGGCACTTTTTTACACTGAGAATTGTGGGTGTCTGTAACCAACTCCCTAGTAATGTTGTTGAAGCTGACACCCTGGGATCCTTCAAGAAGCTGCTTGATGAGATTCTGGGATCAATAAGCTACTAACAACCAAACGAGCAAGATGGGCCGAATGGCCTCCTCCCGTCTGTAACTTTTCATATTTTTTTATGTTCTTATGTCAGACAAAAATATCAGATTTAGTGAGGGGCTACTGTATGGTTATGAAAAGCTTTTTGATAGAAACACATTTTTATTTGGGGGTGAAGGTGGGGGCCCCAATATATAATCTGATGGGATTAAACTGCCTTTTATCATTTTTTCAAAAAAATGGTGCACAACACTTACAATGCTAGAGATCTCGCTAAGATGACGCAGCAAATATTTAAATTTGTAAATTGCAGCTCTCTTTATTAACATGTTTTCTCTTAGTAGGCATATGACAAAATGTATACTTTGCGAATTGTTGCAACAGAAATGTAAATTGTGTTATGTTTGCACTGTGACTGTCTCATTTTAGTACATCAACCCCTGTGTTGCTAATACAGGGATGGAAATAAGAATCCATTTGCATAGCAATTTTATCCATTCCTGGTTTTACTTTGAGTTTAATAGACACAACTGAGCTTTTTACAGTTACACAGGGCCCAACACCTGGAATGGATGAAACTTATATGCATTGGGAGTCATATCCCCATCACTGTAATATAAAATAGAGAAGACATATTGTAAAGTGCCCAGTAGTAGTAGGAAATTTTGTAATTTAAAAAGTGGCAACTTATTGTTTGCTTTGATAATTGTGTGTTTCTATATACCAACTAAAACCCTATCTTGATTTCCCCCCATGTATTCTGCATAAAGATAAAGGTGGATTGAGTCCCTGGAAACTACAGTATACAACAGGTCGTTAATGAAATGAAAACAATTGTATGCATATTGTTGTTTTAATACTGTTGTGTATATGCACTACAAGATAGGCTCTAGTATGCCAGAGCAGTACATGCTTCTGTCTAAAACAGTAACATCAACAGAAATCATTGAAATAAAGCAAATAAATTAACAACATAGGATATTTCATTTTTAAAACAAAAACTTTGTGAAATGTAGCTCTGGTTCTTTTAAATTGCTTGCGTTCACAACAAAACTATTATAATTGAAAAAATAAAGAAAGACTAGTAACTAAAACATTGTTAATAAGTCTATTTATTTGCATTTTTATAGATGACACCATAGTTGAGGCAATAACCCAAATGCCATCCACGGAGGACTGTTCTCTTGCTGAGGAAAGCACATCCAGATGTGAATTTCACAGGAGAAGCTGCAGGAAAGAAGGGCACCACTAATGGAAATGAGACTGGTCCAGTTACTGGGCAGTGTGGTTATATTAGTGACCAGGTTATATGTATTGATGCTGATCAGTGTGGTTATATTAGTGACCAGGTTATATGTATTGATGCTGAACAGTGTGGTTATATTAGTGACCAGGTTATATGTATTGATGCTGAACAGTGTGGTTATATTAAGAACATAAGAAAGTTTACAAACGAGAGGAGGCCATTCAGCCCATCTTGCTCGTTTGGTTGTTAGTAGCTTATTGATCCCAGAATCTCATCAAGCAGCTTCTTGAAGGATCCCAGGGTGTCAGCTTCAACATTACTGGGGAGTTGGTTCCAGACCCTCACAATTCTATATGTAAAAAAGTGCCTCCTATTTTCTGTTCTGAATGCCCCATATCTAATCTCCATTTGTGACCCCTGGTCCCTGTTTCTTTTTTCAGGTCAAAAAAGTCCCCTGGGTCAACATTGTCTATACCTTTTAGGATTTTGAATGTTTGAATCAGATCGCCGCATAGTCTTCTTTGTTCAAGACTGAATAGATTCAATTCTTTTAGCCTGTCTGCATATGATATGCCTTTTAAACCTGGGATAATTCTGGTTGCTCTTCTTTGCACTCTTTCTAGAGCAGCAATATCCTTTTTGTAACGAGGTGACCAGAACTGAACACAATATTCTAGATGAGGTCTTACTAATGCATTGTAAAGTTTTAACATTACTTCCCTTGATTTAAATTCAACACTTCTCACAATATATCCGAGCATCTTGTTGGCCTTTTTTATAGCTTCCCCACATTGTCTAGATGAAGACATTTCTGAGTCAACATAAACTCCTTGGTCTTTTTCATAGATTCCTTCTTTATTTCAGTATCTCCCATATGATATTTATAATGCACATTTTTATTGCCTGCATGCAATACTAGAATGCTGTCTAGATCATTTTGAATGACCTTTGCTGCTGCAACGGGGTTTGACACTCCTCCTATTTTTGTGTTGTCTGCAAATTTGCTTACTATACCAGAATCTAAATCATTAATGTAGATTAGGCATAGCAGAGGCCCTAATACTGATCCCTGTGGTACACCACTGGTTACCTCGCTCCATTTTGAGGTTTCTCCTCTAATCAGTACTTTCTGTTTTCTACATGTTAACCACTCCCTAATCCATGTGCATGCATTTCCTTGAATCCCTACTGAGTTCAGTTTGAGAATTAATCTTTTCGGGACTTTTCAAAAGCTTTCTGGAAATCTAAATAAACCATGTCATATGCTTTGCAATTATCCATTGTCAATGTTGCATCCTCAAAAAAGTTAAGCAGGTTAGTTAGACACGATCTCCCTTTCCTACAACCATGCTGACTGTCTCCCAGGATATTGTTACCATATAGGTAATTTTACATTTTAGATCTTATTATAGTTTCCATAAGTTTACATATATAGAAGTCAGGCTTATTGGTCTGTAGTTACCTGGTTTGGTTTTGTCTCCCTTTTTGTGGATCGGTATTACGTTTGCAATTTTCCAGTCTGTCGGTACAACCCCTGTGTCAAGAGACTGTTGCATGATCTTGGTTAGCGGTTTGTAAATAACTTCTCTCATTTCTTTGAGTACTATTGGGAGGATCTCATCCGGCCCAGGGGATTTGTTTATTTTAAGAGCTCCTAGTCCCTTTAACACTTCTGCCTCTGTTATGCTAGTTATTTAAAACAGGTCCTCATGTGGGGCATGTTGTCCGTGTCCTCCTTTGTAAAAACCTGTGAAAAGTTTAATATATTTGCTATTTTATTTTCTTCATCTATGATTTTGCCATTTGTGTCTCTTAGACATTTAACCTCCTCTTTGAATGTTCTCTTGCTGTTATAATATTAGAAAAACATTTTGGAATTGGTTTTAGCCCCCTTACAATATTGATTTCTATCTCTTCTTGGCCTTTCTAACTTCCTTTTTGACTTTTTTGCAGTTCCAAGTACTCTTTCTGTGTACTTTGTTTTTGGTCCATTTTCTGAAAAGTGCCTTTTTTCCCTGAATGTTTTTTAAAATTGATCTATTAAACCATTTTGGCCATTTTGTTTTAGATTTAGATTTGTCTACATTTTTAAAAAACAGCCATCCTTTTTCTGTGGATGTTCCAAATCACATGTGGTGGTTTTATTCTTACCAATTAGGTCAATAAGATCTGGTTGATTGATTAAAACGAAAGAATCAAAGGTGCGGTCTGATAAAGCAGGACCCAGGCAAATCACTGTGTCTTTATTGCTGAGCGACCTGTTTAAGTTGTCAGTAGTATTATAAATCTGATTTCTAATATCATTAGTTTTTTTGTTGAAATGGTTAATAAAATCATCGCTGCTAGCTGAAGGTAGTGGCCCCAGAGAGAGTTCTTTCAGTTGAGTAGTTAGTTTGGCTATTGTTTTGAATAGAAAACTGGGATTTTCTTTGTTTGTTTCTATTAGGTTTGAGTAATAAGCTGATCTTACTGATGACAAAGCTGCCTTGTATTTCAGAATATTATCTTTCCAAGTGAGAAAGACTTGAAGTTTGGTATCTTCCATTTACATTCTGCTTTTCTACATGTACTTTTAAGTGCACGTGTAATGTCATTGAACCATAGAGAAAATCTTGTAACAGTTATTATTTTGTTTTTAATAGGGGCTATAGTATAAAAAACAGTGCTCAAATAGGTATTATAGTAATCCACCAGCATATCCGCTGATTCTGCCTGGATGGGCGTTTGAGTAGGCAGTGCTTCCAGAAATAAATCAGTAATTTGTGAGTTATGAGGGTGAACTTTAACAAAGCGCACTGATTTTTTGATAATAGAGCTAGGCAGTGATAATTCAAAAAGGATGGCTGAGTGGTCAGACAGTGCAAGATCTGTAATTATTAGATTTGGAATATTTAAACCACGAGTGAGAATTAAATCTAAAGTATGACCATGGATATGGGTGGGACCAGTAACATGTTGGGAAAACCCAAATGAATCTATGAGTGACCTAAAAGTCCTAGCAAAGGGATCTAGATCCACATCAATATGTATATTAAAATCACCCAATATTAAAATTCTATCATGCTTAACAGTCATTGTAGATAATAATTCAGGAAATTCAGAGAGAAAAAAGGGAATTTGGTCTGGTTGGTCGGTAGATTACTATGATATAGATAGATTGAGTTTTTTTTTTTACAGAAGCAGTAAGTAGTTTGAAAGATATATAACCATCAGTATTCTCTAGGTAAAAATCGAGTTCTTCACCAAAAATGGTAACAATGCCACCACCCCGGCCTTCTGATAGAAGGAGAAACCGGATGGAAAGGCCTCTATTTTTTAGCCATGTCTCAACCAGAGCCAGGATGCCTATTTCTAATTCCAGAATAAAATCATTAATTTGGAGAGATTTATTACCCAGAGATCGTGTATTCAGTAATGCCACACGAAAATAGGTTGCTGTTGAATTAGTAGCATTTTCACTAGCTGTCAATTAAATTTTTATTAAATTTTTTTAACACAATCCCTGGAAAAAAGCTGGAAATAGATAACGAGGAAGTGATACCACAGGGATAGGGCAACCTGTTTCTGGGGGCGTATGCATGGCTGGGAATTCACAATAAAGTCTCCTGGAAGCTTAGTGGCTTATGGGAGGAAGTGACGTGACCCGGAAGTGATGGAGACAGGAAGCACGTAGTTGGGGTTGGATTTTATTTACAGCACACACAAAAGTACAAAGTCCTGAGCAGTGGGTTTCCACACAATTGCAGCGAACATAGAAAACTGCCTCTGTTACCAGCTATGGTGCCAGCTAAATAGTGCCGAGTCCCACCCCTGCAATCAGTGCACTACCCCACCTCAGCCAATCGTCGAGCGCAGCATAGCTGATTGCAATAATGGGGCTCGACCATGAGGTCCTGCCCCAAGTTAAGATGGCCACTACCACTGCAGCTTCCGCCCCAACCATGACTCAGCCTTTCTTCTCGGTCTCGGTTCTTCCTGCACAGCGCTGCCAGTAGTCGGGAGGGCGAATTACAAGAGGGACTCCTTTCACTCCTGTCACAAACAGTTTGGTATATTTTCTGCTAGTCTGATTGAGTCGCTCTTGTTAGGATGCAGTCCATCTCTCATAAAAACACAGGTCTTTCCCAGAAGCTTTCCCAATTATTAACAAACCCTAAATTCTCAGAGAAACACCAATCTGCTAGCCAGTTGTTTAATGAGAATAGTCTGCTAATAGTTTTGCACCCTCTCCTAATAACGGGTAGGGGGCCAGAAAACATAATATTCTTTCCTGTCTGTTTTGCTTCATGACAGAGAGTGGCTGGTCATTTTACAGTAGTTCCTACGTAGGGGCTGGTCATTTTACAGTAGTACCTATGTAGGGGCTGGTCATTTTACGTAGGGGCTGGTCATTTTACAGTAGTACCTACATAGGGGCTGGTCATTTTACAGTAGTACCTACGTAGGGGCTGGTCATTTTACAGTAGTACCTACATAGGGGCTGGTCATTTTACAGTAGTACCTACGTAGGGGCTGGTCATTTTACAGTAGTACCTATGTAGTGGCTAGTCATTTTACAGGCATGCAGCTTAATTACAAGAGTAGCCAATCACCTTGAGGATCACATCTTTTTATTTTCAGACATGAAATACGCTTAAAAAAAAAACACACTGCCCGATGCAACCGTCGCATCTCAATGGAGGAGGTCTAAAATATCTTTGCGAGCGGGCATCACACACTGCATGATTTAAATTGCTGGAAGGGACGTACAATTTTTTTCTAATGTTTGACCTGCCCTGGATGCATAAAGTGTAGCAGCAATGGGGCAAATCAATGACCATAGGCAAAAACATAAGGCTGTGCTACAATTTTGTCTAGAAGGTGGCATGATCGTGAAAACCACATGACGGGAGACATGCATATATTCTCTCTCTCTATTAATACATACACGCACGCACAAACGCACGCACGCACGCACGCACACATACACACTCATACATACACAAGGTATTCCATGGGTTTGTATATAATGTCCATGCTGATATCTTTTGAAAACAAACCTTGATAGCCCCATAAGCATTGTTTCTAACTATTAGACGAAATATTTACAGAATACTTAAAAGATGCTTCTACACCAATGATTCATTTATTATCAACAGTGTTTTAATTAAATTATACCAAATCATGTTTTTATTTATAATGAAAGAAACATATACTGTGTCGCCCAAATGGTTATTATGAAACCATGTATTATGTTTTCCCTTCATTGTAAATAAAAACGTGATTTGGTATAATTTAATTAAAATGCTATTAATAATATGTTTAAAATTACATAATAGTTACAGTGGAATTACCACTGAATTAAAGCGATTTCTAAGGCTCTGAAACCGCAGGTTTAAAAAAAAAAAAAATTCTATTAAGATATAAAATGTGTGTGTGTGTATATATATATATATATATATATATATATATATATATATATATATATATATATATATATATATATATTTTAGCTCAAAGAGCCAGCTGCTTAACGTTTCGATATGTTGCACATATCTTTCTCAAGGAGCCTGTGTTTGAATCAAAACATTGGAGGTATTTATAGGTTTTGACGGCATGACAACTACTTGTTATTGTTTACATTCAAATCTATGATTTATTCTTACATGATGTAATGCTCTTCTATATATTGTGACATCATTTTTACTTCTATCTTAGAATCTGTATTAATTCTAATAAACATTATTTTATATAAATTTATATTTTTATTATATCATGCAATGCTGGCTCTGAGGATCAGTCTAGATTTGGCCTCCCCAGCGCATCAGCATGCACAATTTTGAACAAACTTTGTTTACTTATTTAAATGTTATATATCTATTGAAGTTAATTAGTTCATTCTTTTCTGTTGAGTCCCGCTGGCATAATTGTATTCAGTCTATTTATCCATTTACTTTCTTTTATTCTTCTATATGTTGCATTGTCTAATTTTAGCTGTTCTAATACTACAAACTTTACATCATTTATGTCATGTCCTTGACTGGTGAAGTGCTGTACTATTGGTTCATTCATTTTTTATTTCTAATTAATGAAAGGTGGTTCTGAATTCGTTTATATAAAGTAGTTCCAGTCTCTCCAACATATTTGATTTCATCACATTTTCACAGGCTATTCCATAAACAACATTGCTATTTTTACAGTAGGTATTAGTTTTTAGTGGATATGTGGTGTTCTTATGTTTAATTATATTTTTACTTTTATCTATGTATTTACACACTTTACATCTACTGGTGCACATGTTCGTAGAACCTATTTTGTCAATTATTCTTTTATGTTTACTGTGAACTAAAATATCACCTAAATTAGCTTCTCTTTTGAATGCTACAACTGGGGCCTTAAGAAATACTTTTTTAATTTTTCTGAATTATGTAGAATCCGCAAGTGTTTCCAAACTATCTTAGAAATATTGGGCAAAAGTTTAGAGTAAGTCATTATTAATGGGACTCTTTTGACCTTTTTATCTCTAGTTTTATAATCTAGTAGATCATCTCTTTTTAGTTTATCCACTTTTCTTAACTCCGTCTCTATAATTCTTTCTTTGTATCCTCTTTTTTTAAGATGTATAAAATATATATAAAATATATATATATAAGCTCTTTTTTAACAAACAAAAAGACAATTTACAGACTTACAATTAAACAACAAACACTACTGTACACACTACTTGTACACTGTACTGTACACTACTGAAACACTTCTGGAGATTAGAAGTCTATCAAAGTTCAACCCTAAACCTAACCCTAACCCTGCCCTTATCTGGAAACACTTCTGGAGATTAGAAGTCTATCAAAGTGGTTGCAACTGATACAACAATTCCATACACCCTCCCTGCTGTGCACTTCCATTCACTTTATAGGTGTCAAATGTGCAGTGTTAAAAACAAAAACAGACACATGCTATAGCAAACATTACATTGTCTTAACATGACATCTGGTACTAGGTTAAAGAAAGTTCTCAGTTTGCTTGCCTAGCCTTCCAGAAAGTCTGTTGCTGCTATATAAGCTCTATATACAGCAAAATTCATTTGGATTGGAAATATTTATCAACCAGCAAAAGGCTGGTAACCAGAGAGCAGAGTGAATTGAGTAACCCAGGCACACCCAGTTGTGTGGATAGAAGGCTGGATAACTGTCTGTATTCTCTGAAGACCCACAGGGAGATCTGTGGTCCAGCCTGTATTTAGTAACCCAGTTCTGGGAATAGAAAAGGCTGTATAACTATATGTATTCTCTGAAGACTCACAGGGATATCTGTGGTCCAGCCTGTATTTTTCCACAGACTCTGTAATTGTCATGAAGGTTCTACTCGGCTTCTGTGTTTACAGTACAAACAATCCTCTGTGACAATTAAACTAGGGATCGAGAGAAGGTGTATGTTGTGTTTAAAGACAGCTTACATAAAAACATTAAAGAAACACAGAACTTTTTAAACAAGCCTGTTCTCATACAACAGTGAACGTATGAAGTATCCTGTCTCATTTTTACAGTGTTGCTCCTTGAAACTTGATTTGTTTGTTTTCTTGCTATGTTTGTAGTCTGAATGCCCGTTCCTTTCTGTGGTAATGTAATTTGTTTTCCATTAGATATCACATTCCCAGCTAGTCTGACCCACTGACATCTAGAAAACTTCCCTGTTAGGGCAGCTTTTATGTTTTTATAAACCCGTCTCGGCCACAAAGCCCCTTCAATGCCAATGTATCATAAACCATCTCAGATATGACTGTGTTCTCTGTCATGGAAACCCCTTGGCAAAATATAATGGCCCCCTTCACTCTGACTTAAGATGGCTGCTATATTGAGGTGACTTCTTAGTTTTCAGATGATAAAGACCCAATGATTTGAGATATTGGCTGAGGTAGTGACTTCATATTTGCAAGGTCATGTAAACACTGTATGCTAAATGTATTCGTGATCTAGTCATTGACCTCTGACCTTTTACTGCTGGCATATTGCAGTCATGTGACTAATCTATTGGGTGTAGAGACAGTAGACTGTGAGCTGTTGCTTTAATATTTGGTTCACAGTTGTATTCTATGATTTTCTGTAACGGTTTCACTGCCACATTGGCCATATTTATGGTACAGACGACACACTTTGGCATTAAAGTCAGATGGTACATGGTTGTTTTCTTTCTCGTGGTTTAGCTCTTAAGAACGTCATAACCCTAGATCTTACTATTTGTGATCATCTTGCCATTCTTCTTGAGGTGAATCTGCCAGTATCTACAAAGGCTGTGGACCGTACATTTAAATCCCAGTGAGTCCTCATCAGTAGATGAGCTGGTTAATACCTACAACACCACCTTGACTGGTATCTTAGATACTGTAAAATATAGGAAGTTAAATACAGGAAGACTCTGGCGTTGGCTAGATCATCATATTATTCTAATTTAATTTAAACAAATAAAAATAATCCTAGATTTCTTTTTGCTACCCTAGATAAATAAATTAATCCTTCCCCTAATAGTCCTACCCTTGATATTGGCTCCTCTCACAGCTGCAATGACTTCCATTTCTTTAAAAATAAAATACTAGACATCAGAAATGAGAGGACTCCATCACAATTTTACCAACTACACCTATTAAGGCTACTATGGGAGCTTTTTCTTTGATTACGTTACAGGAACTGACAGAGCTAATTCGACATATGAGAGCTACTACATGCTCCTTGATCCTATTCCTACAAAACTATTAAAATATGGAATGCTCTGCCTTCATTTGTCAAAGAAGCTGGGATCGCTACAGTTTTCAAGTCAAGACTAAAAACTCACTTTTATAAAATGGCTTTCTTATCTTAGTGGGTTTTAAACTTTAAAATTGCTGCTTTTGTATTATTAGGTGTATACTGTTATTTAAATGGTCTGACTGTGGCAGTTCTATGTGTGACATGCTATACAAATGTGTTGTGTTTTGTTTTTTTCTGCTGTGTACTGTACAGTGCTTTGATACTTTCAGTGCAGTGCAGATACTTTTTTTTTAAATTTTTGTTCTTTTTATTTATTTATTTTGATTTTGTGGTTTTCTTTAATTTGAGATACATGTCTACTGTAGTGATCCAGCAATGGGGTTACTAAATAAAGTACTCTGGGGGTCAAACTTTTGGATGCAAACACAGCCCTTGACCTTCCCCTGGATGAAAGAGGAGGCCATGCAAAGTTTGGTTGCACTGGCTCCTGCGGGTTCCGAATGCATAAAGGAACGGACAGACAGACACACTTTCTTCTTTATATATTAAGATTCGGGGTCTGGATCTCATTGCTGTACACCTGTGTTGGGGGTGGGTGAATGTGATTTTATAAACCCTATCTGGTCTGGAATTTTCTAGGGAACTAAAATTAAAAAAAGCTTAAATGTGCTCTCATTGTGTGGGTGTGTGCAAAACAGAAGACTTAAGTGTTTGCTTCTGTTATGGAAACACTGTTTAACAAAACCAGAAAGTGTGAACAGGTGAATATGTGAATGCAGTTTAGAAATTCCACAATTACACTGGAGCGCAACAGCAAGCACTACAATAAAATGTGTAAAGAACAAAAACACCACACAGTCCATCAAAGTGTGATAAAACATAGTGAAACCATGATAAAGTATAAGCAAACATTGTAAATCCCAAAGATGTATGGTAAAGCATAGCAAACTATAGTAAACTATGGTCAATACCTAGTATAATCATTGTAAAAGCATGGCAAAAAAGCAAAATTGCCATGGCGTACTGCCCTTTTACAGTGTATAGCTGTATACTGGACGCATTGCAACACAGTAATTGGGTAGGAATGTACAGTTTGCTACTTCTGTCTTCCAGGACCCCATTGTAAATGAGTTGGGAATCTCAATATATTCTTCAGTTCAGAATTAAAAGGAAATTGTAAGCACTAGCCTTTTAATAATGGTGATGTAGTTTCATTTTTTTAACTTTAGATTCAACAGTATGAACCTATAGCTGCGAGTGAGAAACATGCTGAAAGCTAACATGGGACAGACCCTTTGGATCACAGGTTAATAGTACCTCGATTTTTTAGTCATTAATAGAAATGCATTTTATTTTCCCAGATATAAAAGATCCCATGGTGTTCCGGGCTGCTCCCGTTCTGAGATGCTGATATTGTTTGGGGCTCCGCAGGGAGTGCTGTATTAGAAAGGTCAGGGAGGACTCAACAGGGGATATTTCACCGGATCTCTCTGACAAAGCCATACACGCTGCTTGTCTGCAGGTTTCACTACCTTGGTAAGGTCCATTGCTAAGGTTTGCAGGTGAAATAAGGGGATTGGCTTGACTGTTGGAATGGAGCTGGGCCAGGGTATAAAGGAATGAATTATGAAGTGAATCTATTTAAACTAGAACAAAGAAGAATTACAGGGGGCTTGATTGAGGTTCTTTATAAAAAAGTTAACCCTAGTCAATACTTTGAGCACAGAAACAAGGACCAGAGGAGCAGAGAGTAGGAGACACTGTTCGACACAGAGTGTGGAATGAATGGGTTACCAAGCCATATGTGTTGCTGCTGAATCATTGAGATCATTTAAGACCCAGCTTGTCAAGTTTTGGGATTAATGGGTTACTAGGAACCGGATGAGCATTAATGCGCAGAATGACCTCCTCTCTTTTTTTTATGGTCCCATGATCGTGTGTTTGAATCAGATTTGATAAACTACTATGGTCTGTTGTAGTGATTTGTGAGTCACACCACTGCTGTGTCCCAAAACTTTGAATATTGATAGTAATCTTTAATATGTAAGTCCACAGTGAAATAGAGGCTATTATTGTCCTTTGCGTACAGTCATTGATTTTTAGAGCAGTCAGAAATTAGTAGAAATAAAAAAATAAAAGGTATATCTAAAAGTAAGCTTTATTGTTGCAACACAAAATTACAAATCTTTACAAATCATTAAAATTAATGCAATTCAGTACAACTTTAATACCAAGAGTTAAGGTAATAAAATACTGTAATTAAACATGCCATATGTCAAATTTTGAAAATCAAAGAATACAATTCAGTACAACTTTGACACATTACAGAACTTCAGGAATCTTTAAACTTCAAAAATTCAGCAAAATGTTTCTATACTTTGATACTTGCTGTTAAGGCATTATAATAACATGCAATTGAAATTAATAAAATAAAAGTTCTTAGCTGCTCAATAACAGACCTGATCTCCAGCCCTTGATAAAAAAAGCGTGTTGCTTAATTGCAACAATTTAAAGCACACAATGCTGCATCGAAGGTTTTGGTGTCTGAATAATTCTGTAACTTTCATTTGCCTCAGCCTGCTAGTCCTTTATTTGGCAGCTGTTTTAGCAGCAGAAGCTGTGTGTGTAATACACCACACGTAACTCATCATCGGTTCATTAGACAGTACGGTTGATCAAAGATCGGATAATTGACTCTGTATATTACAGGTCCATTTGATGCAATACCAAGCATCCCCTTCAAAGCCACCATTAACTGAAACAGCTTTCTAATGGGAAACACATACTAACTAAATATCTGTTACACATTATGAAGGCACATTTGTCTTGTCTAAATTAGAGATACATTTTTTTTAACCAGCATCATTTAAAAAAAAAGCATTTCTGTAGATGCACATCTTTCTAATCTGTGCTCTCTTGTTCTACTGCTTGTTTTCACTGTTTAGGAACCAAACATAACGTGGTTGTCCCAGCCTTTTCGCTCCACATATAAAAGCAGCACACTGCATTCAATATTCCTAACTCGGCTGGAATGACTAAACAAAAACGTAGCTTTAGTACTTTTCATTTTCAACAATATAAAATGTGTGCTAAAGTGTTGCCAGGGATATGGGAATATCCCTATTATTTTTGGAGCGGTTAACAGCATATTAACAGAAGTTAACGTGAAACAAGCAGAGGCTATATTTGTAGCTTGACTTGTGAACTGTACAGTAGTGGGAATGATCGATTTCAGCTCCCATGTTATTATATGAGTTTATTCAGCCAGGTTTAATAACAAGACTATATGCCTAAACAAAACTCTCTTAATACTACTTCTGGAAATAATTTGAACAGTCTGTTCTTGATGTCCTCATATTTAACCAAAACTCGCAACCAATCCTGTTTAATTTACACACCAGAAATGTTACGTAACATCCTGTACACTCCAATCATTTTTCAGTTTGCATCCCACCCACCTCGTCTTCATATTTCTGGAGTGATTTTTATTTTTATTTTTTATGAACATCGAGCAAGGTTGGCGAGTCAGTGAGTGCAATAAATTGCAGTAGAAATGGATCGATTTGTTACACAAGGTAATAGCTGCGGGGACAAGCCTGGGCATTCAACAGGCATTGACCTGACAAATCCTCTGTGTTGTAAATACAATCCAGAATATTTAGCACTGGGATTTACATGCACTGGATCTGAGGACGACCCAAAGCCCCAGTGCGTTATTTGTCAAAC
The DNA here is from genome assembly GCA_030684275.1 of Acipenser oxyrinchus oxyrinchus. Classification (NCBI taxonomy): domain Eukaryota; kingdom Metazoa; phylum Chordata; class Actinopteri; order Acipenseriformes; family Acipenseridae; genus Acipenser; species Acipenser oxyrinchus. The sequence continues at coordinate 18,135,422 of CM060268.1, forward strand.
GAAGCTCATAAACCTGCAAGACGCCATTTATCCACTTTGCCATCAACAACTTTCAATGCGCAAAATGACAACATGTCTTGATAGTGGTTTGAAAGCGTCTTTCCTAGTTTCTCTTAGGATCGCAAAGTCAAAAAGACCACACACAGTTGGGGAGGATCTTGTGATGTCATGTGAATGTTTGTTTGACTCAGGAGCTGTTAAAAAGCTAACATCCATTCCCATTTCAAACAATACAGTTAAGACATGTCACTCGATATAGATAGCAACATGTTCAATGTCTTCAGCTCTATGGATCCATAGACATTGCTGGTTTAGCTCAATTACTGGTTTATGTGCGGTATGCTTAGGATGGAGAAATCGTTGAAGATTTTTTCTGCAAATCGCTGGAAACGAGGGCAACTGGTGAAGAAATGTTTAAAGTTCTCGATACTTTCATATCTTCACGTTGTTTAAACTGGTCTGATTGTACTGGAATATGCACTGATGGTGCATGTGCCATGACAGGAGTGCACAAAGGCGTGACTCAACGGGTAAAACAGGTATCTCCAGCAGTAGGAGCAACACATTGCCCTGTGCATCGAGAAGCCTTAACACGCTGCCCTGCGCATCGAGAAGCCTTAACACACTGCCCTGCGCATCGAGAAGCCTTAACACACTGCCATGCGCATCGAGAAGCCTTAACACACTGCCCTGTGCATCGAGAAGCCTTAACACACTGCCCTGTGCATCGAGAAGCTTTAACACACTGCCCTGTGCATTGAGAAGCCTTAACACACTGCCCTGTGCATCGAGAAGCCTTAACACACTGCACTGCGCATCGAGAAGCCTTAATACACTCCCCTGTGCATCGAGAAGCCTTAACACACTGCCCTGCGCATCGAGAAGCCTTAACACACTGCCCTGCGCATCGAGAAGCCTTAACACACTGCCCTGCGCATCGAGAAGCCTTAACACACTGCCCTGCGCATCGAGAAGCCTTAACACACTGCCCTGCGCATCGAGAAGCCTTAACACACCGCCCTGCGCATTGAGAAGCCTTAACTCCCCTTACTGCTTTGGGTACACAATTTGAGACTTAGTTCAAAAGACATTGTCATTGGGTCTGTAACCTGTCGCACGAGTTACTGCACAGAGTCACCCTTGCGCCAAAATTATATATTTTAAATTGCTTATTTATGTAGTCTAGTCCTACGCCAGCTTTTGGTTTAACAGAAGGAAAAGCACCTCTAGGCAGGTTTGTTTCTGTATCCGGCAGGGAGCGATTTGGACACTGACCACCATGAAACAGGCACACCACAGATAAAATGTTACTATTTATTCTCCCCCACAAGGGAACCAAAAGACACAATCAAGTATACAGGTACACTAGCAATAATACAATTGCTCAAGCCTGGCAATCACCTTGTATAATAACAGCTGACACTGGGAAGGGTTATTTTTTTAAAACTCATACAGTGGCTCTCAAAAGTATTCACCCCCCTTGGACTTTTCCACATTTTATTGTGTTACGACATGGAATCCAAAATGGATTTAATTAGGAGTTTTTGCCACTGATCAACACAAAAAAAGTCCTTATTGTAAAAGTGAAAAATAAAATCTACAAATTGTTCTAAATTAATTACAAATACAAAACAGAAAATAATTGATTGCATAAGTATTCACCCCCTTGAGTCAATATTTGGTAGAGGCACCTTTGGCAGCAATTACAGCCATGAGTCTATTTGGATAAGTCTCTACCAGCTTTGCACATCTGGACACTGCAATTTTTGCCCATTCTTCTTTGCAAAATTGCTCAAGCTCCATCAAGTTGGATGGGGACCTTTGGTGAACAGGAATTTTCAACTCTTTCCTCATATTCTCAGTTGGATTTAGGTCCGGGCTTTGACTGGGCCACTCCAGGACATTGACCTTTTTGTTTTTAAGCCACTCCAGTGTGGCTTTGGCTGTATGTTTGGGGTCATTGTCCTGCTGGAAGATGAATCTTCTCCCAAGTCCCAGGTCTCTTGCAGACTTCAGCAGCTTTTCCTCTAGGATTTCTCTATACTTTGCTGCATCCATTTTGCCCTCTATCTTCATGAGCTTTCCAGGCCCTGACACAGAGAAGCATCCCCATAGCATGATGCTGCCATCACCATGCTTCATGGTAGGGATGGTGTTCACAGGATGATGTACTCTATTTTGGTCTCATCAGACCATAGAATCTTCTTCCACTTGGTCTCAGAGTCTCCCACATGCCTTCTGGTAAACTCTAGCCGAGATTTGATGTGAGTTTTTTTCAACAATGGCTTTCTTTTTGCCACTCTCCCATAAAGGCCAGTTTTATGAAGCACCCGGGCTATTGTTGCCATATGCACACTGTCTCCCAGCTCAGCCGTGGAAGACTGTAACCCCTTTAGAGTTGCCATAGGCCTCTTGGTGGCCTCCCTGACTAGTGCCCTTCTCACCCGGACACTCAGTTTTTGAGGACGGCCTGTTCTAGACAGATTCACAGTTGTGCCATATTCTCTCCATTTCTTAATAATGGACTGTGGCAAAGTGGAAAAGACGTGCAGGTGAGTGCTGTGCAGAGTAATCACGCAGACAACGTTTTACAGGTGCAAGGGTGTTTATTCAATTTTAAATGTCCAGAGCCTTAAGGCAAACCTGCAAATAATAATAGTGTTGGAAGTGGTACAGCGGCGTGTAACACTTCTGGTTTATAATTCCCACGGGTTTGACCCGCAACCCAAAGTCCCGTTCCGTCACCCACACAAAACACAAAACACAGACACAGTTTAGACAGTGCGTGATATTTTTAGTGCTCGTGGTGCAAACAAAGGACAGTTACTGTAGGGGAAAGGGGAGTGGTGAAGTCCGGGTTTTCCGCTGGCCTGCGGCTGCAGCTCTGGATCGTGCTCAGCAATCTTCCGTGAAACAAAACACACAAGACACACAGTGTTAGTACACAGACACGAACACTCACAGGTTATTCTTAATACCGGCTCCTTCTCGGTCATGTCACTTTAACCATATACAAAGGAACAGATCACTCAAGCCATGCCCCCTATTTATACCCTCGCCCATGACCCCGAGGTTAACGAGCGCATCCGCTCCTCCAGTCCTCGGATGCCACGCCGCTTACCGTCCGGGTCAATGAGCTTGGGTGCCGTAGCTCTGCCCCCTTCCTAAATGACCGACTTCCATCTACCCTTCGGAATAAATTGTCGTGCCATTTAATTAAGGGTACTCTGTTCCTCTGGCACCGTGCCCTCACAGGTCGAGAGGGAGATCTAACACCAAGAATCATTCGATCTCTGTCACATGGACTTTACTGTGCTCCGGGCGATATTCAATGCCTTGGAAATGTTCTTATATCCTACCCGTGATTGGTGCTTTTGAAGAACTTTATTCCAGATTTGCTTTGAATGTTCCTTTGCCTTCATGATGTAGTTTTTGTTAGGAAATGTACTAACCAACAGTGGGACCTCCCAGAGGCAGGTGTATTTAACCTGAAATCATGTGAAACACCTTAATTGCACACAGGTGGACTCCATTCAACTAATTATGTGACTTCTAAAGACAATTGGTTGCACCAGAGCTTATTTAGGTTTGTCATAGCAAAGGGGGTGAATACTTATGCAATAAATTATTTTCTGTTTTATATTTGTAATTCATTTAGAACAATTTGTAGATTTTATTTTTCACTTTGACATAATGGACTTTTTTGTGTTGATCAGTGGCAAAAACTCCTAATTAAATCCATTTTGATTCCATGTTGTAACACAATAAAATGTGGAAGAGTCCAAGGGGGGTGAATACTTTTGAGAGCCACTGTACATTATCTATTTCAAAAAATACAAATGTTTTATTTCTAAAAGCTATGCTAAAAATAAATTAACAATTATTTTATATTTATATAAAATTCCTTCCCTAAATTCCTCTAAGGCTAGCACAATCTGTTCTCTTATAAAATGAAACACACCTCTTACCTTACCTTCTACACAACCGAGGGACGGTCTGGTAATAATGGCAAACTCGGCTACCCTTACCCACAATTTAATTTGTCACTAAGGGCACCACCACTCCACACTCAGTGTGTAGCACTAACACCTAGAGGAGACCCAAACAAAAGCACTAGCAAAGGGGAGGGACATATTAGTCAAGCAAAGCAATACACAACAACAATTCAGCTTTCAAATAAAATAACAATAATGCAGCATCCAGAGAGGTCTTCTAATGAGTTGGGTTGCTCTGGCAAACCTCGCAGCTGGATCCACCGGTTCAGTTGAGTTACAGCCCTGCTCCTCTTTGCAGTTAGTATCTCACTCTCTCTAAAACAGACAGACATGAACAAAAACGTGTTTAAATAGACAACCGAGCTACGATAGCAATATTCTAACAATGCAGTGTAAAGGGACATACAGTTCAACAGTATTTAAACAGACACACAATATATGCACTATGCTAAGGCAGTAAGACAGATATGCAAACACACACACTATATATGTATGTTCATATTCGTTCTACTCAAGCAGTAAAAAGTATGCTGTTCAATATTCCAACACACACTCACTCAGGGAAGATAACATGGCAACAGGCAAGCCCCACTAAACACTAGCCAGCCCACTAAAACAAGTTACTAGATTGGGAATATACAAGTCTCTGTACTTAACTCGTATCTTCACTCCTCCCTTCAGCGGCTGCAATCAAGTCACCGCTTGTGTTGGGACACCATACAGCTCTCCACTGACCATGTGGCAATGAGTATTATTCTTTAAGAATATCCCATATTGGAAGGTCGTGTGGGATGATCACCCGAAATGGCCGTGTAATGTAAAGCTCCTCTAAGCTGGGTGCCGTTTTCCCTCAATCCCTTAACAAAAAACACTTTAGTGGTGCCGAGATCCCTTCATTATCTACACTAGAGATAGGTTGCGATACCAGTTGAAGCGCACCCCCAAAGATCTACTTCTCTGAAACAGAGAAACAAACCGACATCTGAAGTCTCAACTACTGAGCGTAACATGGCGGCTGTATCGGAGAAGGGACCTGAGCTAAGTCATATTAAAAGCATTTTACAAAGAATAGCTGCAGATATTACGGGTGTAAAGACAGGAGTAGACTCTCTGAGAATGTCAGTACAACAACTGGGAGTACGGCTCTCTGAAACTGAAACTGGAATATCTGACCTGGAGGATCAGTTTCAAGTGAAAGGGCCTGTCATTGACTCGCTAGTGCAGAAAATGGAGCAGACGCAGGAGACAATTTTAGACCTCGAAAACAGGGAATGCCGAAAGAACATTAGGATCGTGGGGGTTCCTGAAAACACTGAAGGAAGTGATATGAAGAGCTTTCTGAACTCACTTCTACACGAATGCCTGGGCCTAGACATTGACAACATGTTTGAGATCAAGTGAGCACACAGATTGCTAGGCCCGAAACCCAGCTCAGAAGGACGCCCTCGGCAAATCATAGTGCACTTTCTGCACTACAGTGCAACTGATAGCTGGTAATTTCACGTTTCGACAGAGATGGAGAACTATCCATAGTTTTGAGAGTACTGTTTTAAAATCTTCGATTTCTAACGCAGTTATGAAGGTGGGCATGTATAAACGTATGCAGGTATGTGTAGACAGTATGCTCTGTTTATGTGTATGCATACTGTATGTATGGGTATGTACACCTAAATGAATGTGTATATGTATATCTATAACAAAAACATTGTCAATGTAAAAAAACAAGTTAGAAAAACGCTTAAGCCGTTTAAAGGTGTGATATCAAACACAAAAGCAGCGATAAAGTGGAGTGAAGCGATCAAAAAAAGGCGCCAAGTTAGAAGCAAGAATTGTGTGAATCTTGGGCCCCAGCACCTTTCCAATTGTGCCTATTTGCTTGATGCTTGACAAGATTGGCCTAATTGCTTCTCCTAACTTGGGCTTTTGTGTTTGATATCACCTCTTTAAATGGCTGATGCGTTTTTCTAACTTGTTTTTTTTTACATTGACAATGTTTTTGTTATAGATATCACTTCATCAAATAATGAATAAAGCGAGGGAAAGATATTCGAGAATGTGTATGGTAAATAGACAGACAAACATTACAAGAGAATAATAAGTAGAGTAATATAAGAGAAATGAGAAAATATTTGAAAGTGAAATAATGGTAGAAGAGACTTTTGGACAGTATTGAATGCGTAAACATTATATTCTTATAGTTGCATGAGAGGTGAAAACAATATGTCTATTTTGGTAGGTATTGATATATTGATATTTACATAGGTACAAAACTACAATGTTATAAATGGTTCAAAACGTACATATGCATGTCCGTGCTAAAGGGTAGTATACTAACACATTTTAATGCTGGAAAAAACATTATTCTCCTTGATATAGTGGTCTTATGAACTTAGGTTGATGCATTTGTAAAGCATTAGATCTCTTCATAAAAGGCCATATACATTTCGTTTGCATTTCTTGACCATGGTTTGACTTCAATAAGTGCATCATTTGCATGCACCCATTTTCCAGTAGCACCCACAGCAAGAACAGACACATAGTGTCCTGAAGTAACATCCTGTTCTTGGTGTATGATAATGGAATCTAATTGGTAATTCCTGTTGTCCACAGTAATTGTGCTCTTCTGCACAGCAGTAAACTTAGCATTGTGTCACTTTGTAAGGGTCCCGTCTGGTTTGGTTTCCCAAAGCATAAGTTGGACTGCAATCAGTCTCCGTGCTGATTAAATAAGTTCACGTTTCATGATTGGAGAAATTTTACATTGCCTACATTTGCTACCAGGAATCATTGCCCATTTGTCATTTTTATAAATGAGTTCTTCCAAACATGTGGAATCTGTACCAGCAGGTACATGTAGAGGATAAATATACAACACCTCTCGGTTTGATGAGCAGTAGTTACATGTAGTACATAGAATGCCATGACTTATTGTGACTGAAACCATGCAAGATACTTCAGGACAAATTTCAGACAATTTGATGAGAAACTCTGCAACGTGTTGCTGCTCACCTCTGTTGAAAGGTTCTCCTAAGAAGTGACAAATATCCACAGTAGTTAGAGATGCAGTGGATGGCAAGTGATCCTATTTGTGAACAAAGCTCCTGATATCCTCTTGTTGACTGTGTTTTAATGAATCCTTCAGAGGTTGCAAGTGAAGAAGGCACTGCAATGCTGCATTTGCATAGCATGAGGTGAAATTGGGGTTGCTCAAGCCTCTGAATGGATGTGTAAGTGCAATGTTCTCTTAGAAGACTGAGGCTTTTGCTGTTCCTGAACATTAATGATGGCTCGGTGAATGAAATGTGCATGATCTTTTACCTTGTGTCCCTTCTGCGTGTTAGTCTCCTTCAAGCTTTTCAACTTCGGACAATAAATCCCTCTGAGCCGATGGTAGTCTTCAACTGCAGTTTGACATGCATAGATGCAGGTGGGGTCAAAGTTGATAAGGTGGATACCGCTTAAGGAAGTAACTGTGGAAAGTGCAATGAAACTTTGTCCATAGGAGAAAATGGAGTTACCACGATCCATCCTAACTGTTTTTAGAGTCATCCCCTGACATTTGTGAATGGTGATTGCATGAGCACCAATGACTGGGAACTGCTCTCGAACAATGTAGACTCAATCCATGATTTCAAACTTTGAGCATAAATGTTGAAAGGTATGGGTGACTCCATTGTTAAATTTGATGGTTATGGTTTTGAGCATACTTGTGTTTTCCAGATAGTAGGAAATTGATGAGACCAGTGGCAATGTCAATGTTCTTGCGAATTTGCTTAATACAAATGCAAATGTGATACATTTACTACAATGTAGTACTACAAATAACATTTGGTGTACACTTTAATCAACGTGGGCATGTTAGGCTGTACATTGCTGAAAGCTTGATCTGTTCTATATGACTGGTATTAATGTGTGTTCTGGTAAACATTTTGACTGGTCCAAATGCTGTCTGATTAAAACCCATGTACACCAAATGTTTGATACAGCTGTCTACAAGTATAATATTCCACGCATATTCAATAACATCTGCTATTTGAATTCTGGTGTTGCCTTCTGTTTTAATTTTCTTCCTAGTTTCTATGTGTTGTAAACAATCCTGACTTACCCCGCAATTTTTCTTGGTTCTGTTGCGCAATCCTACTGCTTTGGAGAGTTTATATTGTTCAGGGTAGTTTATTTGTATTTCCGTCACAAATTACTAGTTATTGGACGTTGCTTAAGGATTGGGTTTGTTACAACACAATTATTATTTTTACTTCTTTTGTTTGTTATGTTTAATAAACATGAAGTTCTCAAAAGTATCCTTTAGTTTGCATCTTTCAGGTTAATCAACTTTACCAGCAATACTGAAAAGTCTCTCTACTTTATTAGGAGCATTATTATTGAAAAGTGTTTAAAATGGAAATATTTTTGAAGCTTTCCAATGATTTGAAATTCAAATGCAAATTCTTATATTTCAGAATATACAAATACCAAGTCAAATGCAAATAGTTCAGCAGATTGCATTTAAATTATTATTTATTTTTTAGCAGACACCCTTATCCAGGGCAACTTACAATTGTCACAATTATATCACATTATGTTTACATACAATTATCAATTTATCCAGTTGTTTATACTGAATCTAGGTAAAATACCTTGCTCAAGGGTACAACAGCAGTGTCCCTCACCCGGGATTGAACCCACAACCCTCGGGTAAAGAGTCCAGGTATAATGAGGTATAAACACTGCTGTTTAGGAATAGAGCACTTTTTTTTACTATACACACATTCCATTTACATACAAACGTTTCACACGTCTGTGGTTTTAGAGACGAGGCTGAAGTTGGCTTCTTATTCGCCAGCTTCTTATTCGCCAGCTTCTCATTTGCCAGCTTCTCATTCAATCAGCTGTTTATTCGCTGGCTTTTAGTGCATAAATGTATTTGTCTATGTTGATGAAGTAGCCTTGAATTTAGCTGGTTAAATCACTTTGGGCCACCGATTTCTCTGCCGGTACCTAACAAGGGGCAACCCCTCTGCAAGCCCCACCTGTATTTAACCCAGCCCAACGTGGTTTACTGGGGAAGAACAGCAGGCAAACATGCTTCATATGCCAATCGCTCAGCTTCTTATTCACTCTTTATGTATCTACTTTGAATAAGTAGCCTTGCATTTAACGGGTTAAATCAAGTTGGGTCGCCGATTTCTTTGCAGGTACCCAGCAAGGGGCACCCGCTCTGCAAGCTACACCTGTATTTAGCCCGGCCCAACGTGGTTTACTGGGGCAGAACGGCGAGTACACTTCCCACATATGCCAATCGCTCAGCTTATTTGCTCTTTATATATCTATGTTGAATAAGTAGCCTAACATTTAATGGGTTAAATCACGTTGGGCCACCGATTTCTCTGCAGAGACCTGGCGAGGGGCACCCCCTTTGTAAGCTAAACCTGTATTTAGCCCGGCCCAACGTGGTTTACTGGGGCAGAACAGCGGGTACACTTGCTACATATGCCAATCGCTCAGCTTCTTATTCACTCTTTATGTATCTATGTTGAATAAGTAGCCTTACATTTAACGGGTTAAATCACATTGGGCCACTGATTTCTCTGCAGGTACCTGGCGAGGGGCACCCCCTCTGTAAGATACACCTGTATTTAGCCCGGCCCAATGTGGTTTACTAGGACAGAACAGAGGGCAAACATGCCGCATATGCCAATTGCACAGCTTCTTCGCTGGAAAAAGCCTTGCATTTAAAGGGTTAAATCACTTTGTGCCACCGATTTCTGTACTTTTTCAACGTAGATACATAAAGAGCAAATAGGAATCTGCATGATTGGCATATATGGCATGATTGCCTGCTGTTCTACCCCAGTGAATCACATTGGACCGGGCTAAATACAGGTGTAGCTTACAGAGGGGGTGCCCCTTGTCAGGTACCTGCAGAGAAATCAGTGGCCCAACGTGATTTAACCCGTTAAATTCAAATTACATCAAGCGAATAAGAAGCTGAGCGATTGGCATATGTAGCAAGTGTACCCGCTGTTCTTCCCCAGTAAGCCACGTTGGGCCGGGCTAAATACAAGTGGGGCTTGCAGAGGGGTTGCCCCTTGTCAGGTACCGGCAGAGAAATCAGCGATCCAACGTAAGTTAACCCATTAAATGCAAGGCTACTATTCAACGTAGATACATAAATAGAGAATCAGTAGCTGAGCAATTGGCATATGTGACATATTTACGCGCTGTTCTTCCCCAGTAAACCACGTTGGGTCGGGCTAAATACAAGTGGGGCTTGCAGAGGGGTTGCCCCTCGCCAGGTACCGGCAGAGAAATCAGCGGCCCAACGTGATTTAACCCATTAAATGCAAGGCTACTTATTCAGCGTAGACAAATACATTTATGCACTTAAAAGCTTGTGAATAAGAAGCTGGCAAATAAGCCCACTTCAGCCTTGTGTTTTACAGTGTAAATGTATGATAAGAAGACAGACGTAGCCATAATACAGTCAAATTTAATGTCACTTCTGTTAATGTTACACTCTGCTTATTCTCATCAAATTGAAATGTCCCAGCCCAAATATAATGCATGCTGTGACCTTGATGTTTTGTTTTTAAAATGTATTCATGTTCAATGCATTGCTGAGTTTGATGTTTTGTTTTTATAATGTATTCATGTTCAATGCATTGCTGAGTTTGATGTTTTGTGTTTATAATGTATTCATGTTCAATGCATTGCTGAGTTTGATGTTTTGTGTTTATAATGTATTCATGTTCGATGCATTGCTGAGTTTGTTGCGCTCACGTATCAGGTGGTGTCTGGAATGATCCAAATGCAATTGAAACAGCGGGTGAAGGAGTGAAATAAATATATTTATAACTTCTCTTATGCAATTATTTCAATAGCAATTAATACCCTTTGCGGTCCATTTCAATAAATTAAAAGTAAATCAGCTCATTTTTGCTGTTTAATCTACTGTTTGTTAATAATACAAGTAAAACTTCAAAGAAAAGTTTGAAGTATCTGGTATTGCCAGGCAGTCTCCCATCCAAGTACCAACCAAACATGCATATTGTTATTATTATTATTATTATTATTATTATTATTATTATTATAGCAGACACACTTATCCAGGCCAACTTACAATTGTGACATACCGTGAAAAATGTAAATATTGGTGATTTCTGGCTGAGGTATGAAATCAGATTCCGAAACATGGCAAAAATTGCACACTGTTTTTTGTCAATTCCACCAAACGCTATGGATGCAGCACGAGCAGTTTCTGCATATGGACAGGTTTTTACAGAAAAACAAATCACTAGTGTTGAAACTGTAACAAAGTGCACGATATTATTTTTTTTTTTTTAGTACAGCAGCAGTGTCCCCCACCTGGGATTGAACCCACGAGCCTGCAGTTAAGAGTCCAGAGCCCTAACCACTACTCCACACTGCTGCCCATGCTGGTCTTCAACAAATAACTAGTTTTCTGCTCACGGGCCAGATAATTTGTGTGTGTGCGTGTGCGTGTGCGTGCGTGTGTGTGAGTGTGTGTCCGCGCCCGCGCGTGTGTGTCTGTCTGTCTGTGTGTGTGTGTGTGTGTGTGTGTGTGTGTGTGTGTGTGTCTGTCTGTCTCTGTGTGTGTGTGTGAGCATGCTTGCGTGCGCGTCATATATAATTTAGTGTGTGTAAAGAAAAACGGTTTTGTCACTTGCATTAATTCCTGTTTTTAACATTTTGTTTTTCAAAGTCAGCATAACGCTATACAACACAGTCCGTTTAATTACTGTATACAAGTTTTAAATGTTTACAAAACTCGACAATGTTGCCAAATTTGTCATTCAAACCTGTTTAGTTTTAATCAGTTTTGTCTGCTTGTTACTTTTTTTCAGCCAACACATTTAAATGACCCTTGTTTGTTACAATTTAAAAGATTGTTTTAAACGTTACGATGTAATTGTTGACTCAGTAGCTACCATTAAATGTTTCAACCTCTGTGACTTTCTTTGATGCGCTATTAATTTTAGGCAACTTGCATTTTTTTTTTTACATGAAACTTGTACTTTTTATATTATATAGGTATATAAATGTCAATTGCTGTGGATAAACGCATTAGCCAAATCAATTAATATGACATGTAGTTTTCTAGCTTGCTATTTATTAATTTATTTATACATTTATAATATAAACGTATTCATTTCTACATTTATTTATTTAAAAATATTTATTTCTAAATGTATTTATTCCTCTATGCATTTATTTAAATCATTTATTTATTTCTACCAAATAAATAATTCCTTTACTTATTTTTAATTAAACGAGGAACTTCAATTTATCAGAGATCAAGATTTAGACAAGGAAGCTACATGCCACTCTTGTGTGTAATTCCATTTACCCTAACAAATAGGAAACAAGAAATTTTAGATTTAAGCTTAAAAAAAGAATGTATTTCTAGAACTGCGCAGTGGCGCAGCTGGCTAAGGTCGTGTGCTGTTCAAGAACGTCATGTTGCAAGTTCAAACCACGGTATTTTTTTATTTTTATTTTTTTCCTGCGATATGTGCTGTTTTAAAACATAAATAACTTATTTAATATAAATGGTGTGGATATCAAACTGCTTGCACACCCTGGTATGTTTTGACGTTGACCAACATGTGGAATCACATGATTGGTAGATGTCCAGTTATTTAGCTTTTCTGTTTGAATAGTCGCTACACACCCTTAAAAAGTAGACGGAAGAAGGAGGAGGAGGAGGAGGAGAATAACAATTTTACCTTAGTTTGACTACTTATATCTCATTGTGTATAAGAGGTATGTACGTTTTTTTCACATTTGGGGTAATAAAGTTTCAGACTTTTGATACTGGTGCAGATGGTAATTCTAAGTGATTTAGTTTTGCCGCTGCAACATGGTGAAAACAGCTAAATTCTTTGAGCTGTATAGACTCTCGGTAGTTTCAAACAAGTTTTTCTAACTTGTACGAGGAACTACCGTTCCTCTTAATATTGGGTACTTAGCCTGTAAAAAACCTGATACTGCTGTTTATAGTCGAAATTAATACATATTACATACGTTATAGTTCTAAATTTCTGGAGACAGGTGTGGTTGTTCTGCTGCAGTCTGGAAGTTTCCACTGAGCTGTCCGTGGTCCTGGTCGCTATAATATACAGTGCCTATAGTAAGTATTCACCCCCCTTGGTCGTTTTCACAGTTTGTTGTGTTACAACCTGAAATCTTGATGCATTTAAATGGGATGTGTGAAAAAATGGGGAGTGGAAAAACAAATCAATTAAAAATAAAAACTTGAAACGTTTTCATTAGATAAGTATTCACCCCCTTTGCTATGCAACCATTGCCTTCAGAATTCACACAATAAGTTAAATGGAGTCCATCTATGTGCAATAAAAATGGTTCACATTATTTCAGATTAAATACACCTGTCTCTGTAAGGTCCCACAGTTGGGTAGTGCATTCAAAGCAAAGATACTACAATGAAGACCAAGGAGCTTTCAAAACTCTGGGATAAAGTTGTGGAAAGACACAGATCAGGGGAGGGGTATAAAAAGATTTTAAAGGCATTGAATATCCCTTGGAGCACAGTCAAGTCGATCATTAATAAGTGGAAGGTATACGGCACAACCCAGAATCTGCTTAGAGCAGGCCGTCCTCCCAAACTGAGCAGTCGAGTAAGAAGGGCATTGGTCAGAGAAGCCAGCAAGAGGCCAATTACAACTCTGAAAGGCCTACAGCGTTCCATGGCTGAGATGGAGGAAACTGTCCATGTGTGAACAATAGCTCAGGTACTGTACAAATCTGGCCTGTATGGAAGAGTGGCAAGAAGGAAGCCATTTCTGAAAAAAGCCTATGTAAAATCCCGCTTGGAATTTGCAAAAAGGCATGTAGGAGACTCTGAAAAAATGTGGCAAAAGATTCTGTGGTCCGATGAAACAAAAATTGAACTATCTGGCTTAAATGCAAAGCGTTATGTCTGGCGCAAACCCAACACAGTACATCACCCAGGTAACACCATCCCTACTGTGAAGCATGGTGGTGGCAGCATCATTCTATGGGGATGCTTTTCATCGGCAGGGACTGGGAAGCTTGTCAGGGTAGAGAGCAAAATGGATGGAGCTTAATACAGGCAAATCCTTGAGGAAAACCTGCTTCAGTCTGCAAAAGACCTAAGACTGGGACAGAGATTCACCCCAAGCAAACAGCCAAAGCGACACTGGAGTGGCTTACAAACAAGAAAGTGAATGAGATAGAGTGGCCCAGTCAAAGCCTGGACTTGAATCCGATTGAGAATCTGTGGCAAGATTTGAAGATTGCTGTCCACCAACGATCCCCATCACCCCGGATAAGGGCGTCTGCTAAGAAATAAATAATAACTTGACAGAGCTTGAACAATTTTGCCAAGAAGAATGGGCGAATATTTTGCACGATCCAGATGTGCAAACCTGGTAGAGACTTAACCCAACAGACTCACAGCTGTAATTGCTGCCAAAGGTGGTTCTACCAAGTATTGACTCAGGGGGGTGAATACTTATCTAACCAAGACATTTCAGTTTTTTTTTTTATTTTTCATTAACTGTTGTTTCACAATAAAAATTCTCTTGCCTCTTCAAAGTCTTGAGTAGGTTGTGTAAATCAAAAAAATCCCATTTAAATGCATCATGATTTCAGGTTGTAACACAACAAACTGTGAAAACGTCCAAGGGGTGGTGAATACTTACTATAGGCACTGTATAGATTTATCAGGGAGGATTGGGGGTGGGGGGTCCAGTGGGTCAGGGAACACAAGGTTCCACTGACCTATTATTGCAAGTTTAGTTTAACTGAGAGTACAGTGCTAATGGAGATTTGTTTGCCACTACTGTTCTTTGTTTAGTATTTTTTCTACTTTGCTTCTCCAATGTTATGAGGAGAAGAACTGGCTGTTTTTATTTTGTGGAGTATTTAATTTGGAGCAGAAGCTTTTCAGTTAACAGATCTGATGCAGATTATTACATGCTGGTTAAACAGCAGAGCCTAGATAGCTATTTTGGGAAAACAATACTGAATGCAATATGGACTAGGGACCTTATTACTGGCATTATGCAGATACAGGTCTTATTAAGATATGCTGTCAATATAGTACTATGGTAGAGGCACTAAAAGTGGTTTCATGGAACATCAAGGGAGTAAATCATCCTTTTAAAAGTTGGTGAACGCGGTGGATAATGCAAAAACACTGTACAGTAAAAGAAAGATGTTGCTGCAGATTTCAGCATTCCCGCAAACACTGTGTCAACCATTCTGAAAAACCAGGATACAATAGTACAGGCCTATGAGCAGCAAAGTGTGGCTGCAAGTCGTCAATGTTTCTGATTTGCTCAATACCCTGATGTTGAGGACGCCTTGCTTTTATGGTTTAAAATGATCCATTTCTTCATGTTTCGGACCTACATTTTATTAATATAAATGTTATATTACACTATTATTATTATTATTATTATTATTTATTATTACTAGCAGTAGTATTACTGTCCCTTTACAGTTAATTTTATAATGTTTCTTATTGCAGTTATTCAAATTGTACTCTCTTAAAAAATAAACCGTATTAAGGTGCTTTGCCTATGAGTTGTCTTCCATAGACATGTGTAACTTAGGCTGAGTCAGTAAAAATGTCTTCATACCAGTAACCATGAGCACCATCTAATGCACAAGTGTGCTCTGTCAAAGAAAATAAAAAGTAATAAAATAGAAAACTTGATGCATCATTAAAAATAAATGGCATGAATTAATTTAATTATAGAACAATAGGGTGTTTCTGTATGTGGATAAGTACACTCTTTAATATCTGAAATAATACAAAACGAATCAATGTAAGGGTTAAGATTTACAAATGTCTTTAGCTCTGCTTACAGATCACATCCGTGCTTCTCTCTGTGCACTGGCTGTGCGATGCAGGCAGCAAGAAGTAGGAGGAGCAATGATGGGGCTGACTCAGTATTTATACACAGAGCAAGAAAGCTGCCTAAGACAGACAGAGACAGACGGAGGAGCGCATCCGTGGAGATTCTGCTCTCTGGACCCTCACAATGCTACCCTGGAAAAGGAGCAAGTTTGTGCTAGTGGAGGACGAGGAGAAATCTAAGCACAAGAGTCTGACTACAGGATTAACCTATAACTCCATCATCTCCTCTTTCATGCGCTCCTGCCCGGACATTCTCCCTGACTACTCCTTTGAACGGCTGGGAAGCATGTTCAAAAGCAAATGGCAGAAAGTGGAGCTGAACAAGGATGCCCCGACTTACACAGTGCGCTACCTGGGGAACGCCGTGACCCTGAACGCCAAGGGAGAGGGCTGCACGGAGGACGCAGTCAACAAAATCTGGACCAAAAGTGAGTTCGGCAGCCAGAGCACCAAAATGAAATTAACTCTGGGACCAAATGGAATCAGGATGAGCCACTCTGAAAAGGGATCTAAAAAACCTGGACACTTCTACCTTTTACACAGGATTACCTACTGCGCAGCTGACCCCCGGAGACCAAAGATACTAGCCTGGGTTTACAGGCACCAGATCAAACACAAGGCAGTGGTGCTTCGGTGCCACGCTGTGCTGGTCACCAAACCGGACAAGGCGAAAGCTATGGCTCTGACCCTCTATCAGACTTCCACCTCTGCCTTCAATGAGTTCAAAAGGCTGAAGAGACAGAATGATTTCAGGCACAGGCAGCAGCAGCTTTTAGGGGAGGACATTATTCCCTTGATGCCCATTAGGAAATTACTTAATGGACAGTGCCACTACAGGCCACCAGTGGACAGGAGCAGAAGAGGAGGAGGAGGAGGAGGAGATACAGGAGCACCCCCGAAATGAGCCCCTGACAAACAACGCTTATAATAAGAGTAAGCAGCAAGAAAGTCAATGAACTGAATGCTTGCAGCATTAGCAGCAACATCAGATGCTTAGCAAGGCATACCAGTGTGACAACAAGACACTGTAAAGAAAAGGACACTACTGTGTATAATTAGATCGTCCTAGGAGTGTTCTGTGCTGTACCCAAGGATGTGGAAGATTTCTTTTTTATTATATAAATGTAATGGTAAACAGAAACAATGTTTCAGGCAATGTTCAAATACCTTTAATCTTTTTGTCATATGCTCACTGTTTTAATGCCGTGCATATTGTTTTTAGATCTGTGAAGAATTCAAATGAACTCCCACTTTACCACCCACCCCCTTCCCTTAATAAGGAGCTTTAGCATGGCAAAGTCTAAAGCGAACTAATTGTCTTGAATGTAATGGTAGTACAGTGTCAAATTGCTGTATTATTATATCATAGATCATATAATACTAAATCTTGTTTTGGAACTGCTGTTTTGCAATACATAGCTTTTAACCACACTGTATATGTTTCTTAATACTTGGATTCGATCACTTCTCAGTGTTTACTGTTTCAGAATACAGAATATACATTGTTATAATCTGTGACTTGATCATGTTTGAAAGGATGTATAGACTGACATATTTATTACAAAGCGGTTCATTCTCTCACCTGCGCTCCAAGACGTTTTTATCCAGCCATTTTACTTCTTGTAAATGTACAGGCACTCAGTACAGGAGTGTTTTAACTCCACAGTGGGAAGGAAGTCTGTTTGAGAACATGTGTCAATGGAAATCTATTATATCTGCATTATTTAATAAAATGAAATACTCAGAGATATTTGGAAGTCTGATTATTTATGAAAATGCCTTATTCATTTATTCAGTAATATAAATGCCATTGAGATGAATGCCTCTTGTTTACAAAGGAATCAATGGCAAATAACAGAGTTTAGTTTATTATTATTATTATTATTATTATTATTATTATTATTATTATTATTATTATTTATTTCTTAGCAGACGCCCTTATCCAGGGCGACTTACAATCGTAAGCAAATACATTTCAAGTGTTACAGTACAAGTAATAATACAATAAGAGCAAGATAAATACAATGACTAGTTCAAGCAAGTACAAGTGTGACAAAATACAATTCAATAATACAGCAGATAAAAGTGACAGTGATAGTTACATCAAGATATGATTAAGTACCAAATACTACAGATTAGACACTTGGCAGCTTACAGTACTCTGAAGTACAGGATTAAATGCAGTAAAATAGGGGGCAGATAAGAGCAAGTAAAGCACATTTAAGGAAGGGTGAAAGTGTCCCAGGGGAGAAACAGAGGAGTTCTACAGGTGCTGTCTGAAGAGGTGAGTCTTAAGGAGGCGCTGAATGTGGTCAGGGACTGGGCGGTCCTGACATCTGTAGGTAGATCATTCCACCACTGCGGAGCGAGGGTGGAGAAGGAGCGGGCTCTGGAGGCAGGGGAGCGAGAGGAGGTAGAGCCAGTCTTCTAGTGCAGGCAGAGCAGAGAGGTCGAGTGGGGTGTAGGGAGAGATGAGGGTCTGGAGGTAGCTGGGTGCAGTCTGGTCAAGGCATCTGTAGGCTAGTACAAGAGTCTTGAACTGGATGCGAGCCGTGATCGGTAGCCAGTGGAGTGAGCGGAGTAGTGGAGTTGCGTGGGAGAAGCGAGGCAGAGAGAACACCAGGCGGCAGCGGAGTTCTGGATGAGCTGGAGCGGACGGGTGGCGGACGCAGGGAGGCCAGCCAGGAGGGAGTTGCAGTAGTCTAGGCGGAGAGTACCAAGGCCTGGACCAGGAGCTGGGTGGCGAAGTTGGTGAGGAAGGGTCGGATTCTTCGGATGTTGCTCAGGAAGAATCGGCAAGTGCGTGCCAGAGTGGAGATGTGCTGGGAATAAGAGAGGCAGGGGTCCAGGGTGACACCGAGGTTCTTAGCGGAGGAAGAGGGAGAGAGTGTGGAAGATTCAAGAGGAACAGAGATAGAGAGATCAGAGGAGGGGAGGAGGAGGGAAAGAAAAGGAGGTCAGATTTAGAGAGGTTGAGTTTGAGGTGATGCGAGTGCATCCAGGAGGAAATAGCAGACAGACAGGTAGAGATACGGGAGGAGATGGTGGAGTCAGAGGTGGGGAAGGAGAGGAAAATCTGAGCATCATCAGCATAGAAATGGTATGAGAAACCATAGGATGCGATGAGGGGGCCCAGGGAGCGGGTGTAGAGAGAGAACAGGAGAGGACCCAAGACTGACCCTTGGGGACTCCTGTTAAGAGAGGGTGAGATGTGGAGGTTGCTCCACGCCAGGTTACCTGGTAAGCGCGGTTGGAGAGGTAGGAGGAGAACCAGGCCAGAGCAGTGCCAGAGATCCCCAGGTCAGCAAGAGATGATAGTAGAATAGAGTGATCAACAGTGTCAAAGGCAGCAGAGAGGTCAAGGAGAATTAGGACAGAGGAGAGAGAGGCAGCTCGGGCAGACTTAAGTGAGTTAGTGACAGACAGGAGGGCGGTTTCAGTGGAGTGAGCAGAGCGGAAGCCAGATTGGAGAGGGTCGAGCAGAGAGTGGTTGGACAGGAAAGCAGAGAGCTGGCGTGTACATTCCGCCGAGGGTTTTGGAGAGGAAGGGTAGGAGGGAGACAGGACGGTAGCTCTGGAGGGAGGTGGGGTCGAGGGTAGGTTTTTGAGGATGGGAGTGATAGAGGCTTTTTGAAGGCAGAGGGAAAGAGACCAGAAAGTAGAGAGGTGTTGAGAAGGGAGGAGATGAAGGGAAGTAGAGCAGGAGCAGCAGCTTGAAAGAGGTGAGTGGGGAGGGGGTCCAGGGCACACGTGGTGGGTTTGTGACCTTGGAGCAGGGAGGAGAGGTCAGAGTCTGAGAGGGCAAGAAGGTGGAGAAGGAGGGTGAGTTAGTAGGGGATGCAGTGGGTGTAGGGGTTGGAGCAGGAGGGGTGCGGGGAGGGAGAGGTGTTAAAGAGTTTATGGATATCTGAGATTTTAGAAGAGAAGAAGGAGGCAAAGTCATCAGGGAGATAGAGGAGGGAGGAGGAGGGGGGAGGGTTTAGGAGGGAGGAGAAGGTAGAGAATAGTTTACGTGGGTTGTTAGTGGAGGCTTGGATTACAGATTGGAAATAAGTACATTTAGCAGAGGAGAGAGTAGAGGAGAAGGAGGAGAGGAGAGTGCGGTAAAGGTCTAGGGCAGCAGGGAGTTTGGTTCTCTTCCATTTTACATGAAACGTTTTTGCCTTTCAGAATTCATCTCCAGATTTTTTTATTTTTGTGGTTTTGTCAAAAGCAGGGATGTTTGTGTGCGTTTATTGCATACCTCAGTGTTGAAGTAAAGCAATTAGAGAAGGTTTACAGAATTAAAAATGATCAAATTTAAAAACAATACGATAAAAGCTACCTTTCGTTGTCATAAATCTCATAGAAAAAATGTCAGGGGTTCACCAGATTTCTGACAGTATAATATTATTTTATAATTGTTTTTATTTACTTATTATTCAAACAGTTGAAATATAACACATATATAGGATCTAGTTTAATAATGCCAGATTTTAATATCGCAGTTTAAAACCTTTTTCTTTCTTTTTTTTGTATACCTCATGTATATTTTCACTGTAGTAATGTTAAACAATTGAGTAATACATCTCCTTTGGAAGAAAGACACCAGCAGGATAATATAGTATTCAGATAATTAAAATAGACACAGCTGCAGTTTGACATGAAAGTATTCAGCAATACATAAGAATAAATACTGTACATGTTTAACACAGCACTATGGTCAAGCCCCTCTCTTTACACCCATCAAACTAACAATGGTTTTCAAGCTACTAAACCCTGCATGCGAGGCCAGCCTGGTTTGTCCTGACCAGTAAGGGCTGCTGATTTCTTCTAATCCCACGGGAGAACAAGGCCATTGCACTGCCATCTGTGGGCAGGCAAGAACAGCAGCTCGGAGAGACCAAGATTCAAAACACCCCCCTCTGAACTCATGGCATATCTATTAAACTGCTCTGAACAATCAGTAAATATTCAACAATGTGTATTTTAAGTGTTATAAATCCTCCAATCCTGTATTAAATTAATACCCCTCTAGAATTATTTTCATGCAGAACGGGTTAGGTGTCAGGCAATGGTATATATCTGAAACACTGTATCATTATTATTATTATTATTATTATTATTATTATTGGATCCTAAGAGATATAAAGTGACCAAGAAGAAGACCTCCAGGATGAAATTAGAAAACACGCCAGAGCAACGTGGATGAGGGACGCAGCAGACAGGCTTTTGTGGAAGAATCTTGGGGGAGACACCTTTATCTAAGGCAGGTTACAGAGACTGGGGTGTGTGAACTATGCATCAGCTGCAGAGTCACTTACAACAACATCTCAACCGAAAGACGGAGCACAAGGAGGTTAAGTGACTTGCTCAAGGTCACAGTGAGTGAGCCAGGATTTGAACCAGGTTCCTCCTGGTTGCAAGCCCTTTTCTTTAACCACTGGACCACACAGCCTATATTCAGTGTTAAAATGTATAAATGTTAGATGTTCTGAAGATTATTTTGTTATGCTAGAGCTGGCGCTCAGAACAGTTAAAAGTATCACACTGCTGAATCAGGTCACACTCGTAATACATTCAGACATTACTCATGCAATCCCTTGGTATATATTGTGTTCATTATAAGATTGCATGATCTAAGAAATAAAAAAACAGTTTTAAATAGATAGATAGATTGGTACTCGCTATAAGCTCTTAGCATGCATTTTGTATCATACAATATACTGTATATACTGTATGAAGAAGATACACTGTCTGGCCACTTTATTAGGAGCTTTACCTAATATCGGGTTAGGCCACTGTTTAACCTGATCACAGCCTTGACTCAATGTGACATAGACTAGGGGCTAGAGATATTAATCCACTCCGTCATTAATATTCCAGCGAGTTGGTGCAGAGAGGTAAGCAAAGGATCGTTCGAGTTCATCCCAAACATGCTCAGCTGGAGATCCGGGGATTGTAGTGGTCAAGTTGATTAAAAATAATGACATCACCAGTCTATTTGTATGTAGAGTAGTTGGGGTTGGTGAATGATTAAAATAATTAGCACTTTGACCTTGCCTTGAGCTTGCCTGGAGAATCCAGTGTCAGGTGAAGATAGAGCCTGTAGAGAGAACAAATAGAACAACTCAACACTGGAGCTGCAGAACACAGAGCCACTGAGAGCATTCATATGTAGACAGAGAAAAGTGTTCATGTGAAACACTGCCCTGCCAAGACCTTGAGAAAAGTGTTCATGAGAAACATTGCCCTGCCAAGACCTTGAGAAAACAAAATGCATTATAAAGTATAGCATAGATAGGAAACTCAACCTAGTACAATAACACACACACTGACCGAAGAGGAGAATATAGTACAATAATACACGCCCCTGCAAGGGTAGGACCAAATGGACTCCATTTATTTATTTACTGCATTTATATAGCGCTTTTTATACAAAAGTATCACAAAGCACTGTACAGTACATAAAACACTGTACAGTACAGAAAAAAGAACAAACCACAATACATTTGTATAGCATGTCACACATACTGCCACATTCAGACCATTTAAATAAAAGTATACACATAAAACAAAAGCAGCAATTTTAAACTTATATTAAAACCCACTAAGATAATATGCCATTTTATAAAAGGGCATTTTTAGTCTTGATCCTGACAAAAGAAAATGTTTAATTCATAGATTACGTGTTAATTGTTTTGGCAGTTGGCTCATTATTGTAAATTAGAGCCAACTGCCAGTATATAAGGAGAGCAGGCAGTCTGTTTTGGGTCCCTCCTGTGTGAAGAGTCCTGACTGTGTGTCATAACAAAAGGTACTGTATGAGCCTTTTGTGCTTTCAACAGGTAAACAGCTTAGCTGTCCTGTTTATTTAGTTAGGTTCCTGACGTTAGAAAAATAAATAGATTCTGGACCCAGTTCAATTAACCAACAAACAGGTGTATTATACAGAAACATTAATGACGTAGATACAACGTTTACAAGTGACCAAAAATAACCCCAAACCAACACCTCACAAATATACACACAGTCCCAAACAGAAAAGTCAAGTTGCTGTAGCTCCTCAAATTGGAAAACAAGAAAAAAACAATAAAAAACAAAAGATAATCCAAAATCTAAAAAAAGATGGGTTAGATCTCACCAGGTCTGGGGAAGTTGTCAGTGTAGAAAATCCTAGGGGGAGCTGCCCATCCAAAACAAAACCAGGAAAACTCCAACAAAAAAACAACACAAGTATTTGTAATCCAACAGCAAAAAGAAGGACGATGTCAGCAACCTACTCTTTAAAACATGTTTTTAGTACTTTTAATACTTTCTTCTTCCTAAAAGGACCTGATTTTGGTTAAAATCAGAGCAGCCAGAAAACTCTGTTACCAAACACAGAACAAACACACACCCTCCCCCGATAACCACCTGACCTTAACAAAAAAGAAAAAAGTGGAAAAACAGGTTTTCCTAATAATTTGGCCACCTTTAGATAGACCTGGAGGCGGAATGGAAAGGCACTGGAGCCCAATGGCTCCTCTTAAAGGGGTATTACACTTTATTTATTTATTTATTTGTTGCTTTTCTCATTTAAAGCTTTTAATTTAATGTAATGGTGCTACAACGTGTGTAGTCAGCTCTCCAAAGTGGAGCTAGGTTTTTGTTTTGTTCATTCTTATTTGTGTTTAAAATAAAGTGTGCCATAGCACGTTTAAAAATCTATCTCCTGTGTGTGAGTCGTCACTGAGTGCTGAAAAAGAACCCAATGCGAGCCTGTGTGGCGACCATCATTTTACTATATATATATATATATATATATATATATATATATATATATATATATATATATATATATATATATACATACATACATACATATACACATACATACACAGTGGCTCTCAAAAGTATTCACCCCTCTTGGACTTTTCCACATTTTATTGTGTTACAACATGGAATCAAAATGGATTTAATTAGGAGTTTTTGCCACTGATCAACTCAAAAAAAGTCCATAATGTCAAAGTGAAAAATAAAATCTAAAAATTGTTCTAAATCCTAATCCTAGTCAAATTTATCTTGAAGTCTGTTGGTGAGTATCTTGGAAAATGTTTGTAGATTATAGGAAGTAAGCTAATAGGTCTGTAGTTCTTGAGGTGTTCTTTATCTCCTTTCTTATGTAAAAGTGTCACCGATGAATTATTCCAGTCGTTTGGAACTTTCTTAATACAATCTGTAAAAATACATGACAGTATTTTAACAGTTTTTCACCTCCTCCTTTCACAATGTCAGTCGTTATGCTGTCTTCTCTGGGTGCCTTTCCTGTCTTCATATGTTTGATAGCATGCTTCACTTCTTCCTCGGGTTGCATTTTATCCATCTCGTCTTCGTCATGTGCTACATTACTCTTTTCATCTTGATATAATTTTCTGTAAAAGTCTTCGACTCTCTTCAAAATCAATTTGTGGTTCTTGATGACAGTCCTATCCTCTTGTTTGATTGCTAAAATCTTTCCCCCCCCCCCAACAATTAGTCTTTGTTTTGCTTTCTTCATGCTTTGGTTGCTATCAATAGTTTTCTCTACCAACCTACAGTTGAATGACCATATATCCTCAGAAATGCGCTTTCTTACTGTCTTGCAGAGCTCAATGTATTCAATCTTTGACTCCAGAGCTGCTGTTTGTTTCATTTCCCTTCTTTTTTTCATGAGGTATTTTGTCTCTTGCATGATCTTTGTTGTTTTGTCTCTTGCATGATGTTTTTGCTGATTTTGTTTACCTTGATTGCTTCATCTTTTTGCAGATCTTGAAGAGCACTGAATCTATTCTTCATTTCCAGTTGAAACACCAGGCTTTGCTTCCGGAGCATTTCTACGTTGATTGTGCTGGATTTCGTCATCACAAGTTTCACTCTCTCCAGTGCTGTGTTTAGGTGTATTTTGCATCTTACAAATCTGTGGTCACTTCCTGTGTTAAAATGCTTCTTGTTGTGAGTATGTAGCCAATTTCATTTTTCACTGCATTGGGTCCTCTCCATGCCCATCTCCATGCCCATTTCCATGCCCATTTCCTGATGGGTTTCTTCTGGAAGAAGCTGTTCATGATGAATAAGTTCTTGTTTTCTGCAAATTCGACTAGTCTGTCGCCCCTCTCGTTCCTGTCGCCATGTCCAAATTTGCTGACCGAATTCTTGTCTTCTTGCTGGGCTCCTATTTTGGCATTGAAGTCATCGATGATGAACTTATAGCGGCTCTTCCCATTTTCATGTAGTTCTTGTATTTCTTCAGAAAAATCTTCGACTTCCTCATCCGAATAGCTTGTTGTTGGTGTATATACTTGGATGACATGAAGTTCATACTTCCTTGAAACTTTCACTGTCAGTTCTTGCGGACCTCTCTGACGTGCTGCCAATCTCTACTACATTATTCTTGACTCTCTTGTGGACAATGAATCCAATGGCTCCTGTTCGTCCATCTGTAGTGTCTCGGTAGAAGAGAAGATCTCCACTCTTGTAGTCATTCGTCTTTTCGTCATACTTCACTTAGTCCCACTTGATTCTTCCAAGTTTTTCTTCCAACTCTTGAAGTCTTGCTTCACTTGAAAGAGATCTGCAGTTGTACATGGCCAAGGTCAGTGTTCTGTGGCAGCCTGAAATCATAACCTGGTGATTCTTAGCACCCTCTGCCTTCATGCCTAACCGCCCGCTGCCTTGGTCGACGGCAATCCAGCGTCCGGGGAATGAAGACCATGTTATTGTCTGTGCCTTCATCATGGGTGGGGGGCATAACTCACCAGGCTGGTTGGTGAGTGCCCCTTCCACTTTTGCTTGAGTATGTTACTCAAGCTTTCACAGCATGGTTGAACCTGTCCGAGTTAGGGGACCCCACTGTACTTCATCTTGAGAACATGTTGTCACCCTGGATATATAAATTGTAACTGAGCTTGCACTACTCGGGTTCTTTGCCCTTTTACGAATAGATACAGGACACTATCAAGCGGGCTTCTTCACACACAGTAGCCCAGAACAAACTGGCTGCACGCTTTTTAAACCCTGCACCTGATAATTGAACAAAAACAATCATCATATATATAAACTGTCTTCAGCAACCTCACCTTGTTAGCTGAGTTTGGCTGTTCCTCACCCAGTTTTATTCCTCCTACACAGCTGTTTCTGTTTCAGTTAATGATTGTGTTTCAACCTACATATTGAATTGATGATCATTAGCACCTGTTTGGTATAATTGTTTAATCATACACCTGACTATATGCCTACAAAATCCCTGACTTTGTGCAAGTGTACCTAGAAGAATTGATGCTGTTTTGAAGGCAAAGTGTGGTCACACCAAATATTTTTTTGATGTTGATTTTTCTTCTGTTCACTCACTTTGCATTTTGTTAATTGATAAATATAAACTATTAACATGTCTATTTTTGGAAGCATTCTTACTTTACAGCATTTTTTCACACCTGCCTAAAACTTTTGCACAGTACTGTATATATATATATATATATATATATATATATATATATATATATATATATATATATATATATATATGTGTATATATATATATATATATATATATATATATATATATATATATATATATATATATATATATATATATATATATATATATATATATGTATATATGTATATATGTATGTATATGTATATATGTTGTAAGGCAGCGAGTTGAGTGAGACAGCAGGGAGGGGGTTAAAACCTCCCTGAAGAGTAAAATGGAAATGCACCTTTTGTTTTGTTTAATTGTTTTATTGTTTAATTTAATTGTTTGATTATTAATTATCCCCTGCACCTGGGAGCCATTGTTAAATTAGTACCAGGTGCAGGGTATTTAAGAGGAGCAGTCAGTCTGCTCAAGGCTGCTGAGTAGAAGGAAGCAGAAGAGAGGTGCTCTGCTTC
This sequence comes from Acipenser oxyrinchus oxyrinchus, assembly GCA_030684275.1. Lineage (NCBI taxonomy): Eukaryota > Metazoa > Chordata > Actinopteri > Acipenseriformes > Acipenseridae > Acipenser > Acipenser oxyrinchus. The sequence continues at coordinate 18,162,236 of CM060268.1, forward strand.
CGAGCAGTTTAAAAAGTAAGTGCTGTGAGTGTTTTGTGGTGCCAGGTAAACGGCTTAGCTGTCCTGCGAGTTAGTCAGGGAAAGTCCTGTTTAGTTAGTGCTCGTAAAGAGCTAGGTGTTTTTTTTTGTTTGTTTGTGTGATTATTAAAAAGTAGCGCAACCGCGCATAAAAATCCATTCCTGTGTGTTGGGTCGTGGTTTTAAAGGGGCAACGAACCCGTCAGTGGCGCAGTCGGTTACATATGGTGTCAGAAAGTGTGGGCGCCCCTATGACCCAGAAAATGGATTTTAAAGAATTGATCGCAATGATCAACCGCAATACTGCTGCTCAAATAGAGCAGACGGCAAGGATGGAGAGGCAGACACAGGAGCTGCTGCTACAAAGGTGGGAGCCGCCGCTTCTGGAGCCCAGAGGGGAGAAGCCACCGCTTCCGGAGCCCAGAGGGGAGAAGCCGCCGCTTCCGGAGCCCAGAGGGGAGAAGCCGCCGCTTCCGGAGCCCAGAGGGGAGGAGCCGCCACTTCCGGAGCCCAGAGGGAGGAGCCGCCGCTTCCAGAGCCCAGAGGGGAGGCAAAAAGCATACCGACACCACAGCCCCGACCACCACCCCTACGGTCCAGTCCGGCGTCGCTGCGTTCAGTCCCTCACCCCTTGCTCCAGGACACCCTGCCGGTCTTCCTGGACCTCCCTGTGCTGGACCTAGAGCCCAGGAGTCTGCAACACTGGCCACAGCTCTGCCCCTGGTTCCCTGCTCCGCTCTCCCCGAGCACCCAGACGTCGCTGGGCTGCTGCCAGACGTCGCTGTCGCTCCCCCCTGTTTGCTGCTTCGCTTCCCCTGGATGATCGGACATCACTGCGCCGGTTCCCAGGGGAAGACCTCTGTCCACTGCTGCATCCTCCAGTGCCCCGGCCTACGCTCCGGTCACCCCTGTCGAACCGTTGGGTCCCGTCATCGCCGGTGCGCGGTCCTTACCTGGCTGGGCCGGAACGTGGACCGATCCACCCTCAAGTCCGCCCGTGGAAGAGGGCGAAAAAGGACATTCATGGACTCGAGGGTGGGTGGTTGTGTTTTAGGGGAGGAGGTGGCCGTCGAGTGGCCTGTGTCTTGAAAAGACAAGGGGGGGGACGTGTAAGGCAGCGAGTTGAGTGAGACAGCAGGGAGGGGGTTAAAACCTCCCTGAAGAGTAAAATGGAAATGCACCTTTTGTTTTGTTTAATTGTTTAATTTAATTGTTTGATTATTAATTATCCCCTGCACCTGGGAGCCATTGTTAAATTAGTACCAGGTGCAGGGTGTTTAAGAGGAGCAGTCAGTCTGCTCAAGGCTGCTGAGTAGAAGGAAGCAGAAGAGAGGTGCTCTGCTTCCGAGCAGTCTAAAAAGTAAGTGCTGTGAGTGTTTTGTGGTGCCAGGTAAACGGCTTAGCCGTCCTGCGAGTTAGTCAGGGTAAGTCCTGTTTAGTTAGTGCTCGTAAAGAGCTAGGTGTTTGTTTTTGTTTGTTTGTGTGTTTATTAAAAAGTAGCGCAACCGCGCATAAAAATCCATTCCTGTGTGTTGGGTCGTGGTTTTAAAGGGGCAACGAACCCGTCAGTGGCGCAGTCGTTTACAATGTATACATGTGTATATATATATGTATATGTATATATGTATATGTATATACATGTATATATATGTATGCATGTATGTATGCATGTATGTATATATATATATATGTATGCATGTATGTACAGTACTGTGCAAAAGTTTTAGGCAGGTGTGAAAAAATGCTGTAAAGTAAGAATGCTTTCAAAAATAGACATGTTAATAGATTATATTAGAAAAATCTAAATCAAATCCATATTTGGTGTGACCACCCTTTGCCTTCAAAACAGCATCAAGCATCAATTCTTCTAGGTACACTTGCACACAGTTTTTGAAGGAACTCGGCAGGTAGGTTGGCCCAAACATCTTGGAGAACTAACCACAGTTCTTCTGTGGATTTAGGCAGCCTCAGTTGCTTCTCTCTCTTCATGTAATCCCAGACAGACTCGATGATGTTGAGATCAGGGCTCTGTGGGGCCATACCATCACTTCCAGGACTCCTTGTTCTTCTTTACGCTGAAGATAGTTCTTAATGACTTTCGCTGTATGTTTGGGGTCGTTGTCATGCTGCAGAATAAATTTGGGGCCAATCAGATGCCTCCCTGATGGTATTGCATGATGGATAAGTATCTGCCTGTACTTCTCAGCATTGAGGAGACCATTAATTCTGACCAAATCCCCAACTCCATTTGCAGAAATGCAGCCCCAAACTTGCAAGGAACCTCCACCATGCTTCACTGTTGCCTGCAGACACTCATTCGTGTACCGCTCTCCAGCCCTTCGGCGAACAAACTGCCTTCTGCTACAGCCAAATATTTCAAATTTTGACTCATCAGTCCAGAGCACCTGCTGCCATTTTTCTGCACCCCAATTCCTGTGTTTTCGTGCATAGTTGAGTCGCTTGGCCTTGTTTCCACGTCGGAGGTATGGCTTTTTGGCCGCAAGTCTTCCATGAAGGCCACTTCTGACCAGACTTCTCCGGACATTAGATGGGTGTATCAGGGTCCCACTGTTTTCTGCCAATTCTGAGCTGATGGCACTGCTGGACATCTTCCGATTGCGAAGGGAAGTAAGCATGATGTGTCTTTCATCTGCTGCAGTAAGTTTCCTTGGCCGACCACTGCGTCTACGGTCCTCAACGTTGCCCGTTTCTTTGTGCTTCTTCAAAAGAGCTTGGACAGCACATCTGGAAACCCCTGTCTGCCTTGAAATTTCTGCCTGGGAGAGACCTTTGCTGATGCAGTATAACTACCTTGTGTCTTGTTGCTGTGCTCAGTCTTGCCATGGTGTATGACTTTTGACAGTAAACTGTCTTTAGCAACCTCACCTTGTTAGCTGAGTTTGGCTGTTCCTCACCCAGTTTTATTCCTCCTACACAGCTGTTTCTGTTTCAGTTAATGATTGTGTTTCAACCTACATATTGAATTGATGATCATTAGCACCTGTTTGGTATAATTGTTTAATCATACACCTGACTATATGCCTACAAAATCCTGACTTTGTGCAAGTGTACCTAGAAGAATTGATGCTGTTTTGAAGGCAAAGGGTTGTCACACCAAATATGGATTTGATTTAGATTTTCTTCTGTTCACTCACTTTGCATTTAGTTAATTGATAAATATAATCTATTAACATGTCTATTTTGAAAGCATTCTTACTTTACAGCATTTTTTCACACCTGCCTAAAACTTTTGCACAGTACTGTATATATATATATATATATATGTATATGTGTATATATATATATATATATATATATATATATATATATATATATATATATATATATATATATATATATATATATATATATATATATATATATATATATATATATATATATATATATATATATATATATATATATATATATATATATATATATATATATTGTATATGTATATGCCTATATACTGTGTGTGTGTGTGTATATATATATTCCTAACATTGAATTCCTCACCAGTTTAATATTGGATAATATTCGCTATGATTCTCTGTTGTTGTTTCTGCTAGATCATTATGTGTCAAGGTTACTAATGTTTAAACTAGTGGCCCACTTCTGAAAAGACTCCTAAAAGTTGAATTTCTGAAGAAACGTTTTATGGCATGAGAGACCACATCTGCTTGATTTTCTTGAGGATGCAACATCGACAATGGATAATTACAAAGCATACGACATGGTTTATTTAGATTTCCAGAAAGTATTTGACAAAATTCCCACATAAAAGATTAATTCTCAAATTGAACACAGTAGGGATTCAAGAAAATGCATGCACGTGGATAAGGGAGTGGTTAACATGTAGAAAACAGAAAGTACTGAGTAAAGGATAAACCTCAAAATGGAGCGAGGTAACCAGTGGAGTACCACAGGGATCAGTATTAGGTCCTCTGCTATTCCTAATCTACATTAATGATTTAGATTCTGGTATAGTAAGCAAACTTGTAAAATTTGCAGACGACACAAAAATAAGAGGAGTGGCAAACACTGTTGCAGCAGCAAAGGTCAGTCAAAATGATGTAGACAGCATTTAGAACTGGGCAGACACATGGCAAATGACATTTAATAGAGAAAAGTGTAAGGTACTGTATGCAGGCAATAAAAATGTGCATTATAAATATCATATGGGAGATACTGAAATAAAGAAGGAATCTATGAAAAAGACCAAGGAGTTTATGTTGACTCAGAAATGTCTTCATCTAGACAATGTGGGGAAGCTATAAAAAAGGCCAACAAGATGCTCGGATATATTGTGAGAAGTGTTGAATTTAAATCAAGGGAAGTAATGTTAAAACTTTACAATGCATTAGTAAGACCTCATCTAGAATATTGTGTTCAGTTCTGGTCACCTCGTTACAAAAAGGATATTGCTGCTCTAGAAAGAGTGCAAAGAAGAGCAACCAGAATTATCCCAGGTTTAAAAGGCATATCATATGCAGACAGGCTAAAAGAATTGAATCTATTCAGTCTTGAACAAAGAAGACTATGCGGCGATCTGATTCAAACATTCAAAATCCTAAAAGGTATAGACAATGTTGACCCAGGGGACTTTTTCGACCTGAAAAAAGAAACAAGGACCAGGGGTCACAAATGGAGATTAGATAAAGGGGCATTCAGAACAGAAAATTGGAGGCACTTTTTTACACAGAGAATCGTGAGGATATGGAACCAACTCCCCAGTAATGTTGTGAAGCTGACACCCTGGGATCCTTCAAGAAGCTGCTTGATGAGATTCTGGGATCAATAAGCTACTAACAACCAAACGAGTAAGATGTGCCGAATGGCCTCCTGTCATTTGTAAACTTTCTTATGCTCTTACTTTTAATGTGTTTTGTTTCTGTTGCCTCAAATGGTTAAATTAATGTTTTCTTTTACTTTGTACTATATAGTTTTTTTTTTAATCATTTTTGCACTAATTTTTAATTATTTTTTAAATTCTCTCCTTTAGTATACATGCTTATTTTCTTTGTATTTTAAATGTATTTTCTTTGTAAAGTGCTTTGAGCTGCTTTTAGCATTAAATATATAAATAAAATTTATTATATTACATGTTACCTCTGGGTGCTATTATTCAACAGCATAGCATCCGTTTTCATATGTATGCTAATCACACACAGCTTTACTTCACTGTAAAACCTTCCATGCCTGACTCCCTGGACACTTTGAAAAGGTGCCTGTCTGAAATTCAGCGATGGATGAGTAAGAATTTCCTACAATTAAATGTAAATAAGACTGACAATACTATTGGGGCCCAGACGACTCCTTCTAACCACGACTTAAACAGCCGTCACTATTGGAAACTGTGCTGTCCCTTTGAGCTCGGAAGTGAGAAATCTTGGTGTCCTCTTTGAAGCACATGTTCAGGATATTACAAAGGTGTCACTTTTCCATCTGAGGAGCATTGCACGAATCCACCCTTTTAAACGTAACGTCAGTGGAGGATCTGATGCATGCTTTTTTGACTCTTCAAGACTGGACTACTGCCATGCATTACTGGCTAGTCTTCCACATGAGACTCTAAATCTTCTGCAACTCATACAAAATTCTGCTGCACATGTCTTAACTCGGACTAAGGCTCATCATCATATCACTCCTGTGCTGCCTCAGCTCCACTGGCTGCCGGTGGCTCAGCCAATAGAATTCAAAATACTCCTTCTAACTTTTAAATCTCTGCATGGTCTTGCGCCTCCCTATACACCCTGAATAAGGGCGTCTGCTAAGAAATAAATAATATACATGCAAATGTATAGGGGAGGTATATAAATCTAAGTTTGATTGATTGATTGAGGTAGAGTGTGATAGATACGGTGGTCCCTTTAACAGTGTAAAGATGTGTGGGTGTGTTTTTGTTGCTGAGTGACAGGCAGGAGATCAGACAGAGGTTGAGCTTGACACAACGTCCCGCAAGCACGCAGGATTTATTTACAAAGAAACTCACTCCAGCAATGGTAGCACACGGAGGAAACCACTATACAAAAACACTACAAATAAAACCACTATACATAAACACTACAAATAAAACCACTATACATAAAGACTACAAATAAAAACACTGAACAAAAACACTACAAATTAAAACACTGAACAAAAACACTACAAATAAAAACACTATACAAAAACACTACAAATAAAACCACTGAACAAAAACACTACAAATAAAACCACTGAACAAAAACACTACAAATAAAACCACTGAACAAAAACACTACAAATAAAAACACTATACAAAACACTACAAATAAAAACACTATACAAAACACTACAAATAAAAGTTGTGAAGACGGCGTGCGCTACTCTCCTACACAGGAGGTCCCACTCCAGGAACCTGCTACACTACGAAACCCTCACTATACTATTGTGAGATTAACATCCCCTAAACTGACATAGATCTGCTGCTCCAGCGACTCCGGCTCTTTCTAACAGTCCTGGCTGGGCTACATCTTCATGGTAACCTTCTGATAGTTTTATGTATTACTCCTTGGTTCTTTCCCCCTGGAGTGGACGCTGTCCTCCTCGATGGAAACACGTCCGTGGGTTCATGGCCTGGCAGCAGCCGAGGTGTGTAAACAGGACCTTTTTATACCCGACGCCCCGCTGGGAGACACCTGCTGATTAGGATCCCACAGCTGGAAATCACTCAGCAGGCAGGCTCTCCCAGGAGCGTCAGGTTCTTTATTAACTATTTACAATAACCACACTATTTACAACACATACACACAAAAACACCCTCTTCATTCGCACGGCTCCTGCCCTGCCACACTCCCAAAAAGTATTAGTGCTATTGCTAAGAATCATACATTATCTTTTATTTCCACTACATAAGTGTCTAACAAAAAGAATTACCATGAAGTTTGGAAAAATAAAACAGATAATTTCACAGGATTCACACGGATGTCTCATAACATTTGCATTTGTAGTCAAATAAGTGGTTCTTTAAAAGCTCTTTTCCTCACAAATTCATTAAAGTACACAAAAGTAAACTGACTTCATCTCTTAACAAATAACATTCTTACCAGGGTTAGCTGGTTACAAAAAGCAAACATAATTTACAATGAACACATGGATACATTGTTAGCTGTGAAGTACCATTGTACTGCAGTGTAGAGAAGGACTCTCACAATGAACACATGGATACATTGTACTGCAGTGTAGAGATGGACTCTTACAATGAACACATGGATACATTGTACTGCAGTGTGGAGAAGGACTCTCAACAAAGACAGAAACCCGATGTGCTCTCACAGAGGAGGGTAGCTTTTTATAGAAAGCTGCACTATTACATTACAGTGTCAAAAACACTTACAGGTTTACTGTATTAAACAGAACAATGAACTTCAGTCATATTTGTTCAGCAGATTGATGCAGTATTTAATCTAAATCAGGGTTTTGACTGAAAGGTCTATTGGACGAGTGAGTCAGAACTGCAATAATAACACCAGCTACTGGGTAGTGAGTGACAAGGCTAAATTGTTAATTACATTTTTACCTGAATTTGACTGCTTTCTAGACAGGTCCATGTCATAGCGTGTGTTCTTCATATTTTGACAGATAAAAACCTTGATACAGACTTCTCGTAACAATGTTTATCTAATTGTATTACTCAGTTTATTTGTAATACTAATATTTTGTTTGAATGCACAGCAGGGTGCCGGAGTGTGGAGGGGAGAGGGGGGTCTGAGGGGCGTTTATATAGCAGACAATGTTTAGTTGCGGTTATACTCTGAGTCCTACATAAAAGCGAGGCACTAATTATATCATATAAGAACCTACAGTACCTTACAATCCTGATGTCTAATACTGCTTCTGAGCACAGCTTTTCATGCCTTCGACAGCTGAAAGCATACCTACGATCAGCCATGGCTCAGGATATATTTTGTTCACTGTTATCACGTATTTCATGATTTCCATGTCATTTACCTATTGCAGTGTAATATGTGGTTCGCTGTGAAAATTTCCATTTCTGAAAGAATAGTGTGAATATACATATTTGTATCACTTAAAATAAATACAACAAATATTTGCCTTACTGACGGACTACCAGTGACACTGAATTTATTAACCAGCTGGTTTAGTTGTCTTCAACGAAAAAGGCACCAGCTGCATCAAAGATAGGAAATATTTCTGATAAGAAAAGTTTGAGATCGAGAAGAGGCCATTCGGCCCATCAAGGCTCCTCCCTGTTAGCACCCCATTCTCCCCTAGTGGTGGAGCTCATTTCAAAGAGTCGAGTCTCTTTTAATGTTCCCAGTGTTTTAGATCCTACTACTTCCCCAGGTAGACTATTCCATGCATTTATAACTCTGTGTAAAGAAGTGCTTCCTACCTTCCGTTCAAAACTCTACTCTGCTTCCATAGGAGGCTGTGTGGTCTAGTGGTTAAAGAAAAGGGCTTGTAACCAGGAGATCCCCAGTACAAATCCCACCTCAGCCACTGAGTCATTGTGTGACCCTGAGCAAGTCACTTAACCTCCTTGTGCTCCGTCTTTCGGGTGAGACGTAGTTGTAAGTGACTCTGCAGCTGATGCATAGTTCACACACCCTAGTCTCTGTAAGTCACCTTGGATAAAGGCGTCTGCTAAATAAACAAATAAAATAATTCATGCCCTCTTGTTCTTCTCTCTGTGCTCAATTTGAAGTCGTGTCTTGGGCTCACTTTATATGTATGATTTTAAAGACTTCAAGTCCCGTCTTTCCCTTCTTTTTTCTAGGCTTAATTCCTGGGATCAGCTGCCCTTCTCTGTACCTTTTTGAGTGCAATGATGTCTTTTATGTAGTGACCAGAACTGCACACAGTATTCTAGGTGAGGTCTAACTAGGGCATTGTATAATCTTAGCATAACCACTCTAGACTTGTGTTCCTCGCTTTTTGCAATGCAGCCTAACATTGTATTTGCCTTTTTAATTACCTCACCACATTGGAGAGATACTTTTAATGATGACTCCACTATAACCACTAGATCCTTTTAAAAGCCCTCGTCCCCTATTTCCATCCCATTCATTTTATAATTATAACGTGGATTTTTATGCCCAATATGCAATATTTTACATTTTTTAACATTGAAATTAATTTGCCACAAGTTTTCCCATTTACAGAGAAGGTCCAAGTCCCTTTGAATTAGCTGGGCTAATTCAATACTCTAATCCAGTATTGCACTACTCCCCCAAGTTTGGAATCATCAGCAAATTTAACAATCTTGCAATGTGTATCTGGGTCCAAGTCACTTATATAAATGAGCAGCAGTAAGGGTTCAAGTACAGACCCTTGTGGTTCCCCCTCACTAAGTATATCCCCCTGTGGCAAGATGTCTCGTGGGTGACGTCAGACCAGGAAATGCAGGACACACAGTACTGGGGTTTGAATGAGCTGCTGCTCGTTTTAATAATACAAGATTTAAACAAACAAAAACACTTTACAAAACAAAACGGCATGTTGGCCAAAACAGACGGACAATAAGCACCCACTGTGAATAAACAAGCATCGTGCTGGACGAGTAGCAATTGTTATGGTATTTCTCTAGTTCTCTTTTCCTTGCGTTCCGCCTCTGAACAAACCAGCCTCGTAGCAATAAATCAATCAAGCTGGAGACGGTCACATTGTACATGAGTTTAGCATGGATGGGGAATTTTAACCCCATCCATGCTGTAAAATAAAACCATGTGTTTTTAAACACCAAACCATACATTTTAAATAATAATAATACAAAATACACTCGGGCAGAAGGGTACCCAGTCACAGTTACTCTCTGTGATTTACACCTTTCACAGCTACTCTCTGTGATTTACACCTCTCACAGTTACTCTCTGTGATTTACAACTCTCACAGTTACTCTCTGTGATTTACATCTCTCACAGTTACTCTCTGAGACTTACACCTCTCACAGTTACTCTCTGTGATTTACTCCTCTCACAGTTACTCTCTGTGATTTACACCTCTCAGTTACTCTCTGTGATTTACACCTCTCACAGTTACTCTCTGTGATTTACACCTCTCACAGTTACTCTCTGTTCTCTGATTTTTAACCTGTTCTGGATCCCAATACATGTCCTCCCCTGTGTTCCTGCTGATTTCAATTTACTTACAGAAAGTCTTTCATGTGGAATTTTATCAAAGGTTGTTTTTGAAAATTAAGATAAATTATATCATAAATGTTGCCATCATCTACATTAGCTGTAACATCCTGAAAAACGTCCAGTAGGTTATAAGCATGACCTCCCTCTTCTGAACCCATGCTGGCTATTCCTTATAATTTTGTTGCTGTATAAATAGTCGTCAAGCTTACCTCTTAATATTGCTTCCATCATTTTGCAGGTTACGGAAGTTAAACTAAAGGTCTATAATTACCTGGGTCTGTCGTATCCCCCTTTTTAAATAATGGCACAACATTTGCAAGTTTCCAGTCTTCAGGGACCTCCCCTGTTTCTATAGTTATACTATTCATGCTAGTAACCAGCCCAGTGGTTGACTTATTTCAATCCTTGTTTCCTTAAGCACCCTAGGATAAATCATATCTCGGCCCCTCGGTGATTTGTTATTTTTAGCTCCTGTAGCTTATTTAATACCTCTGCTTCACTGATACTCAAATCTTCAAGACCTGTGTGTGCGCAACCGGCGGAACTGGCGGCATATTATTTGTATCCTCTCTGGTGAAAACATTAAAAAAATATTTGTTTAATGCATCATATATTTTGCAGTCCTCATAACCCTCATTATCATATTCATACCTGAACCCCCTCTTTCAGTTCTTTTACTTTTAGAATATTAGAAGAATTTTTTAGGGCCATGTTTAGCATAACTGGCAATATTTAAGAACATAAGAAAGTTTACAAACTAGAGGAGGCCATTCAGCCCATCTTGCTCGTTTGGTTGTTAGTAGCTTATTGATCCCAGAATCTCATCAAGCAGCTTCTTGAAGGATCCCAGGGTGTCAGTTTCAACAATATTACTGGGGAGTTGGTTCCAGACTCCCACAATTCTCTGTGTAAAAAAGTGCCTCCTATTTTCTGTTCTGAATGCCTCTTTTACCTAATTTCCATTTGTGACCCCTGGTCCTTGTTTCTTTTTTCAGATCGAAAAAGTCCCCTGGGTCGACACTGTCAATACCTTTAAAATTTTGAATGCTTGAATCAGATCGCCGCATAGTCTTCTTTGTTCAAGACTGAATAGATTCAAGAAGGTGTCGGGTTTAAAAAAATATTATTTTAAATTGAAACTAAATGATTTTAGCATTATTATTATTAGTAACGTGGACTACTTAGAAGCCTAGACAATTAACACAAAATAGATCATGGTGCTACATTGACAAGTTACGATATTTACAGGACAGTCAGTTTTAGTTAATATGAATTTCAAGGGACCAGCAACAAATTTTGCATTATACCACTAATTTGTATTATCATGAGTAGCCTATAAGCCAAATGTATACGGTCAGTTTTGATTTAAGTCACTCAGTGGTGCAATTCTAAATTGTGCACAATTACAAACCACCTGCACCTTATCAGAATAGATGTGGGCCCAGATATTTGAAGCGGTGAGCAATCCCCTCGCAAAATCTGTGCCTCACAAAAATGTTTATTTTCCAACACGGCACAAAACAATTGCACGAAGTTGGAAAATAGCAGTTTTTTGCTCATTTCACAAATGTGTTTGTGCCTCGCAAAACCACCTGCGCATTCAAAACCATTATAGCAGAAATGCACAAGAGCTACGCGTGAATGCGCAGAATTGGAATACTACACGACAATGGACTGTTAACAATACCCTGCCAAGCAGCTATCATAGGTGTACAGTACATACCAATATTCCTCAGATGAGTCTACACTGAAATGTAACCTGCACATGGAATGCAGAATCAAAGCTCAACACACAGCGGTAGCATTGTCACCCCACAAATATATAAATAAGCTACTAAATGGAGAAATTAAACAATGGACCACAGGATAGTGTAGGCTATTCAAGATATAACTTAAATAAAAAATATACTGTAGCGACTTGCTAACTGGATAAGTGTCAACATGAAGGAGACAGACAAAATATCTCTGTAGCATCAAACTCCACTTTTTATTTTACAGAAATGCGCCTGTCAGCCGGTGTAGCTCCGACCCCGTGCTCCTTACTCTATACATAAACATATTTACAGAAGTGTGGACTGTAAAAATTATGAACCAACTCCCCAGTGACGTTGATGAAGCTGACACCCTGGGATCCTTCAAAAAGCTGCTTGATGAGATTCTGGGATCAATAAGCTACTAACAACCAAACGAGCAAGATGGGCTGAATGGCCTCCTCTAGTTTGTAAACTTTCGTATGTTCTTAAACCCACAATGCTGAAAACACTACTCTATTCAGAAGCCCCGAAGATGGGAATCTCAACATGGAGTCGGCCAAGAACGCTGCCTGTGGATGCAGCCTGCACATGTGTATCACTTACTCATACTGCTGCTGAAAGCCCTTCCAACTGCCCTCTACTCACCACACACCCTGCTCCTACCACACCTGTATGTCATAGTCAATAGCATGGATGCAGATCGTGGGTGTCAAAGTATGCTTCTGATATCAATGAGAAATAAACAACAATACTTAAAAAAAGTCAGTTGTGTCCTTATACTTGAGTGTGGAATTACCGGGTGAGTGGCATGAAAAGGAAAGGGAGCCTTTGGAGAATGCAACTACAGGGACATTTTACAGACTGAGCCCTTGGGCACTGCGGCCCTTTGCCAGTGTTGCTGAGGATAGGGCACTTAGCTAAACGCATGTAATGGAAACATTCTGCGCATTGCAAGCCTGTCACGCTTAACGCAAAACTTAAGACATTTTCATACAAATTTGTGCTTAAGCATATATAATTTGCACACATGCATACATTTGTATCTAATGTTTATCATTATCACATGCATTAGCATGGCTAATAAGCTAAATATTTAAAGGGCCATCACAGATTCTACGGAATTCAAATAGATGTATCTATGCTGTGCTGTTTGCTGGGAAGTGAGTTTATGATTTCTCTACTTCTGTCGCCATAATTTTGACAGGTGCCACACAAATATGAGTACATGTTACCTATTTTAATTAATTTACATTTTTTGACTATAATTTTCTGCTACAGTACCATCCGTTTTTTTTTCTTTCTCAGTATTAGCTGTGATCTTGCTTATCAAACCGCTATTGCTCCGTGTCTGGACTGATCTGATTTTTGTAAGGTGTTTTTTTTTTTTTTTTTTTGTAAGAACTGTAAGTCGCTCTGGATGAGGGCATCTGTTATAAAAAATAAATGCATGCCCACATTAACAACAACAACAATAATGAATGAATAATACTAATAATCCAGCTGGAATCACCTGTTTGTTAACAGCCTATACATAACTTGCTTGACAAGCCGGGGATTAATTCAAGTTAAATAAAATGGACTGAACAGGCAGTGGAATAAGAAAGGAGCACCTTTCATACATTTTACATTCAAAACGCCAACAAAATGTACCAATACAGTAATCAGTAGCCTAGCCTATACTGTATAAGCAGTGTCTTTGATATTGAAATCTATGTGAATGCAAGGTAAGGAGGTGAAAACTATTGCACACACACACACACAGGCTCACAGTATAACACACACACACACACACACACACAGAGGCTCACAGTGTAACACACACGCACAGGCTCACAGTGTAACACACACACACACACACACACAGAGGCTCACAGTGTAACACACATGCACACACACACAGAGGCTCACAGTGTAACACACGCACACACACACAGAGGCTCCCAGTGTAACACACACACGCACACACACACAGAGGCTCACAGTGTAACACACACACACACACACACAGAGGCTCACAGTGTAACACACACACAGAGGCTCAGTGTAACACACACGCGCACACACACACACACAGGCTCACAGTGTAACACACACACACACACACACACACACACAGAGGCTCACAGTGTAACACACGCACACACACACAGAGGCTCACAGTGTAATACACACACACACACAGAGGCTCACAGTGTAACACACGCACACACACACAGAGGCTCACAGTGTAATACACACACACACACAGAGGCTCCGTGTAACACACGCACAGAGGCTTGCAGATCTATCAATCTACTATACACTGCTTTATTAATAATATAGAAGTTAAAAATACAGCAATTTGTTTTGTAATCATGACCAACTTGTATTTAGTCCATTGTCAATTTCATTGAAAAGAGGGAAAAGGTTGATGAAGAGAATACAGTTAAGTGGCTGAGGTACGCGGCCTCTGTGATGTCACCATTTTGAACGGACTTGGCAGTTGAATGGAATTCCGAGAGGTCCCTCAAAAAAAGTAAAATAGGAAACTGCAGAAAATGGAATCATTTTAAACAGTCTCAGTGGCATGATGATGTCATTCTGTACCAGCACAGAGAAACAGCATATTGTAGTGTGGGCTTTTTTGTCTTGAAAGACAGTGAAGCAAGATTTATTGCAGCATTATGCTAATGCACCCTTGACTACTTTTGTCACAGACAGGGGCACATGAATGCAAAGTTATTACTCTTGCAATGTGGCACACATTGAAGTAACAATACGAGCTGAGGAATGAGTTTTAGGGGTGACTGGACTTCAGATTTAAGATTGCAGAGTCAACCAGTAATTCTCAAGTGCTCCTCATCGCACGGATCATTTCACTCTCGACCTTGAATATTTAAAAAACTCACCGCTATGGAATTGCTTTTGCTGCTGTGACATAATGGACTGCATTGTGCATTGTCTGTGAGTGAGTGTGCGTATACAATTCCTTTTGAGGTTAAGCAGTGCAGAATGAACTGAAAAAACACTTCAAATAGCTTTTAGGTGAAAACACATCTTCTTTTCCATTATAGTCTATGAGAAACATCAACATTCATACATATTTGAACTGAAAAACACATGAAAATCCCACAAAAAAATAAATAAATACAAATGTGGGATGTTCAGTTCCCTTCTCATGAATTTTCTTAAATAGTGTTGCTGTTACTGTGAAGATCCGATACTTTGTAATGGACTATACCCTCAGGGGAAAGTCACTATTTTCACATCTTACAGTTCTGAGTTTAAACCAACTTGCTTCCTCTATTTAAGAACACCTCTCTTGAATTTGGCCAGCGGTTACAGAATAAATTCTGCACATAGGGTTTTAGGAATAATGCTGACATTTGAACATATTGGTAGTATTCTGCAAACATTTTTTATCTACTTTACTCCAACCTGACTGTCATCTAATATTACGTACAGTAAGATCATTCAAGGGTTTGCTGAATTTACAAAAACCTAAAATATAAAGCTGCAGAAACGGAACTGCCCACCACACTAATGTAATTTCCCAGTAGGTTTCTGGGAAAAAGAAAGTGGCTCTTAGTCATTAGTGGCAATACTGTACCTATGTTTACACACACTGAAAATGCAAGGGATGTACCGTACCAAGATAGACAGTGCATCGTTAACCACAGGAGCAGAATTCAGACAATCACATGATCTGAATGAGACTTGTCCTTTAATCTTGAGATCTGCAGTGTGGTGGTTTTGTGACTCATTTCCACTGAGGACCCTCAAACTAATTTCTCTTGTCACCCGAGCTGGATTCGAACCCGGTCCTCTGGTGCTGAACACTTCCAGTGTTTTTCACAATGCTTCCTCCGTCTCAGCCCTCTGCAGCGCTAATCTTAGCGGAGTCCGAGTTGTCTCTACAAATGCAAACCCATCCCTTCCTCCATGAGCAGGTACTTATGTTGTCTCCAAATTATTGGATAGCTCTTTAGTTCTGAATGAGCTTTGTTTTTCAATATAACAAATGCAATACTGTCATCAAGAATGTTTCTCATGAATTTAAAGTCTGCTAAAGTCTTGAATTAATGCCACACAACAATATTATGATGCTGTTGTTTCACTTGGCACCAGTTGACTGTAAATTTGAAAAAAAAAACGTCTCCCTCACTGGTACTGTATAAACAGTCATCGGGAGTCGGTTTATTAACCAGCACTAGAGTTAAATAGGATCAGCTGAATATGTATATAAAATACACCACCTTTTGAGAATACTGTACAGACAGACAGTCTCCTCCATATCCCCAGAGTCTGATACATTGGAGCCTATTTCAAACTAAAATCACACTTTCTGGAATTACACCTGTTTCTTATGATTTTTTTTTTTATTCCATTTATTCTTATATTGCATATGTCTTAGATTGGGATACAGGATAACTTAAATAAAGGTGCATTTTCAACACAAGTGGTAAATTCTGGCCTTTGTGCTTTTGAGTGTTGTCAGAGTTTGTTTTGCTGGCATACTGTCAAAGGGCTTCATGAGGTGAGAGCTAAACATCTAAGCACTGCACCTGCTGCAACCTTTCTTTGTTTTCCCAAATCAGAAGCAGTTTCTACACTAGCCCCATATAGCAGGGCCAGCGAGGGTAACAGAGGTGTGGCTGGGGGTAACCTGGCAAGCACACACGGCAAGTGTCTAACCTCAACTCCTGCATAGCCTGTTATGAGGTTTTTTTTATAGTGCTGTGACAGAGACAGAATGATTCTTGGTGATAAATCTCCCTCCTGACCTGTGAGGACGCAGTGTAAAGGGAACAAAGTGCCCTGGACTGGATGGCCCGACACTAACAAATTGCATTACACCACGAGCACAATAATAATCACTCTGGACTTGTGATCGTGTGTGTCTTTGTGTGCGTTCTGCTGTGTTTATTATTTACGAACTGTGTCTTATTATTTCGGGACTGCAACCTGTTATTTTGGAACATTGCTGTGTATTGCCTGGGATTATTCTTTGTGGTTGCCAGACCAGGATTACAAATAAACATATTGTTTGGACTGTGAACATTGTTGTTTGTCTTCTGTTATGTAATCACATCACCACTACACCTGCACACTGCAAACCACTTTGCCACAAGTGCCCAATTATTTTACCCCCAATGTTCTCCCCAATTTAGAATGTCAAATTACATTCCCTCAGTGCAACAATTGGCCATGACAGCTAAAGAGAACTAAAGGTCACACAACAATGTCCATTAGATTCGTCTGCTACATGTTTAAACAGCATGTGACGTTTTGCATTTACCCTTGCAGCAATACTGATCGATATTTCTTGTGAAAAAATATGAAAAGGAAAGCAGTATTCAAGTCACTGCAAATATCACTTTAACAAGTTGACCTACATTATTCTATTCTGGGAAACAATGCTAGAACAAGAAGCACTTTGCTGCTAGAAAATGATAATTAAAGTAACTGATTATCAAGTAGCGTACTATTGCCCATTATACTGTACCAGTAATGTATTTCCTACAAAGAAGACATGGCCTAAGTTAAACTGGGTTATCTTACCAATGCTTTAAGAAGAATAAAAAAACTTTCCTCGTAAACAGATTTTTTTCAAGATCCTTATTATTTCGATGTAGATTGTTCAGTCTTTTGTTTTTTTAATTTATAGTCACTATATGGCAACTCCCTGCGCAGCAGCTATTAGGATTCCACTAAAGCCCACCTAAAATCCTACAGTACGTGCAGAAAAGAGTTTAAAGGTAGAAGCTATCGAGTATGACGGCGGCTATTCCCTGTGTGTATCACAGAAAACAGTGTAAGACTGGGTGAGGGGCTATGACCTCTAACTGAGGAAGCGAATATCTAGAGTTGTGAATTCAGAGAACATTCCCTTTCACCAGAGCCAAAGGGAACATGCAGTGAGAAAGTGTTGTATGGTTATGAGAGCTAAGAATGGTTCAAACCCTTGGTTGGATGTGAACTTCGAATATTTCATGTTTCCCTTCCTGGAAACCCAAGAGCTGCTGGTGAGAGGGGACCAGCAATGAGAATAGAATTGGAGCACATTATATTCGTAGCCTCTGAAATGGAAGCTAGCTGGTATATTCAATCCCAGATACAGTTTACAGCAAAGCAAGTCTCCAGAGCCAGTACATCTGAATCCACCACACGAGCATCTCTGACAAGCAAACACCAGTGCTGGTCACTGCTGGGCTTTCCTTCAGGGACAGTAATAATAATAATAACCTGCAATAGAAAATTGCCAAAGTATGACATTCTGACAGTCCACACACACTCGTCAAATTTTGCTACCTTCAGTATAGAATTGCCAAGGTATGAAAATGTGACAGCTGATCCATTTGAGCCATCTATCAATCGGTAGAAATAGAACAATATTACTAAAATACTGTATTACACTTTCACAACACACAGCATGTGGTATATATGGGAACTATATTGATGATTAGTATTATGCCTGGTGTGAGTGCCAATACTATTTGTCATGTTATTGATATTAGTTTGAAAATAAGTAATGTTAATTATATTTAGGGCTTCTGATTTTCGGTTTTAACCGTTAAAAAATGATAAAACAGCCCCGATACAAAAAAAATGAAATCGGTGTATAGCTAATAAACACCGGAAAATATATTCGTCACGTTGACTTCACCTCTTTCCAATTAAAAAAAACAAGCAAAAAACTTACTACCTTTCCCAGTGCTGTTGTCTCACCTTCCAGACTTGTATCTATTATTGATTCATTCTGAATACTTTAAAACCACCCAGACTACTGAGTGGCAGCAAACTCCTACACTTCTGTTGGACTCCGCTTGCGAGACTTAAAACGAGATTGCAATTAGAAGACTTGCTCGCAGGATTTAAAACTGTATTACAGTTGTAGGAGGCAGTGCGGTCCAGTGGTTAAAGTGCTTGGCTTGGAAACAGAAGGTCACCGGTTCAAATCCCACCTCTGCCACTCATTGACTCCTTATGTTCCATTCCATCCTGTGGATGAGATGTTAAATCAATGTCCTATTGTGGTCCACTATGAAAGGCGCTATATAAAGATTAGTATTATTAAGATACAGAAGATTTAAAAAAAGAATTGCAATTTTTTTTCAAAAAAAAGCCTATAAAAAGCCCAGGGGAAAAAAAATACATAAAACTCGAAAATAATTAAAAATAAGCATCGAAAAAATGAAATTAATAAAAACAGAAAAACATAATCCTGTTACCTTGCCAACAGTCCCCGTTTGACTTCAGTGTTTTATTGCTGCCATCTGCTGCTGAACTGAAGTATAATTTACTGCTCTCACAGTGATGACAGAATCCACGTTCCGGGGTGGAATTTCTGCTGCTTGCTTTTTATGAATTATACACATCTCGGGGTGAAGTTGTTTTGTTTACTTTTTAATGCTAATTGCCAATGCCAGGTGCTAAATTAACACAATGTTTACGTCATTTCTAATATAAAAAGTGAATTCATAATGTTGTTGTATATATATATATATATATATATATATATATATATATATATATATATATATATATATATATATATATATATATATATATATATATACATGTTCCGGTAACATGTAATGCTACTCGCTGAACTCTGGGAAGTAAGAGGCGGGGACGGTTGGACCCAAGAAAATAAAAGGTTAAGTCCGGGGGTAAGAAGACGCATTCATACAAATAAATAATGCTTTGTAGTGTTTATAGATTAAAGACTTAATTATTTTTGTAACAAAAACCACTGACGCGCACGCACATATCGAGTCTTCCATAGTCAAATATAGTTGGTACGTTTACTGTACAGCAGTTAAGTGATCGGATTCCCATTAATAACTGTTCATAATAATTATTAAATAAAATGAAATGGTATACAAGCGGCGGTGTGCATAAGAACAGGAAGTGTATTCACACCACAACTGTGCGAGTAACCACGGGTTCTTATTGTGTACACAGAATGAGAGTAGAAATAATGCATAACTCCTCACTGTTTACACACATTAGTGTAAATTTAGGCACAGACACCGGCGTCACGTCTATTTATTAAACCTATCAAGTTCCTATTTTGCGCGTGCCCCTACACTACTATTTTCACCCTGACCGAGGACGCTCATCAAAGACCCTGTCCACACTACATAACCGAACTCAAGAACCGTACTCAAAACCGGTTTCATTAATCCAGCTCAAAGCGTCCACACTGAATTACAGTTTCATGTTTAGTCAGGCTAAATGCGTCCACACACTAGAATCGTTCAGTTACAGTTCCTAGCAGTGCAGTGAACAGTGGAAATGAGTACGATAGTATCCCACCATGCACTGTATTTAATTTTAAAATAATGTGTTATGCTTCATATTAATAGAGGTGCATATTGCTAAAAATAAATAACAAGTATTTTTGAAAAAAGTAAATGCGCACACACACAGTGACACACAAGTAGGGCTTGAAGTTTCAGGTTTTATTTTTAATCAGGTGACTTTAAACAAATTGAGCTGGTTCTGTTTTCATAATTAAACTCAGAAAAAAGCTGTTAATTACAAAACCATCTTTGTTTTTACCTTCATAGTGTAGCATGCACGGCGGTGGCGATAGGGGTAGGGCTGGTAGGTGACGCAATCTAAAAGACATAAGCCCGATACAGCGGTATCGGCGCTATGCTTCAGAGCAGGAGGTCCCGGGTTCACGTCCCACCTCCGCCTGTGAGAAACCCCTGCCTGTGGGAATTCCGGTTCACCACAATATCTTGCCTGATACTAATTCTGGTCCCCTTAATTACGTGCATTGTTCATCGCCGATCCTACTTTTAACTTGCATTTCATTTCTGCAGTCACCTAGTTTAATGTTGTGCTTTTGTTGTTTTTCCCACTAGTTTAACAGAGGGATGTCCTGACAGATTTTTTTTTTTTTTAAGCATGCTCAGTGCAGTGTACACTGATAGCAAGTCCTTCAGGCGCATGCTCCGAGTATTTCACCAAACATACAACAAAGCATTTTAGGATATTGCAGTATACACAAAAAATGTAGTTCGGTATTACAACATCCACACTTCTGACAAACCGCACTGCCTGATGCGATCTAATTAGAACCGGACGCGAGATGGTGTTGAACGCTGCGTACTGTGGATGCAAACCGTATTAAGCACTTTTAAGCCGGTTTTAAGGCATAGTGTGGACAGGGCGAAAAACTGCTACCTATTTTTAGGGATGAGAAAGTACGTGTTTTGTATGGTTACATTTGACTCCACATGTAATAATTAGTTTTATATTAAATACAGACAACTGGTGTTAATGAACGATAGTGTACTATAGCTAGGTACATTTAATAAAGAGATATTTTCTTGACCAACACGCTGCTGTGGACTAGACGTGCTTCTGGTTACTGATCTGTAAAGACCATTGGGCTACTTTACATGACACTGTGTATCTGTGGCAGGCAACTAGAACCGAAGAACAGCAGTGAAAGCTGTTAGTAGTTTATTGATCTCATCAAGCAGCTTCTTGAAGGATCCCAGGGTATCAGCTTCAACAACATTACTGGGGAGTTGGTTCCAGACTCCCACAATTCTCTGTAAAAAAAGTGTCACCGAATGCCCCTTTATCTAATCTCCATTTGTGACCCCTGGTCCTTGTTTCTTTTTTCAGGTCGAAAAAGTCCCCACATTGTCAATATCTTTTAGAATTTTGAATGCTTGAATCAGATCACCGCGTAGTCTTCTTTGTTCAAGACTGAATAGATTCAATGTATGCCTTTTATACTTCTATACTGCACAGGGAGCAACTTACTTCTAATGTAAAGGATAAAGAAAATGTCATTTGAATAAGGTGACCAGCAGATGTCCCGTTTTGGACAGGACAGTCCCACTTTTGGAACACTGGTCCCAGTGTCCCAAGAACCTTTCAGGGGACGCTCATTTCGTCCTGTTTTTTCCCCCCCGAGCATCGTCACGCCGGTAACAGAATATTGTATTTTCATGCAGGCTGCTGTATTACCATGTCTAACTTATTACAGTAAAATGACACTTGATGTGACTGAAGAGAAGGTTGAATGACCAGTAGGACTGAAAAGCGGCTGTACAGTGCCGTGCAAATCTGGAGAATTACTGAACAGTCAACATTCATATCTGTAACCAATCAGAGGATTGCGGGCGGGTTTATCCACTGACTGTTGCTAAAACGAACTGGCGGCTCGTGTGAATCATCACTCTCGCTGCCCGAAGCGGTTACACTACTGTAGTGTAACAAGAACGGCTCATACAGGTACCATTGGGTTGTGTTGGAATTATTCTCTTCATCCGTGATATTTGTATATCTGCGTGCAAACGGCTTCGCTTCGTGTGTAGCTATAGGCGACAATTTTTATTTCTTTACGTATACATTTGATGTTGTTTTTAGCAATAATGAAATACAATAGTTTCAAGTCTTCAGGTGCCCATTTCATTTCTTGAAAAACATTATTTACATTGGTAGTTGAGTACTGTATATGATACAAATAGTTTAAAACAATCGGGGCTTGAATTACTGGGGGTGGGGGTTGGGTCGACCCTTTAAGTTTCTCCAAATAGTCTTATTTCCAAATGTCCTTGTTTTAAGCCGACAGGTATCACTTAAAACAGAAAAGAACCTGTGTGGAGTGTCCGCCCTATTTATTATTATTTGTATTTGTTTGCGGCGGATAAAAGCGTCGCATCTTTTGTTATTGTTTTTATATTTATATTTAAAAACCCGTGAGGATGCATGACTGATCAGCTACTGATTATGTAACTAGCTGACAGTCATGCATCCTTACCAAACGCATGCAGACTGTGGCCGAGGGGTAATAAGATAATTAACAACTAGTTAACCCCTCGGCCAGAGTATAAGAACCGGCAGCTGTCCGTGCTGCGGGGTTGGTTGTTGGGTGCAGAGAGGAGGTACGGGGAGATAGAGAGGAGACAGAAATTAACAATTGCTAAAACGTGCTGGATTAGCCAGCACAACACTTACTTGTTTGTCTGTCTGATTCGTTTGGCCCATTTGTTTTGTTGTTTTGTTAAAATCATTTGTTTTGTTTATTTGATTTATTAATAAATAAGCTGAGTGCCGTTGCACTCAGCTTCACCCGCCCATCCATTGTTTTGGTTTCTGTACTTCCTGGTCCGTGACGTCACCACTGCAAGCCAGCCTGCCACATATGGTGTCCTGCGTGGGACAAACAACGCCTCCAGGAGCCGGACCAGGAAAAGGACGTTTTTTTTGTTTTTTTCAAAAAGTGTTTTTTTGTGAAGGGAAAAAAAAAAATGGGAAGAAAAAGGGGAGGAGAGAGGAATGGCCAGCCCCCACAACAGAGGGACAGTGGAAGCCAGAGGATGGATCCTGAGCTCCGGCCATGGGATCTCGCATGGTGGGTACACAGGGAGGACTCCATGGAGGAGTGGTGTACGTACTGCCATCGATTTGGGCATGAGGAGGAAAGCTGCCCAGAGGTCGACCGGGACACAGATGAGGAAAGGGATGAGCCCGAAGTCCCGTTGTGTCCAGCGCCCAGAAGGGGGGAGCCCGTGCATCCAGCGCCCAGGGGGGAGCCCGTGCATCCAGCGCCCAGGCCTCCAGCAGCAGAGGAAGAATACCTGCTGCCTCTGCCTCCACCACCAGGAGCAGAGCAGCAAGAGCTGGCTCTGCCTCCGCCATTTCCACCGCTTCCACCACCAGGAGCAGAGCAGCAGCAGCTGCCTCTGTCTCCACCACCGCTAGGGGCAGAGCAGCAGGAGCTGCCTCTGTCTCCACCACCAGAAGCAGAGCAGCAGGAGCTGCCTCTGTCTCCACCACAGTGGGAGGACTGCTTGCCCCTCCCACCTCCACCAGCAGAGGGTGAATGCCTGCTGGTTCCGTCTCAAGCGCCGTGGGAGGACTGCTTACCGTTCCCACCTCCACCAGCAGAGGGTGAATTCCTGCTGGTTCCGCCTCAACCGCCGTGGGAGGATTGCTTGCCCCTCCCACCTCCACCAGCAGAGGGTGAATATCTGATGGTTCCACCTCAACCGCCGTAGGAGGACTGCTTGCCGCTCCCAGCTCCACCAGCAGAGGGTGAATGCCTGCTGGTTCCGCCTCAGCCGCCGTGGGAGGACTGCTTGCCCCTCCCACCTCCACCAGCAGAGGGTGAATTCCTGCTGGTTCCGCCTCAACCGCCGTGGGAGGATTGCTTGCCCCTCCCACCTCCACCAGCAGAGGGTGAATACCTGCTGGTTCCGCCTCAATCGCCTTGGGAGGACTGCTTGCCGCTCCCAGCTCCACCAGCAGAGGGTGAATGCCTGCTGGTTCCGCCTCAGCCGCCGTGGGAGGACTGCTTGCCCCTCCCACCTCCACCAGCAGAGGGTGAATACCTGCTGGTTCCACATTCCCCGTCATGGGAAGGACTGCTCCTGCCCTGCCTCGCACCGCCCAAGGATGCCTGTTGCTTCGCCCCGCCCAAGGATGCCTGTTGCTCCGCATCGCCTGGGGCTGCCTGTTGCTCCGCATCGCCTGGAGAGCCACCAGTTACAGGGTACGAGGGAGAAGTGGAGCTCCCGCTGCCGCCTCCATGGCCAGGGGCTCCCCTCCCGAGTTCGCCTCCCGAGGGTCCGCTGCTGCTGCTGCCGTCGCCTCCCGAGGGTCCGCTGCTGCTGCCGTCGCCTCCCGAGGGTCCGCTGCTGCTGCCGTCGCCTCCCGAGGGTCCGCTGCTGCTGCCGTCGCCCCCCGAGGGTCCGCTGCTGCTGCCGTTGCCTGCCGAAGGTCTGCAGCTGCTACCTTCGCCTCCCGAGGGTCCTGTTTTGCCTGGGGTCGCTACCAGTCCTGCCATGCGGCAGGAAATACTGTGGCTGGAGCCCTATGAAGGAGAGCTGCCGACCACGGAAAAGGGGGGGGAGGTCAGGAGACCAGCTCCCCCAGCCGCACTTTCGCGGCAGGAAATATTGTGGCTGGAGCCCCATGAAGGGCAGCTGCCGGCCACGAAGAAGGGGGGGGAGGTCAGAAGACCAGCTCCCCCAGCCGCACTTTCGCAGCAGGAAATACTGTAGCTGGAGCCCCATGAAGGGCAGCTGCTAGCCATGAAGAAGTGGGGGGAGGTCAGGAGACCAGCTCCCCCCGCAGCAATTTCGCTGCAGGAGAGAGGGTGGCCGGAGCAGGTCTGGAGACCACCCCCAAAAATTTTTTGGCCAGAGGAGCCGGCCTGTGCACGGGCCATTGGAACGCTACGGCTGTTTGGGTGGGAGGAGGACATCCCACCGTGGCCGCCACCTTTGGCCCGTTGCTGCCCCTGTTCCTGCACCGGGACTGCTAGCTGGGACTTTAGGGAATAAGGGGGGGAGGTGGCCGAAAAGGCCATGTGTGCTGTGCACAAGGGGGGACATGTGTGGTGGAGTGTCCCGCCCCTATTTATTATTATTTGTATTTGTTTGCGGCGCGGATAAAAGCGCCGCGTCTTTGTTATTGTTTTTATATTTATATTTAAAACCCAGTGAGGATGCATGACTGATCAGCTACTGATTATGTAACTAGCTGACAGTCATGCATCCTTACCAAACGCTGCAGACTGTGGCGAGGGTAATAAGATAATTAACAACTAGTTAACCCCTCGGCCAGAGTATAAGAACCGCAGCTGTCTGTGCTGCGGGGTTGGTTGTTTGGTGCAGAGAGGAGGTACGGGGAGATAGAGAGGAGACAGAAATTAACAATTGCTAAAACGTGCTGGATTAGCCAGCACGACACTTACTTGTTTGTCTGTCTGATTCGTTTGGCCCTCGTGCCCATTTGTTTTGTTGTTTTGTTAAAATCATTTGTTTTGTTTATTTGATTTATTAATAAATAAGCTGAGTGCCGTTGCACTCAGCTTCACCCGCCCATCCATTGCAGCATATATATATATATATATATATATATATATTTGCATTGCATGATTTAAAAATAGTCAGTTTATGGGAAGACACAATAACCTCTAGTTTTAATGCAATCTTCCAATCCTTTGTTTTAGGCTCTGAATTGTTCATGATGGAGAACAGTGCAAGACCTTCAACAACTCAAATCATCCTTCTTGCCACAAGTTCAGCTTTCACAGAGTTCTTTTACTTTGTCTACAGAAAGAAATCAGGCACTGCATGCAGATTAAAGGTAATTTAGCATTGAGCAGCATGCTGGTGCTTTCCATTGCAGCTTTCATCTGCTTTTTATCTATTCAGGGATACCAGTATGGGGAGAATTGCTACTAATTCGATGCAATAGTCGCCAGTTTAAAAAAATAAAATAAAAAAGAAGAAATCATGTATTTGATAATGCCTTGTGCATTATTCCACTACTGGCTTCTGCGGTTGACTGTCACTTTTCTATTGGACTATCCTGATCAGATCCCTGATCAGGGCCTCCCACCAACAAACACCCCAACCCAGCTGGAGTGCTGCTTCTATACATGTATAGAGTCACGATGCAGTACTTAGACATGTTGCATTCTGTCTTTTTTTTTGTAGGAAGCAACAAAAATGTCAATAGATCAAGATCTGAAAAATATCCTCTCTGTGGCACCAGGGAAATGTGTCCCATACGCAGTTATCCAAGGTAATGCTGAACAACAAGGCAATTAATTTGATTTTCATGAAACATTGCATGTACTTTTTTATAAGAAGTTTAACATCCACCTGTTTCATATTTAAAACATGCACCTACAGTACTGTGCAAAAGTTTTAGGCAGGTGTAAAAAAATGCTGTAAAGTAAGAATGCTTTCAAAAATAGACATGTTAATAGTTTATATTTATCAATTAACAAAATGCAAAGTGAGTGAACAGAAGAAAAATCTACATCAAATCAATATTTGGTGTGACCACCCTTTGCCTTCAAAACAGCATCAATTCTTCTAGGTACACTTGCACACAGTTTTTGAAGGAACTCGGCAGGTAGGTTGGCCCAAACATCTTGGAGAACTAACCACAGTTCTTCTGTGGATTTAGGCAGCCTCAGTTGCTTCTCTCTCTCATGTAATCCCAGACAGACTCGATGATGTTGAGATCAGGGCTCTGTGGGGCCATACCATCACTTCCAGGACTCCTTGTTCTTCTTTACGCTGAAGATAGTTCTTAATGACTTTCGCTGTATGTTTGGGGTCGTTGTCATGCTGCAGAATAAATTTGGGGCCAATCAGATGCCTCCCTGATGGTATTGCATGATGGATAAGTATCTGCCTGTACTTCTCAGCATTGAGGATACCATTAATTCTGACCAAATCCCCAACTCCATTTGCAGAAATGCAGCCCCAAACTTGCAAGGAAACTCCACCATGCTTCACTGTTGCCTGCAGACACTCATTCGTGTACCGCTCTCCAGCCCTTCGGCGAACAAACTGCCTTCTGCTACAGCCAAATATTTCAAATTTTGACTCATCAGTCCAGAGCACCTGCTGCCATTTTTCTGCACCCCAGTTCCTGTGTTTTCGTGCATAGTTGAGACGCTTGGCCTTGTTTCCACGTCGGAGGTATGGCTTTTTGGCCGCAAGTCTTCCATGAAGGCCACTTCTGACCAGACTTCTCCGGACAGTAGATGGGTGTACCAGGGTCCCACTGTTTTCTGCCAATTCTGAGCTGATGGCACTGCTGGACATCTTCCGATTGCGAAGGGAAGTAAGCATGATGTGTCTTTCATCTGCTGCAGTAAGTTTCCTTGGCCGACCACTGCGTCTACGGTCCTCAACGTTGCCCGTTTCTTTGTGCTTCTTCAAAAGAGCTTGGACAGCACATCTGGAAACCCCTGTCTGCCTTGAAATTTCTGCCTGGGAGAGACCTTGCTGATGCAGTATAACTACCTTGTGTCTTGTTGCTGTGCTCAGTCTTGCCATGGTGTATGACTTTTGACAGTAAACTGTCTTCAGCAACCTCACCTTGTTAGCTGAGTTTGGCTGTTCCTCACCCAGTTTTATTCCTCCTACACAGCTGTTTCTGTTTCAGTTAATGATTGTGTTTCAACCTACATATTGAATTGATGATCATTAGCACCTGTTTGGTATAATTGTTTAATCATACACCTGACTATATGCCTACAAAATCCCTGACTTTGTGCAAGTGTACCTAGAAGAATTGATGCTGTTTTGAAGGCAAAGGGTGGTCACACCAAATATGGATTTGATTTAGATTTTTCTTCTGTTCACTCACTTTGCATTTAGTTAATTGATAAATATAATCTATTAACATGTCTATTTTTGAAAGCATTCTTACTTTACAGCATTTTTTCACACCTGCTTAAAACTTTTGCACAGTACTGTATATCTTCAGAATTGCCCATCCAGTTGTGATTAAATTGGTATGCATATTTATAATCAGAAATGACTGAGGTACACTGAATTGAACTCACTAAAAAGTACAAAGTGGGTTTGGAGAAATGGTAATCTTTAGAATCTGCACATTTTAAATACAGTCCTCTCTTGTTCTACACTACAGGGACCAAAAGTTAGAAAAATAGAATAAACTACACGATAGCAATCAAACATGGTGTTTACACTGCAGCAATGACTATACCACAGTGTGTATAATAAAGAACATGGTGTTTACGCTGCAGCAATGACTATACCATAGTGTGTATAATAAAGAACATGGTGTTTACACTGCAGCAATGACTATACCATAGTGTGTATAATAAAGAACATGGTGTGTACACTGCAGCAATGACTATACCGTAGTGTGTAGAAATCAAACGTGTTTATTTCATATTTCATTTTTTTAGATGTTTGGTTCTTCTTGTTTTTTCTTATTGCTTAGACTATGAGTTCAGGAGTCGCTCTTCAGTTCTAGACATGTGTAACACAAGCTAGATCACTCAAATTGTCTTTATATTAGTGTCAGCACCATCTAGTACACTGCTGTGTATTGCCAGCAAAACAAAAGGTAACTTCTGACCTAGTTACAGGCAACTAGAAATGAAGAGCAACTCCTCAACTCAACACTGTCTTTGCAAGAAGAGCATTTCTGAAAACATTAATCGTTTTTATTTATTAATTAATTAATTTATTTATTTTAAATAAGACTACTTGTTTTTATAACAAGGCAGAACTACAGGTAGTGAACAAAAACACCAATGTAAAGTCACTTAATAGGGCGTTGGGCCACTATGGTATCCCGCTCTGTGGAGTTCTCGGCAGACCGTTTTTGATGAAACTGGCTGCTGCGCCCCAGGTTGAAATTTGCAGTTAATTGATCTGTATTTGCTCGCCTGTTTTGCCTTGCACTTCGAATTTAATGCACGGATATCACGAACCTGGAGTATGCACTTCTGCCCACTGTTGCCCTTTGCTGATGTCTTTCCCTCAGAGTTCTATGCCTACATCACCTTAGACACCGTTGCTCGTGAAACATCAGCAGTTGAGTTGTCTTGGTCACTGAAGCTCCTGCCAAACGCGCCCCAACAATCACCCCTTAAAGTCACTGAGGTCTCCTCTTGCAGCCATGCTAGCCATAATTATAGGCAACCAGGCCTGTCCAGCATTTTTATACATGACCCTAAGCATGCTGGGATGTTATTTGCTTAATTAACAGATGAGCCACACCTGTGTGGAAGCCCTTGCTTTCAATATACTTGGTGTTCCTCATTTACTCAGGTGTTTCCATTTTTTTGTCCACTACCTGTACATATTACATGCAATCTTTATTACAACAGACATTTCAGGGACCAATTTCTCAAACCAAGAAAGGTTATGGAATACTGTAATAAAAAAACAGAACTTCCACTGGTCGGATGACATGAACTACCTTGTGCTAACTTTGCTTAATTTTATGCGTTTCCATTTGTGCTCTCTTTGTAAAGCACCCTGCATTACATTCTTCTACAGCGGATATCAGATTGCATTGTAAAGCACTCTGCATTACATTCTTCTACAGCGGATATCAGATTGCATTGTAAAGCACCCTGCGTTACATTCTTCTACAGTATATGTTAGTTCTCACAGCATTCTTGGAGGGGTAGATTCATCACTAGGAGACAAGCTGCTGACTCATCACACTAAAAGTCATTCAACTGCCCCATCAGCTAGGAATGAAATGAACTCAGCTTTTACTGTATCATTAGGGTACTAGCAACAGTGTCAGATGCATAGAGGTTGGACAAAAAGGAATCTAAATGCTTGCAACATTTGTTTTGGTCACCTCGCCACAAAAAAGACATATAGCACTCAAGAAGGTACAGAGAGGAGCAGCTGGGCTGATCCCAGGACTTCACCACATGAGCTGGGAGGAAAGGCTAAAGGAATGAAATCTAGCCTAGAAATGAGAAGGGAAAAAGGGGACTTCATTAAAGTCTATACAAATTCTGAATGGTATAGATAACCCAAGTCGCTACTTCTTATTTCGCACAGAGAGTAGAACAAGAGGGCATAAATGGAAGCTGAGTAAGTCTAAGTTTAGAACAGAAGGTAGGAAGCACTTTTTCACACAGAGTTATAAATGCATGGAATAGATTAGCAGGTGAAGATCTAAAACGACTGGATTGTGTACCTATTCAATTAGATGCCCTAGTAGGAGTAACAATGTGCCAAATGTCCGCTTCTCCTTCTTATGCTCTAACTGATGTAAATTGTCCTTTACACGACTGATGCACTGCAAATGGCATGAAATGTATTCTCTAATATATGTAAGCTGCATCTCCCTGTTGCAAGTCAATTCCACTCACAGTGGGCAAAGCAGCCCTAGATCATTTGGTTAGCAGGTCCTTCCATGTCAAAAACTGCTCAAATGACTGCAGTTCTACAAATAGCCTTTTAACTCTGGAATATGAATGGTCCAGAACAATTTAAACACTGAAGTCTTGTTATGTAGAATCAGTTTAATGGTTATTTTAGCCATGTTGTGCCTTATTTATTGTGAACTAAACATTATTATTTAAATTTATGAAGAGTTCTATAAGTTACAAGTAAAACATACATTTAAAAAATGAAAGTGTAACTCTTTGTACTGTTTAGAATCTGCAGGAGGGTTCATGAACAACACACCATGGCCTGAACTATCAGGGTCTTTTTCTTTTGAAGAAGAATACTATAAATGTTACTTGTAACAAACAGTCTTTAAATGAACCTTCAGAGTCGTTACTTTGTTACACATAGACCCTGTGAAGGCCTTCATTAATCTGGCATGTACAAAAAGAAAAAGCAAACAATAATATAGAATGTTTAAATGGAGGTACCTCTGATCCTTTACATGGGCCAGGGCTTTAAATCTACACACTGCCATGGCTGTCTACATGTAAACTACTTGTAAAGAAAGAGTTCTGTAATACTGTTTTCACACTTCACCATAATTAATCCAGCCTTGAATCTGGTAGTCAAATCAACGAGTGGTTAATGTGGCTTTGCTCCCTGTTCTGTTCACACTAGAGACTAACTTGATCTGCGCCTGTGTAAAGCACATCTTTACATGCATGACATACGCGCAATCAAAAAAGTAAGTCGCATTATTTTTCAATGTGGCTCAGTTTGTTTACACACGCTAATGTGGGGTAAAATTACCCTGGTAGTAATTAATGTGGACTCGAAACTACTCCAGTAGGTGGATTAGTTGGACAAGTAGTGAGTTGTACTAAAAGACATATTGAGGCAAGTCCTTCATTGAGCACTTAACACCACTCTAAATTGCCAGTATGAAAACGGTATAATAATACATCTTCCTAATGAGCACTGTTTATGAATCAACCTGTATATCTGGTAAAGCAACATCTTACTCTGATAAAAATGACAAAAACCTTTGTTGTTTTTAAAAAGTCTCCATAATAGTTTTTCTTCCCTGTCAACCAGGAATGACTGCGAAAAAAAAATTCATCAGCGCACAAACACGGTGCCCTTTGACCTGGTGTCACATGACGACAGTGTGGACATTGCTGTGAGAGTTCTCAAACCACTGGACGCAGCTGAACTAGACCTTGAAAAGGTGTACAAGAAGTTCCACCCCACAGTCCAGTCCTTTACTGACGTAATAGGGCATTTCATCAGCGGGGAGCGGCCGAAAGGCATCCAAGAAACTGAAGAGATGCTGAAGGTTGGAGCAACTGTAACAGGAGTAGGGGAACTGGTACTGGATAGAAACATTATAAAACTACAACCCCCAAAGCAGGGAATGCAGTATTACATCAGCCAAATGGATTATGAATCACTCCTGCAGAAGCAGCAGTCCAGCGTGAAAATCTGGACGATCTTGACTGTTGTTTTTGGCATCGGTACCTGTGCCACTTTGTTTTTTATACTGAGAAAACAATATCGACATTATAAGGAGCAAAAGAGACAACAAAACATACAGGAGGAGTTTAGGGAGATGCAAACTCAGCGTTTGAGAGAGATGAATTTAGAGGTAGACTTGATTTCCCAGAATGCATGCATTATCTGTCAGATCTTGCGTGTTCTTAGAATGTGGACATGTTTGCTCCTGTGACGAATGCTATCAGGCTTTGCCCACTCTTAAAAAGTGTCCCATTTGTAGAAGTGCTATTTCGAGAGTGGTTCCTTTGTACAGTAGTTAATTTTCAATGTAGGTGAGTTACATGCATTTCTAAAAATCAGTGCTTTTTTCAGTTGAATTGTCACCGCTTCCAAATCTTCCTTTGCAATTGAAAAATGATAAGAACACCTGTATCATTTATTTCTGTTCTTGCATTGATGCAAATTACAATTCTCAAATGGAATTGGTTATTTATCCTCTGGCTCGGTTTGTGTTTATTGTTGAAGCAGGTTAAATTGCATCTTCCTTTTAAATCAAGGATTGAAATGTATTCCTATGATGGTGGTGGCTGGTATAATAACAAAGCCTGTATAAAATGATTGCAGTTAAAGCGTATGATTAATGCATTATTGTGTTGTCTTTAAAATGAAAAAAGTAACTGATAAATTTGTAAAACTTTATATGAAATAAATGATTAACTGTGCTGCTTCGTTGGGTGTTTGTGTCTCTGAGCACAACCATTGTGAATTACCATGTTAGGCAAACACTGTTCTGGTTTTTATTTGATTAAAAGGATGTAGTAAATCCTACCTTAAATGCAGTGCCATAGTTTATCACAAAATCTTGGTTATGAAAAACGATGCACTTCATGGAAAAAGGTTGAAGGAATTTTAGGCATTTGAATCATGTGACTCATGGAAGATGCTATAACTGGAACAACGATATGAACTGGCAAGCAACTTTTTTAGGACCTTACCTCCACCGACAGTGGCACAGTCTGCACAGCATGCTGGAAGGTGAGGACCTCACCTCCACCGACAGTGGCACAGTCTGCACAGCATGCTGGAAGGTGAGGACCTCACCTCCACCGACAGTGGCACAGTCTGCACAGCATGCTGGAAGGTGAGGACCTCACCTCCACTGACAGTGGCACAGTCTGCACAGCATGCTGGAAGGTGAGGACCTCACCTCCACTGACAGTGGCACAGTCTGCACAGCATGCTGGAAGGTGAGGACCTCACCTCCACCGACAGTGGCACAGTCTGCACAGCATGCTGGAAGGTGAGGACCTCACCTCCACCGACAGTGGCACAGTCTGCACAGCATGCTGGAAGGTGAGGACCTCACCTCCACCGACAGTGGCACAGTCTGCACAGCGTGCTGGAAGGTGAGGACCTTACCTCCACTGACAGTGGCACAGTCTGCACAGCATGCTGGAAGGTGTCTCAAGGAACCCATTTAGTCATTAGTATTTCAGACATGTCAAGCCTCTGTCCACAATTTCCTATAATGTTAAGTGATTGCGACTCCCGTAATTCCTACTACCAAGAAATTATCAAGGATCTTTAATGAGTTTTATTGTAATTTGGAACCAGCAAAAAAGATATGCTTCATTTAAATCTTTAGAGATTAATTAACTTTAATGATTTTCTGTCGTTTTCGTTTTTTCAAAGCTAGACGTTCTAAATGAATGTACCTGCTACCTTTTCATTTGTCATTTATAAAGTAGACACATGCTATGTAGGAAGCAACATTTCAAACCTGAATCTTTCCAAAACACGATTAACAGCAAGAATTAAATGTGAGTATTTCATGGGTGTGCTCTCTCCACACTGAAATTAACTGATAAATGAATTCATTACATGACTCGCATCTGAACAAGACAACCAAGGAAATCAAAATGCTTATACAGCTGTGGTTTTACATCACCCTATAGAATGAACTCATTTTGATTACATTAACACATTGAATTACAATACATACAATTTTGTATTTTGACATTTTGAAATCTAACACGAAGTACTGTACTACTATAACGCCATAGAATTAAATAGCAAAAGCTGTACATTATGAAAACTCCTTCTATTACACACTGAACCCTATTCTACCAGCATTATTTATTATTGTGTCCAAAATGGACAAAAACACAACATACGGTGCAGGAGAAGTTGTCAAGCAACGTACGTGAAAAAAAAATATATTTTACTACCAGGAGAGGGGGGTAATGTTATACTGGGGATAAAGAATCATCTGCTTCTGAAAGTGAGGCTTTACTAACTCTGGGTGAAAAAGTGCTGCAGTACTGCTTGAGTCATAAACACAAGCAGCAAAGTGAATATACCATGTAAACATTGCACAGGAAACGGGTCAAACGTGCATGATGAACAAAATATACACTGTTCATAAATATAGGCCTCCCTATGTACTGTAGGGAGGCCTATAGTTATAATTTGACTTTTAAATTCTCAAAAAACAATATCTGAGCTTTGGTTATCCAATTGCTGCTAATCTTCATTTCAACTCAATTTACCTTTATAATATTGTCAAATATATGTAATATATTACTATTTATCTAGGTCCAGCGCATACAGAGTGTTCCCATTGACTCTGGGGTACCCAGACTGCGTGTCGGTGTGTTTACATTGCTTTACTTTCTGTTAATGTTAAATAGTTCCACATGTTTTTTTATATAATGGTGTCCTAACTAATAATTCAAATATATTATCTGAATTACCGATCTATTCTATCTAGATATATCTATCTATATATGTGTGTGTGTGTGTGTGTGAGTATACAATTCCATGTTTTCAGTAGCATTAGTTTAGTAACCTTCACCTTTCCACACGTATCGTTGTTTTGTTTTTAAGATGGGGCGCGCCTCTCATACCTGCACACGCGTGCTGCGTATTGTAATGACCGCTGCTCTTTACATTTGCACGCTTACATGAACTGGGCTTTCTTGGTAGCAGACGTCTTTTAAATGTTTTTTTTCTAACAATACAGTAGGAAATGGTGTGCTAGAGGATGGCAAAGCCTAAAACAGCTAACCACATCACAGAAAGAAGTAAATGTGAAGTGATGCCCTGCGATGGGAGAGCACAATGGAACAGGAAAATGCAACCTCAGTGACGTGTTTTTGCTCTGTAGTCTCCCAGGGATCTCTGTTTTGCATCGCTCCACGATTTGCATTTTTCTCTACACCAGCCCTTCCAAGCGACTTTCCAAACAACCAAAAGCAGATCCAACCTCGCTAATTCCACCCTGTTGTCCAGAAACACAAATATATGCAGAATTTGAACTGGAAAAACATTTAATAATGCGCGTGTTCTAAAATAAAACTGAATTCTGTGACATTCGTGCCGACCACTGTGATCTTTTCAGAAAAAAGAAGAAAAGACTGCAGCTGTAGTTTGTAGGTTGTTTTCACACGAGCTTTGGTTAAATATTCATTGCTGATTTGAAAAAAAAGAAAAATATAAACATGTCCCAAGTGTTGCCTTACAACGAAGAGAAAATGACTCGCTATGGCGATGACGGCGAGGTTGGACAGCTCTCCTTCACCTGTCGTCACCAGGATACCAACAACTTCTTTGCATCAGGACAAAACAAAAGACCCCCGAAACTTGGGCAGATTGGACGAAGCAAAAGAGGTGAGACGACTCTGTGCATTTACGCCATATACATAATAACAACAAGCAATGGTGATCAGTCGCCATTTATAACAAGAATCATTTTTACAATAAACGATACAATAAACGATAGCTATGTTGTGTCTACAATACTAGCTGATGTAAATGATCTCGTTTGGTTTGCTTTCTGTATTTGTTTATTTTTAAGTGATGATAGTATCGATAATAATAGTATTTACATCTCAGTTACATTGCTTACTATGCATATTTGTATTACCTTTCTTAAAACATCGCTTAAGAAACCCTTCATTGAGATGTTCTGCTATGTACCTTGATGACGCGACTCGGGTTTGTTTTGTGCCTTGCAACACTGTGTTATTTTACTTCAGCAGCTATTGTTAAGCGTGTTTCTTTAAATATTAAACATAATGATGCACATCGTAAGCTAATAAAGTCGGGGTTACTGTTATTGAATTGCAGTGCTTAGCAAAATTACCCATATTGAACTAAATGTATGAATTGGTAATATACACTGCAGCTCTGTATAAGCCTTTGTAAAAACGAGCTGTAAAACTGTTGAAATAAATTCTTAGGACAAATGTAAATGCAATGTATGCAATGCACTAGCATTTCTGATCAAATCCAATTCGGTTTCCCGCACCACACGCAGATGTTTCGCACCTGTTTTTCAAGGCATTCGTGTTCGTTTCAGATGATATTGATACCAAACGGGAAACGTCCACTTGTAACAATGTACATGTTAATACATTGTTAAACTATTGTTAATTGCGTTTAACGTCTATTAAATTGACATCAAAGACGCTGAATACAAAATAAACAAACCAGAAGAACCGTACATAGTTACTGATGGTATGATGGTATGGCATATTCAATATGTAGTTGAAGAATTAGTACTTCAACCTTAGCGCTGTGCTCATGATTCATTTGAGATCATTAGTGTGCCATTACATTTTATTTTTCTTCTCTGCAGTTGTCATTGAAGATGACAGAATTGATGATGTGCTGAAAAATATGACAGAAAAGGCACCTCCGGGGGTCTAAAGAACCCAAAGACAATGGCGAAGGAATGATTCCAATGTATCACCTTTTTGGCAAAAGCACTTTGAAATCCTTCACACACGATCTCAACTGCAAGCGGCTACAGTGTCCAATTTCAGGCTTGCGAACAGCAAAGTCGAGGCAAGAAGGAAGTTGATGAGGAAGCTTTTAATGACGTGAATTAAAAAGCGTATTGATTATTCAGCCCCATGTAAAATGTTTAATAACAAGGATATATGCTACCATACACAGAAGCAGTATTGTACACTTATATCTGGAATAAACTAGAAGAATCGACGCAGCTAAGCACAGTGAAGTATGTATCGTGATCGGTTTTATTCTGTTGCTGAACTTTCTGGCTGTAGTTCTGAATGAGCACTTTTTTACAATATTGCAAAATGATTTTGTGCAAATTGGATGTAAAACGCTATTAAGTTTAATGTCACAGCTGTATATAGAAAACAAATATATATACATTATTATTATTATTATTATTATTATTATTATTATTATTATTATTATTATTATTATTAGGGATACATTTTTGCAGTATTGCAGGACTGAACAATGAGTTTTATATGGAATGACAAATTGAAGGTATTATCTTTTTAAAATTATAATGTTGCTTGATTTCTCTGTTGCTACAAGCAGCCTGCTCAATTTACAGTAAAAAAGCTAATTTTATATTAGAAGCTATTTATATATATTAAAACAAATTAACATGTTACCTATAGTGCGGTTCTCAAATGTTTTGTTAATGTGGTAGTATATATATATATATATATATATATATATATATATATATATATATATATATATATATATATATATATATATATATATATATATATAGTACAGAGCATTCTCACACCAGTGCCAAATATATTTGAAGATGCCAGACAAGCTGGTAGTCTGTTCTCTCGGTGTATGTTTTGGCTCCACCATTTCTATGTTCTAGGGCTCTTTCTTAATGGTACAATACCTGCTCTTGCATGAGATGTGCACAAATGCCTCTTGCTTGAGGAATCTGTATATTAATATACATCTTGTTTGCAACTTTGAATGACAGACTTAAGAATGTTCCTATTTGAATATGCTATATGTTGCATCTCTACACTATATCCACTTGAACAGGGCTATTTCTGTAATGTATAATAAAACAGAAAACCTTCTCTCTCTGCGGCTCTTCATTTGCAGCCCTTTCAATTCTTGCCGCACTATTAAAGTGTATTAAGACTTTCTTGATCCATTCACACAGATTTTGAAGCTTCATTCATTAGCGAAGTTAGATTCAGTTTCATTTCTCAAATGTTTAAACTTTTGGATTCAGCAAGTTTAAAGTAAACAAAAGAGCCACAATGAGAAGACCTCCATGTGAGTGCTGTTACTTTTTTTATGAGATTACATATTTACAACACGTGAGTACGGTATGAACACAGATGAGAAGACCATGTGAGTGCTGTTACACACGAGTACTGTATGAACAAAGCTGGAATAAATAACCTTAGACTGTACACACTGTACACACCCCACTGTATAAGCACTGCGCCTGTAAATGACATACATATATTTGAATGGATAAACATTTAGGAAAAATCTAACAACTGGAAAATGTTTAAGCACTATTGACATCCCTGTTATTTATGACCATCTTTGAACAGCTGTAATATAATGGGGTCTGTTTTAAATATCTAAACCAGTGGTTCCCAAACTTTAAGGGATCATGGACCACTTTCAAACCTCTACATTTCTTGCGCACCACCATACATCCTAGTAATGACATTTAAATACACGCTAAAAAAAACAATATGAATTCAAATAAAGTAAACTGTGAAAGCAAAATGTGTGACTTACGTTTTATGAAGGTATAGTCAATAGCAGTAAAAGGTTAGTCAATAGCAGTAAAAGGTTCATGTAGCTGTGTTCCTAGGCTTTGAAGATGTTCTTCATTCACGTCACAGGGAAGCTGTTCTTCATTTTCACCAAGGAAATCGCTCAGTGTAGGAAATGATTTGGAGTTTGACCTATTAAGACGACTGACCCATAGCTTCAGTTTCTTTATCATTTTAAATTCATACCTGATGAACGTCAAAAGCTGGGCATTGTTGACAACGTCAGTTGATTCATCAATTTGAAGTGAAAAGCTATGACTTTTTCTGATTCTTGACATGAGTTGTTCCTTTACATTTTCCTCCATGTCCGTTATTCTACATTGCACTGTATTGTTAGACAATGGAATTAAATCTATTTTCGTCCTAGCATTTTCTCCGAGCATTGTGCTAACCGTGTCCTTTGTTGCTGGTAAGATCAGTTCTTCCCCTATCATGTGAGAGTTCCCTGCCTTTGCAATACACAAACGCACTCCATAAGAAGAATCCACACCGTTTTTTAACACTGCCAGTGCAGTCAACTGGATTGCTTTCTTACCTCAAGCAGCGCTTTCAGTTTGTTACTAAAAAACGGGTTTATCAACAAGGTTTTTGTGCTTGCTCTCTAACTGGAACATTTGCCAGTTTTATATTCATTAGCTAACACTTTGTACTCTTCAAAAACTCTTCATTTCTAAATACTTCTCACAGTATCTTTGGACAACTTTTCGTTTCTTTAAATCAACAGTTGAACTTTGTAACTGACAGTCTTCTTCATTTTCTGACATGTTCTGCTTTAAGAGCCCGTTTTTATCCACAAATAGACCATTTAAATAACAGATTTAAATAACATTATACACAATACAAGACCAGGAATTTTAAGGTTACATTAAAACCCACTAAGATAAGAAAGCTGTTTTATAAAAGTGCGTTTTTAGTCTTGACTAGAACACTAGAAAATTCATTAGATGTGTGGAATTGTACGACCCAAGTAACGGCCTACGGGCCACCACACCATCGTCTGAAATGGCAGCACACATGGTGATGTTGCTCCACGCCATCGTCTCAAATGGCAGCACACATGGTGATGTTGCTCCACGGCATCATCTGAAATGGCAGCACGCATGGTGATGTTGCTCCACACCATCATCTCAAATGGCAGCACACATGGTGATGTTGCTCCCACGCCATCGTCTCAAATGGCAGCACACATGGTGATGTTGCTCCCACGCCATCGTCTCAAATGGCAGCGCACATGGTGATGTTGCTCCACGCTGCACTGGGACTTGAGTTGTTGCATGCTTGCCGATGATATTTCTGCCACGTCTTCGTGTTTTGGCCAAGTTGAAGCCAGCCTCATCAACAAAAATGTATTTGTGCCGACTGACGTTTGCATCCAGCACCTTCTGAGATGCACAGTTGGGTTTACTTATCCATATCAACTCACAGTACTACCACAGTATTACAGTATCTGTACCAAACTCACATGCTAACAGTATTATAAGAACATTACTGTCCCTGTGTATGCACTTCTATTGCAGTATACTGAGGAATGAATATAGTGTTCTTACCTGAATGTACTCTGCTCGCAGTTGCTTCACCCTGGGATTATTTCTTTCAAAAGGCACCAAGTCAATTTGTTTCATAGTTACTTGGTGCCTTTGTAGAATACAAGCAATTGTAGGTAGACTGATGGTGTTCACGCCTTCGAAAACATTGTTGTCTTCAACAATGCGTCGCTGGATTTCGGTGAGGCGAATATCATTTTTTGCACGGACCATCTCAATCTCCAGTTGATCAGGGAGTAATCGAGTCCGGCCACCACTGCATGCCTTGTTCTCAATTCTGGAAACAAATCACAATATGCATGCTGTGGTTACTCTTCACTCTTTACTGCTGTCAATAAATGTACTGTCAAACTGGGTACACTGCATGTCTATACACTTACCGGTTCTCTGTATGGAGCGTCCGGATGATAGAGATTACTGTTGACCTTTTCACATTAGGTTGGACAATCAACCCAGCTGCTCTCATTGACAAGCCTCTGTTGATGACATGGTCAGCAACTGTTGCTCTGATTTCATTCGACACGGTAGCTCTTTTTGATCATACTTCATCTCGTCTTCCTTGACGTTGTCCCTGTCCCTGTCCCTGTCCTCGCCCTCGCCCTCGCCCTCGCCTAGCATCTTGTTCTGCAGCCTGCTCCATGTTGTCACAAACGGCATGCAGTCTACACAGCCTTTTATATGGTGTTGGGATGATTGTCAATTAATTCTATTTGCATTTTCACAATGTGAATGTGATTATCAATAATGAGACGTCGTTCTTGGTAATAGCAATTAGAGTGAAGCATTTAGAAAAACAGATATAAACATTTGAAATATGTATTTCTGACTGAGCAAGTAATGTAGATAATTGTGAAAGTCATGCTAGATTTTGGAATTTGTATGTAATCAAATGCAAAAGTGTATGAGGTTCGGAAACAATTAGATTTCTGCAACTCAGTTTGGAGTTTTGTGTTAAGAGTTTTGAAAATTGCGCCAATGGTTTAATATACGTGATTTTAGCAACTGAAAAGAACTAAATACAGCTCTGGCCGAAAGTTTTGCATCACCCTATAAAATTAACAGATTTTGCTTCATATGAAATGAATGAAACCTGCTCAATAATGTTACATTAACATATGGAATTGCATACCGCTTTGTAGTCTGGTAGAGTTTTGTGATATCATGTTGTAGTTAAATAAAATATCTAAATTATATACCATATATATATATATATATATATATATATATATATATATATATATATATATATATATATATACACTACCGTTCAAAAGTTTGGGGTCACTTAGAAATTTCCTTGTTTTCGAAAGAAAAGCAAATTTTTTGTCCATTAAAATAACATCAAATTGATCAGAAATACAGTGTAGACATTGTTAATGTTGTAAATGACTATTGTAGCTGAAAACGGCTGATTTGTAATGGAATATCTACATAGGCGTACAGAGGCCCATTATCAGCAACCATCAGTCCTGTGTTCCAATGACACGTTGTGTTTGCTAATCCAAGTTTATCATTTTAAAAGGCTAATTGATCATTAGAAAACCCTTTTGCAATTATGTTAGCACAGCTGAAAACTGTTGTGTTGATTAAAGAAGCAATAAAACTGGCCTTCTTTAGACTAGTTGAGTATCTGGAGCATCAGCAATTGTGGGTTCGATTACAGGCTCAAAATGGCCAGAAACAAAGAACTTTCTTCTGAAACTCGTCAGTCTATTCTTGTTCTGAGAAATGAAGGCTATTCCATGCAAGAAATTGCCAAGAAACTGAAGATCTCGTACAACGCTGTGTACTACTCCTTCACAGAACAGCGCAAACTGGCTCTAACCAGAATAGAAAGAGGAGTGGGAGGCCCCGTGCACAACTGAGCAAGAGGACAAATACATTAGAGTGTCTAGTTTGAGAAACAGATGCCTCACAGGTCCTCAACTGGCAGCTTCATTAAATAGTACCCGCAAAACACCAGTCTCAACGTCAACAGTGAAGAGGCGACTCGGGATGCTGGCCTTCTAGGCAGAGTTGCAAAGAAAAAGCCATATCTCAGACTGGCCAATAAAAGAAAAAGATTAAGATGGGCAAAAGAACACAGACACTGGGCAGAGGAAGATTGGAAAAAAGTGTTATGGACAGACGAATCTAAGTTTGAGGTGTTCGGATCACAAAGAAGAACATTCGTGAGATGCAGACCAAATGAAAAGATGCTGGAGGAGTGCTTGACACCATCTGTCAAGCATGGTGGAGGCAATGTGATGGTCTGGGGTGCTTTGATGGTGGTAAAGTGGGAGATTTGTACAGGGTAAAGGGATCTTGAAGAAGGAAGGCTATCACTCCATTTTGCAACGCCATGCCATACCCTGTGGACGGCGCTGATTGGAGCCAATTTCCTCCTACAACAGGACAATGACCCAAAGCACAGCTCCAAACTATGCAAGAACTATTTAGGGAAGAAGCAGTCAGCTGGTATTCTGTCTATAATGGAGTGGCCAGCACAGTCACCGGATCTCAACCCTATTGAGCTGTTGTGGGAGCAGCTTGACCGTATGGTACGTAAGAAGTGCCCATCAAGCCAATCCAACTTGTGGGAGGTGCTTCAGGAAGCATGGGTTGAAATCTTTTCATATTACCTCAACAAATTGACAACTAGAATGCCAAAGGTCTGCAAGGCTGTAATTGCTGCAAATGGAGGACTCTTTGACGAAAGCAAAGTTTGAAGGACACAATTATTATTTCAATTAAAATCATTATTTCTAACCTTGTCAATGACTATATTTCCTATTCATTTTGCTATATTTCCTATTCAAACTCATTTCATGTATGTTTTGATGGAAAACAAGGAAATTTCTAAGTGACCCCAAACTTTTGAACGGTAGTGTGTGTATATATATATATATATATATATATATATATATATATATATATATATATATATATATATATATATATAACACATGGCCAGATTTAGGTATCATGGGTCCCAGGACAAGAAACCAGAACAGACCCCCCCACCCCACTCCCTTTACCTTTTGTTTTCTCTCGGATGCAACATACTTGTCACACCAAATTCTGTTAATGACTTCTGTCCTCTGTCCAATATATGCGAAGCGGTTCATCCACACATTTATTTATTATTTATATATTTATTTGACAGGGACAACATACATTTTTTAACATTTATGACATGTCATAAGGTGTATTGCACCCAGATTTAGCTCTGAGCTCATTATCTTTGGCAGTCCCTGGGCAGGTGTATAGAAAGGAAGAAAATAAATAAACAAACACAAAAATCAAAAAAGAAAATACAAATAAAGTAACATTTACAGAAGGGAGCAATTTGCAATTGACAGTTTAAATAATTTGAAGTGATCTCCTCAAACATAATGCAATTATTATCCAAACAAATACATACTTATAATAACGAAAAGAAAACAGCTAAAATTCATAGAACCAAAATAATAATAATTAACCTCCCACCCCTGATTTTGATAATTGCAAAATCTACTAATATCACAGTTAATAATAACACACTTGATCACAGATTTGTTTTTGTTTAAACCATACTTTTAGTTTAGAAGTACAATCTTTAAATTCATGAGTACATTCCAATCATCCGGATCCTTACTATAAGTTAAAGCAAAAGGCAGATTAGAGTTACATTGATTGTTAATTGGTGGTGTGGGTAGACTGGGTCCGACTCCTTCTTCTTTACTTTTCAATTCTTCGGGCCCGTCATTAGGACCAGTAGCACCGCCAAAACCCTTGTTGTTTTCTGTTCGTCTCTCTAGCACGCACGCTTTCTCTCTCGCCGTCATACTGCGTGTGTGTGGCCAGTAAGAGACGCCAGTGTTTAGCTAGCATGATAATGGGGCAAGTGAATTGAATTTCAAAGTGTAAAATAGCGATTTTTATTTATTCATTTATTTATTTTAACCGGGGCTGTGGGCCCACTTAATTATGTCTCAATCCTAAAATTTTAGGTGATGCAAAACTTGGCCATAGCTGTACAATAGCAAGAAGTGTGTGTATCTATATCAAGCCAAATTATTATTTAGAGATATCTAAATATCTATATATATATATATATATATATATATATATATATATATATATATATATATATATATATATATATATATATATGTATGTCTCAAAATAAGTTTAAGATATCTCTAAATCATTTCTAGATATCTTTATATGGCGCTTTAAATGATATATCTAAAATGCATTTTCAGATATCTTTAAATAATTTTCAGATATCTGAAATTCAATTTAAGATATCTCGAAATGACTTCCTGTCTATTTAAAGATATCTCAAATTAATTTTAAGATGTCTCTAAATAATTGTTCATTTTGAGATATCATAAAATGATTTAGAGATATCTCTAAATGAACAGGACATTATTTGGAGATATCTTTAAATAATTTAGAGATCTCAAAGTGAACAGGATGTTATTTAGAGACATCTCTAAATTACAGTTTGAAAAGCAAAACATTATTTAAATATATGTGTACTTTTAGATATCTCAAATGAAATGAAGATATCTTCAAAATGGTTTAGTTACAGATATAGCAAATTCATATCTCAAATGATTTAGAGATCTCTCTAAATGATCATTTGGCTTGCCATAGTGCATCCCTGTTTTATACTTATGGGTTCTGGTTTTAAGTTTTAACCAATAAAAACCGATAAAACACCCCAGATACAAAGAAATGAAATCAGTTATATCCAATAAACACCAGAAAAACACTGGAAATGGTTCCTCAAGTCACGTT
Source organism: Acipenser oxyrinchus oxyrinchus (assembly GCA_030684275.1). Classification (NCBI taxonomy): domain Eukaryota; kingdom Metazoa; phylum Chordata; class Actinopteri; order Acipenseriformes; family Acipenseridae; genus Acipenser; species Acipenser oxyrinchus. The sequence continues at coordinate 18,207,201 of CM060268.1, forward strand.
GACAGTTCCAAATGGTTACACTGGGGTCATGTTTAAACTTCTGATCATTAACAGCCCTCTCATAGTAAAAGCATACCAGTGTTATAAACCACAGTGAACGCGTGGTAAAGCATGTTAAAAAGCATGGCAAACCATGGGAAATGCACAATTATGGGAAAAGCACAGGAAAACTGCAAATGAAACACAGTGAACTTTTCTAGGGTTCTGTCCTCAAACTCCTTTCATTTGGGATCTGGAATGAGGATAATACGATGGGAGACTGTCAGAAAACGACTTCCTGTCAAGAGCCTCCAGACTCCAAACAGCCAGGGGAAAAGAGTTAGCTGCTAACAAATGATTTTGTGACTTGTCATGTACTTCCATTCACTATGCAGGTCTGGAATGCGCAGTTTCAGATTAAACACAGGATATTTAAAACACTGCTTTTCATTTTAAATTGTGGCATCTATTACTACTCTAAAATAAAGTACTCAGTTTGCTGTTACGGTTGCACTTCCTAGGTCATTTCACCTCAGCGGTATCTTTGGGGTCAGGCATCTCACTGCACAGGGAAGCAGCTAGTTACCATAGTTACTGACAGGACAGAAGACCCTGCAGAGGTGGAGAAAATGTCAAACTCTGGGTGAAATGACCGTGAAAGTGAAAGCAGGGCCAGCAGACCAACATTTCTTCTCTTTCATGTTTTAAAATGAAAACTCATGTTTGCTAAAACAAGGATTTCTTTCAAAACTACCCAATTTGAGACCTATTTAGTGAATAGATGTGCATATCCTGGAAATGTATGGAATTATATTGCTAGCTGCAGTCATTTGACAAACAGCAATTTTGTTAATTTTACATTCATCTTCATTTATTCTTGTCATTGCTGTGAAAATAGTTGCTGTGAAAATAATAGGTGTCTAAAGGGTACACAGATCCCATGGCATTCCCTGCATTCACCACTAACTGATGTACTGTATTTACTCTTACACTAAAAGGCCTGGTATGGAACTGTTCAATCATGATAGCTGTGGGTATTTACTCCAGAGCTAGGGAAATAAGAGTGGTGATTACACACAGACTCCCTCTGGACTGGGGTCATTGCAAACATAACATAAACCATCACTCTTAAAGACAGGCTTTGCTGTAAGGATCTTCCTGCAGGGTCTGTCAGCACTGCCAAGGCACTGATTCAATTTGTATAAAGCTTTTGTTAACCCTCACTGTACAGCACAGGGACAGCCCCTTTAGTAATGAGTCTGTTCTAGAGGCTGCACTGTTACAGAACACCTGTCAGTGTTTACAAGGCATGCATGACGTTACCTTTGCTGTATCCTACTATGTGTCCATATCGCAGCAATGCATTTTTCAACATAATCCTGATCATTTGGATATTTTTATTCACACATCGTGAACCATATATCAGCTGGGGGAATACATTCCTGAACTTTGACTTCTTTGCCAGGAGAAAGAGAATTCCCCCCATTAACATTGTACTGTATCCAGATCACGCTCCCTCCTGCAGCAATGCTGGTGCTCTGAGTGAACTGAGTGCTGTATCGTGGGGACAGAAAAGCAGCATTGCTGCAGGAGGGAGTGTAATCTGGATACACTGCAGGAGGGAGTGTGATCTGGATACACTGCAGGAGGGAGTGTGATCTGGATACACTGCAGGAGGGAGCGTGATCTGTATACACTGCAGGAGGGAGTGTGATCTGGATACACTGCAGGAGGGAGTGTGATCTGGATATACTGTGATGTTTATAAAATAAATTATATTTCTCCTGGCGAACTAGTTAAAGTTCAGAAATATATTCCCCATGCGATTTGTGAAATGTATCTCCCATGAATAAAAATACCAAAACAATTTTAAAAACATATCACTGCGATACGAACAACAGGATACAGCAAACAGTTTACCACAGTCATGTCTTTGTTTTCCAAAGCTTTTCCCACGGTTATTATGTTTTGTATACTCTGCTTTTCCTATGGTTATCATGTTTTGTATACTCTGCTTTTCCCATGGTTTATCATGTTTTGTATACTCTGCTTTTCCCATGGTTTATCATGTTTTGTATACTCTGCTTTTCCCACGGTTATCATGTTTTGTATACTCTGCTTTTCCCATGGTTTATCATGTTTTGTATACTCTGCTTTTCCTATGGTTATCATGTTTTGTATACTCTGCTTTTCCCATGGTTTATCATGTTTTGTATACACTTTTTTATTTGCTTTACCACACCTCTGTGGACATTGCTTACCTATGCTTTACTATGCTTTCACTCTGCTTGATGACACGTTTCTATGCTTTTACTATGGGAAACTTCTAATGGGCAGCAAAGTGTTATGTGACACTTTAAGCTGAATCTGTGAACACCGAGCAAGGGTGTGAACTGTGCTGGTGGGATGAGTTAGCCCGTTTAGAAAAGTAATCCAATTCAACCCTTGAAACAGGAGACACAGACAGCAGCAAGGGTAGGGAATGGGTTACCAAGTGTGCTGAATCATTGAGGTGCTTTGACAGACTTCTAAGATCAATGAGCGCTACAGTAGGAACCAGATGAACCAATGGGCTGAGTAGCTTCCTCTTGTTCATAAACTTTACATAAGAACTCTTTACTGGCAATGCAAGTTTCAGTTTCTTACCAATGCTAGTTTACGTATTAACATAAACCAAATCATACACAATGTTTTATATGTTCACATTGTTCTGTCTGCAGTATCCTATTGATATTTCCATGTTCACATTGTTCTGTCTGCATTATCCTATTGATATTTCCACGTTCACATTGTTCTGTCTCCAGTATCCTATATATATTTGTACTATTTCGATTTGGGTAACACAGCTGTTCTTGTTTGTTGGTGTATCAGGACAAGCACACTTTAGAAGCTGCTTCTCTGTCGGTTGCTTTGCTTAAATTGCTTCCCAGGGGAAAGCAAGGGGGATCAGTGATGGTTCTTTTCCATTCAGTACACTTTTGAGGCAGTTGCTTCCTCAGGCTATTCCATGTCTTTCTTAAAGGCTCTTGAAGCCAAATGTTCCTGTATCTAATCGTAAAACAACTATGGAAGCTGCCCCCCCTATTTTTATTTTACCCTAGCCCTTGCAGTGGAGTCCATTAGGGGAGCCCTTAGTGGAGTCCATTAGGGGAGCCCTTAGTGGAGTCCATCAGGGGAGCCCTTAGTGGAGTCCATTAGGGGAGCCCTTAGTGGAGTCCATTAGGGGAGCCCTTGTGTAGAACACAGGTTTCACTGGTATTTTCTCTTTCAATGTGGGTCTGGCAAAGTTCATACAAACACTTCACATGTTTCCATATTTGTGCAGAACTGCTGATACAGTTGTCATGAAACTTGGTATTAACATTATTTAGCCTGTCAGTTACTGAGTGCATCAGATCAGTCCATCTGTATATTATATTTATAAATAGTTTACAGAAAAAAGACATTTCATTACAGAAAAATCACACAATTCACATGTATTAAAATCTTTAAGAAATAAGTGCAAAAGGATTTAAAAATAACCAATCAAAATACACTGAGTGTACAAAACATTAGGAACACCTTCCTAATATTGAGTTGCACCCCCTTTTGCCCTCAGAACAGCCTAAATTTGTCGGGGCATGGACTCTACAAGGTGTCGAAAGCGTTCCACAGGGATGCTGGCCCATGTTGACTCCAATGCTTCCCACAGTTGTGTCAAGTTGGCTGGTAGTGGATCTCTACTCCGAATAGCTCGTTCCATCTCATCCCACAGATGCTCAGTTGGATTGAGATCTGGTGACTGGGCAGGCCACTGCAGTAAGCTGAATTCACTGTCATGTTCGTGGAACCATTCCTGGACAATCCTAGCCTTGTGGCATGGGGCATTATCCTGCTGAAAAAATCCATTAGCAGATGGATACATTGCTGCCATGAAGGGATGCACCTGATTGGCAATGATGTTCAGATATCCTGTGGCATTCAAACGTTGCTCCACTTTTATCAAGGGGCCCAATGCGTGCCATGAAAACACACCCCACACCATCACATCACCACCACCAGCCTGCAATGTTGACACGCGGCATGATGGATGCATGTACTCATGTGGTTTTCTCCATACCCGAGTCCTCCCATCAGCGTGACACAGCAGGAACCGGGACTTATCAGACCAGGCAATGTTTTTCTAATCCTCCAGTGTCCAGTGTTTTCGTTCCTTAGCCCACTGCAACCGCAGTTTCTTGTGTTTTGCTGAAAGAAGTGGAACTCTGTTAGGTCGACGGCTGCCATACCCCATTCGTGTCAAGGTACGACGAGTTGTGCATTCTTTTATGGGTCTTTCGGCACCAATGTTGTATTGGACTGTCAGTTGACTAAATGTAGCCCGTCTGTTGCTCTGCACAATTCGTGTCAGCCTCCTTTGGCCTCTTTCATCAATGAGCCGTTTTCAACCACTGGCCTGCCGTTGGCTGGATGTCCATTGGGTGGTGGACCATCCTTGATACACACGGGAAACTGTTGAGCGTGAAAAACCCAGCGGCGTTGCAGTTCTTGACACACTAAAACTGGCGCGCCTGGCACCTTCTAGCATACCCCGTTCAAAGGCACTTAAATCTTTTGTCTTGCCCATTTACCCTCTGAATGGCACACATACACAATCCATGTCTCAATTGTGTCAAGGCTTAAAAATCCTTCTTTAACCTGTCTCCCCTTCATCTACACTGATTGAAGTGGATTTAACAGGTTACATCAATAAGGGATCATAGCTTTCACCTGGATTCACCTCGTCAGTCTATTTTATGGAAAGAGCAGGTGTTCCTAATGTTTTGTACACTCAGTGTATATACTATACACCCCTTCTCCCAACAAACAAACAATCACCCCCTTTTACAGACACATCACCAGTTCACCATCTACACAGAGCAGATCACAGCACCTACCCCCCAGAGCAGATCACAGCACCCACCCCCCACACAGTGTGGAACACACGCAGAGCAGATCACAGCCCACCCCCAGAGCAGATCACAGCACCCACCCCCACACAGTGAGGAACACACCCAGAGCAGATCACAGCGCCCACCCCCACACAGTGTGGAACACACCCAGAGCAGATCACAGGACCCACCCCCACACAGTGTGGAACACACCCAGAGCAGATCACAGTGCCCACCCCCCAGAGCAGATCACAGGACCCACCCCCCACACAGTGAGGAACACACCCAGAGCAGATCACAGCGCCCACCCCCCACACAGTGTGGAACACACCCAGAGCAGATCACAGCACCCACCCCCCAGAGCAGATCACAGCTCTCACCCCCCACACAGTGTGGAACACACCCAGAGCAGATCACAGCGCCCATCCCCAACACAGTGTGGGTAGATAGATCGCTATGTCATATACTTAATACTAGACTCCTATTGTCCACAGTCCTATTGACTAGGCAATATCTTTGCACAAAAGAAGAAATATGTTGCTGCATTTAAGTTAATTACACCATAAAACATGTATATGCTTTTTTTGTTTTGAAGTACTGTCTATCCATTATACGATACTGGAGTTTGAGAAACAAATGCTGAAGTCCAACCCTTATTTGCAATGTATGCAAACATATTTTTTTGACATTCAAACTACGTGCCAGTGAAACAAAATATGCAAATTAGGTGCAATAATTGTTGAATAAACCCTGTGATTGAACCAGAATAATCAGTTTTGACGCTATAAAGACAACACAAAGACTGCAGTAACAGAAATCCAGAATGAGGTGCTGGAATAGATGCTAATCAATGAAAAAAAACTGACAAAACCAAGACAGGCAGCTCACCTTTAAAATCACATGCAAACAAAATCTCTGACTGAGTTTGTTGCCATAGAAACAGTTTCCTTCTGCTGTTGCAGGAGCAAGCTGTAAGGGCCTTTCATTATGATACAACACTGGAAACAGACTACAGTACAGCGCTATGAGCATATTCAACACAGCCAGGAACACTGGAGCACTGCACTATGAGCATATTCAACACAGCCAGGAACACTACAGCACTGCACTGTGAGCATATTCAACACAGCCAGGAACACTGGAGCACTGCACTATGAGCATATTCAACACAGCCAGGAACACTGGAGCACTGCAATATGAGCATATTCAACACAGCCAGGAACACTGGAGCATATTCAACAGACACTGGAGAATCATTTTAAAAAGACTTTATACTATATAAGAACTTTCAAAAAGACTTCATATATACAATGTAAGAACTTTTACAAAAAAATCTTACAAAACAAATGAGCATCGAACATGGGTTAAAAGAGATGAATCACTGTCTAAGATGCAGTCTGACACTCTGGCCTTTGCAAATTTAATAGCTAGATGCCAAATGTTATACTGCTGGAAGCAAGCTGCCCCTTTCTCTGTATGTCCACTGGATTAGGGATCTCATGCAGACGCTCCAGCTGGAGAAAATTAAATTCACAATCCACAGAGCCAATGACAAATTTGACTGCCTGGCAGCTTTTCCGATCCCACTTTGAGGAGCTCAGATTTCCCTCTCTCCCCTGACCTCTCCACACGGTCTTCTGGGTGCTGAGCACAACATGCCTAGCTCTGTCCCTACTATTGGCTCTTCTCTCTTTTCTCTTTCTCTCTCTCTTTTCTCTCTACCTTTTTCCTTTTAATTTAGTTATGATTTATACATATTTTTTTTATTTTATTTATTTATTTTTGCTGCATAGATACATGTTTTGTATTTGATTTTGTATATGTGTGAAAACCTTAAAATGAATAAACAGAATTGTAAAAAAAAAAAAAATAATCAATTAGCCTAGAATAAATAAGAATAGGGGACTGACAGAAATACAATGATTCTTGGTTGTAAATCTCCCTCACGACCTGTGAGGGCACTAAGCAGCGAGAACAGAGTTCCCTGGACGGGCTGGCCTGACAGTTCTTTCCCAGGGTTCAAGGGAAGTCAGACAGCTAGAAAGGGGACAGGCCTCCAGTGCAATAATGCATTGACCCGGAAGTGAAACGACGTGGCAGCTGCAGATTGGAGAGGCGGTTGCACTCGTTTACCAAGGTGTGACAGCATAAAAGGGGACGGAGAATCGCAATCTGTTTCTTCGCTTTGGTTACGAGAAATAACCTGGAAGGACCCGTGCAGTATTGTGATAACATATCATGAGTGTTCAAGGGCCAGCACAAAACCCGGAACAGCACTGCACTATTGTCACACAGTAAACTGTATCACCCACCACGAGCACTACAGCACACACCCAGGAGTGGTGACCGTGTTTGTACATTGTGGGAGGGATACTTGTGTTTATTATTTGGGACTGCAAACCCGTTATTATTTACCCCATGCTCTACACATTGCTGTGTAGTGCCGGGGATCATTATTTGGTCACCAGACCTGGATTATATAAATAAAAGTACTTTTCTAACTGGATTACAAATGTCTGTCTGTTCATTGCGCACTGCATCACTCCTGCACCTGTACACAATCAAACACTTTGCCACAGGGACTTAATTGAAGTTGTTAAAATCTTAAAAGGAGTTGACATAGTTAACCTGAACCAATACTTTAAGTGCAGCACAGAAACCAGGACCAGAGGACACAGTTGGACAGACAGAGTGAAGGAGAGGAATGGAATGGGTTTCCAAGTCACGTTTTTGAAGGAGACTCTTCTTCACACAGAGAGTGGTGAAGGGATGGAATGGGTTACCTAGTCATGTTATTGAAGGAGACTCTTCTTCACACAGAGAGTGGTGAGGGGATGGAATGGTCTACCTAGTCATGTTATTGAAAGAGACTCTTCTTCACACAGAGAGTGGTGAGGGGATGGAATGGGCTACCTAGTCATGCTATTGAAGGAGACTCTTCTTCACACAGAGAGTGGTGAGGGGATGGAATGGTCTACCTAGTCATGTTATTGAAAGAGACTCTTCTTCACACAGAGAGTGGTGAGGGGATGGAATGGGCTACCTAGTCATGCTATTGAAGGAGACTCTTCTTCACACAGAGAGTGGTGAGGGGATGGAATGAGCTACCTAGTCATGTTATTGAAAGAGACTCTTCTTCACACAGAGAGTGGTGAGGGGATGGAATGGGTTACCTATGTTGTTGATGCTGAGTCATCTAAATCCTTTTAGACCCAATTTGACAAAGTTCTGAGACCAATCAGCTGATAGGAACCGGACAAGCATAGATGAGCTAAAATCCTCCTCTTGTTCATAAATATTCCTACTCTCTTAAATTTGCTATGAAATGGGTGTGCTCTTTCCTCCTAGCGAGGAGTCCCACAGCTGAAACACTATTTTAACTAAATCCTATATGCTATCTGGTCTTGACAACCTGGTAAGCTCTGTCTTTATTTAAAGAGTAAGTAGCAGGGTTCTGAAAAATATAGAGTTACACGTCCCCAGGTGTTGCTACAACACAACAGTTTAAAATAATGTACCTGTCATTTTTCTTTTCATGTTAACATCATGACAACTTTTTACACTTATACCTTTAAAGTCTGTTTCAAAGCTCTTTTCAAAATGTCCACTCTAGTGCACTGATAGTGTAAGGATTATTGCCCACATTGTCAAACAGCAATAACGATCCATGATGTGGTACGGAACAGAAAAACAAGAGCACTTGTTGTGTTGTATTTTTTTGTTTGTTTTTTTAAATAGCATTTCCTGCAGTGATTAAGAGGACAGATCTCAAACCCCAGTGCACTAGTGCGGCCATTTTGAAAACAGATTTGAAACTGACTTTAAAGTTATAAGTGTATAAAGTTGTCAGGATGTTAACAATGAAAATAAAAATGACAGGTATGTTATTTAAACAGTTGTAGCAACACGTGGGGACGTATAACATTATATTTAGGGCTTCTAGTTTTCGGTTTTTATTTTCCATCTCTCTCCCTCCCTTTAAGCCTTAATTAATAGTTGTTAAGCCTTAACTGAATACCAGATTGTTTAAATTAGCGACGCACTACAGGAAACTAATGCAGTGGAAATTAATAAGCTGAATTTGGCGATTAGAGCCAGAACGAAATGCAGGTTCAAATAGAACCAGGTGAGATCAATGCACATTGTTTGTTAACTCAATCAAGATATGAGGGTAAAAAGAAACAACTTCCTTTGGTAATTAGTGTTTGATTAAGAAAGCGAATTGGCTCAAAATATGTTTAAAGGGACATCACGTGATCAAAAATAAAACTCGAAAACTAAAAGCCCTAATTATATTTTTCAAAACCTCACAACTGTAACTGCATATCATTTAAAACTCTATTTACAAAACATTGATATTCATAAAATACAACATATTTTAAGGTAGAAGTAAACTGTGATAATTTTCTTTACTTGCAGCTGGGCTCTGAACCCAGCTCACCTGGTGATGGGACGAGCCTGACTGGCTCTGTACTGTCTTGTAAAAAGTAATAGATTACCATACAGTACCTTTAAAAGTGTTTGCGTAGCTACAGTATTTTTAATGATAGATTATTTTAAAAAATGTTTTGTGTCATAAACAAGGTATGTGATGAAAAACCATGACGTGATATTGATGTCATGGATGCTAAAGCGACGGAAGGATAACAAACTCACCCGCATGTTTGGTCACTGTATCCACCCATGATATAAATACTGGCTGTCATCATTTTTTCATGACATACCCTCTATCTAAGCCATACATAATTACTGTAGATCTGATTCCTCCCCTGTCACAGAGGGTGAAGAGCAGTATTTGGCCAGTGCCAGTTTGGGCTGGATTGTGTGCTGGTTTTTCATTTGAATTGATGTAAAACCATCACTGAGTTTTTAAAATGAAATTTAAATAAGAGCACATTATCACTTCTATGTCATGTGCGGTGGAGCTGGCTGTCTGACTTCCCTTCATCACTTTGGAAAACAGAACATGGAGGCTGAGTTGCTATGGAAACTTCACAGCAGAGGATGCAGTATCAAGCAACATTCACTAGGAAACTGGTCTGTGAAACTGTGTTGGTTCTGTATGCAATCCAATCAGCAACCAAGTGATACATAAAAGTCAAAGATATTTGCTTATGTTCTATAATTAAACTATTTCATAATAGATACATTCATTGACAGTTGTGTCTAAATGTTATTATTCTTTTGGCATCTAGATACCCTTCTCAGGTGCTTTGGAGTGTTTTTGTGTCACTTACTCTGTAATTTGGAGAGAGGCCATTTTCACCCCTTCCTGATACGAATGGTGACTGCACCGTGTTTGTGCATGTGCTGGGAGTGAACCAGAGTGAACCGTGGATCAAAAGAGTATGCGCAAGGAAAATGCACACAGGAGACACACGATAAGCCAGGAGAGGGAAACAGAAATGGCTGCTGCAGTATTTTCCTAATGCAAAAAGATACCGGTATGGTAATTGAAAACCCAGACTTATTGGCCACGTGTTTCTGTCAATTCCCAGCCAGGCTACAATTAGCTGTTCCGGCATTTCTATGATCCAGTCTCTAGCTACCACATGCAGTATATTCACAACCGGGAACCAGCGAAGTACAAGAAACTTCATAACATGCCAACTCAAGCTGTGCAATGTGCAATGTTCTGAACATGGGGTTTATTAATGCACTAGCTTAACAGCATTCAGTGTAGTCATCAATAAAGGAAGAGAGACACTCAAAGTTTCCGTGTAGTCGTTGTCTCAGAGTTGGACACACAAGCTAGGTTGGAGGGAGCTTTCCCAGTTGTATTGCACAGCAATACAGCATGGATGAAAATAACTCCCGGGGACTGGGGCCTAGCTCCGGCCAGAGATTGAGTAGATATACTAAACCTGATGCAGGCACTTTTACCGAGCGACCGCCTTCTGGCAGCACTGACTATTCCCTACACATCCCCCAATCTACCGCCTAAACTATATAATCTCCTTTCTCAATTGTATGTACTGTGTATGGATTAAAACCGTTTGTACATTTTGGAATGTGTGTGTTTTTTATGTCCAGTAATAAAATAAGATCTGTCCCCCACACTAACCTGTGGTAACAGAGTTCAAATACAATCTTTTTAAACAGAGCCTACAATCCGCTTGTGACTGAGAGGTTAGCTCACCAATAATAGTCAGAGAATGGCAGGGGAAAAGACTCCTGCAACACTGTTCAATACATGTGACTGTGAAGCCAAGTTGTTCAGAGAATTACACAAAAGAAATTGAAACAGTAAATTAGGCATGAGAACAAGAAGGTAGACTTCATAAAAGAGTATTGTGTAGTCAAGGGTGGAGAGCATGTTCTAAAGGATTAGAAAAGCTTACAAAATGACCCGTGCAGTAGATACCCTCATTTTGCTCTCTCCAATTTAAAATGTTCATTTATGTTCTCTTGCCACAACAGCTGGTAATTAGGAGTAACTAGTTTGATTGGACATGGTGTAAGAACTGTGAGAGACACACACAAAGGGAAGGGTTCTGGTACAGGAGTTTTTCTAAAGCTGGGAAAAGGGCCAGGCTAACTTTGATTTGCGTTTTCCCAGGTCTGAGAATAAGCACTGTTATTACATTTCTGTACTTTTGCTTGTGTGTGTTTCCTCTGTCCTAATACATAAACAAAAGCATTATTGTTTGTTTGCTGGGGTTTTTTTAGATCTGATCCTGCAAATAAAAGGACATGATTTATTTTAAAACTGTTGTTCCTTTATCAATAAATCAATCAATTTTATTTTGATATATGCCTTTCACGACAGGTCGCCACAAAGCGCTTGACAAGGATAAAAACAATACATATTATATGGCTGGAACTCGTGTTTCTCTTTGAATCTGCATTGAAATATTGTAGTTTAATTGTTAGTTAAAATCGTTGCCTGCTAAAGGTAACCAGCCTGCACTTAAAAACTAGTAATTGAGTTATGCAAAGTGTGTTGGGGTGTGTTGAATTGCGAGGTGGATGCAAATTTAGTGTTAATTTGCTCCTCTATCTCCTCTGATGACTTTGCCTCTTTCTTCTCCTCTAAAATCTCTGATATCCACAAACTCTTTAACACTGCTCACTCCACTGAAACTGCTCTCCTGTCTGTCACTAACTCTCTAAACTCTGCCCGTGCTGCCTTTCTCTCCTCACTGTACTAATTCTCCTCGATCTCTCTGCTGCCTTTGACACTGTCAATTACTCTATTCTCCTATCCTTTCTCGCTGACCTGGGAATCTCTGGCACTGCCCTGGCCTTGTTCTCCTCCTACTTCTCTGACAGCACCTACCAGGAGTCCCCCAAGGATCTTGGGTCCTCTCCTGTTCTCTCTCTATACCCGCTCCCTGGACCCCACTCATCGCATCCTATGGTTTCTCATACCATTTCTATGCTGATGATGCTCAGATTTTCCTCTCCTCCCCCGACCCCACAATCCCCTCCCGTATCTCTACCTGTCTGTCTGCTATCTCCTCCTGGATGCACTTGCATCACCTCAAACTCAACCTCTCTAAATCCGACCTCCTTTTCTTCCCCTCCTCATCTTCCCCCTCTTCTTATCTCTCTATCTCTATTCCTCTGGAATCTACCACACTCTCTCCCTCCTCCTCAGCCAAGAACCTTGGAGTCACCCTGGACCCCTGCCTCTCCTACTCCCAGCACATCTCCACTCTTGCATGCACCTGCCAATTCTTCCTGAGCAACATACGACAGCCAACAATTGAGAGAGAACAGTCTGCTAAAAGCTTCACAGCCCCTCCGAATAACAGGTAAAGGATCAGAAACGATGATATTTTTACCCAGTGTTTTTAGTTTTTGAGTAAGGGTTTTAAAATGCTTCTTTAGAGTCTTGGAGTCTTTGAGTTTAGTAACATTAGTGCCCACATGGACAATCACAGTGTGCACTTGATTATGATTCCCAGCTAGGTTTTCCATTTGTGCAGCAATATCAAGTACTCAGAGGTGCCCCTATATCAATTACAGGATGTGTGAAACTGAACGTCCTATTTGCCCCTCCACCAGTGGCAGTGGCAGGCCTTATTATTGACATGTTATTAAAACTGCTGTCCATGATTTGCTCAGACTTAAAGCTGATATATTTTCTTTTAAAGAGAATATTTTATCCATCAACGCTAGATTGGTCTTGCGTTTTACAGGTAAAATTGCTCAAATGCTCACCACAATTAACAACCACAAACATATTACATGATAAGCATTGCATTGCTTTCATGTCTTTATCAGCTGGCTTCAGGGCTGACATTACAGTAAACACAATTAAAATCAAAGTATATATAAAATATATAAAACCACAACCTGCCAAAAATATCTTCCCGTCCTTTGCTCACCCGCCCCGGTCATCCGCTGTTGCTGCCAGTTAGTGAAGTTTTCGTCGAGGTAAGAGGCAGGAGTTGTAATCAAATGCAGAACACAGCAGTGCGAGAAACCAAGGTGTATAGAGCAGTATCCAGGATCCACACAGATCCCCATCCCCATAACCATAACCCTCTCCATAACCCTCCCCCTCCCCTTCACCCTCCTCTTCCCTCCTCCCCGTTTCTCATGAAGATGTTGCTCCTGGGGACCCCCCCAGCTTGAGAAACACGGTTCTGCACTGACCTCCAACAACTGCAAGGACCATTGAGAAATGCACAAGTGCATGTCTCTGTAGATACCATCGAAATATCTATTTTTTGTGGGTAAAATGAAGAACAAATGCTTGGTTTTACAGACCTGGAAACCTTGTAAGAAATGTGATTCCAGGTGCTCCCGAGTGGTGCACCCAGTAAAGGCGCTCCGCGTGGAGTGCAGGACGCACCCTATAGTCTGGACGTCGCCAGTTCCTTTGCCGACCGAGGACGGGAGCTCCCAGGGGGCGGCACACAATTGGCCGAGCCCTGTAGTCTGGCCAGGCACCTGCGGGCTTGCTGTAAGCTGCCCAGAGCTGAGTTGTCCTCTGACGCTGTTGCTCTGGGTGGCTGCATGGTGAGTCTGCAGTGTGAAAAAAGCGGTCTTTGTTGAAGCCAACACCCTGGGATCCTTCTAGAAGCTGCTTGATGAGATCAATAAGCTACAAACAACCAAACTAGCAAGATGGCCTCTCATTTGTAAACTTTCTTATGTTTTTATGTTCTTATACTTCGTTCGTTTTGCCGTTTCAAATACAGACCCAGACACAAGATTTACTATTTGAGCGCTGTTGCACACTTTTATTATTTAAAATAATAAAATAAAACAAAGCAAAACAGAAGCCTAACTCCACACAGGAGCGCTAACTAAACTGTTAAGGGAACCTAAACTATAAAACTGGATGGCTAGGCCGTTTACCGGTTGCCAAGCAGACAGTAAATTTAAACAATAATGGCTCACACAGTACCTTGTTGTAAACCACACAGGTTTCTTCACCATGTTAGACTCTCTGCACACAGACTGGAGACTGACCAGAACAAACATTTTCTTTAATTATATACCTGCCTGCTAATCGCAGACAGGTGCCACTCATCTATAATTAGAGCCAGGTGTACCTCTTCCTGGCTCCCTCCCGTGGCACTCTGAACTACACTCTGAACTACATATATAATCCAGGCTAGATCAGCCAGTGTCTTTATAGAAGTACAGTAGAACCTCAGAGTTACGAACACCAAACTTACAAACTGGTTGGTCAACCAAACACCACACCTTTAGCTGGAAGTGTGCAATCGCTGAACCATGACTGCCATGCAATCAGAATGCAGTTTAACCTACTGAAATGGTAAGAACAAATGAGTTCAACTTTAATCTGAAAAAAAAACATAATAAAAAATGTAAGAAACAGAATGAAAGAGATGGGATTCAGTGAAAGAAAGAGATGGGATTCAGTGAATGAAAGAGGTGGGATTCAGTGGCCAGATTGCTAAAAAGAACCCCTTCATCAGCACAGTCAACAAGAAAAAACGATAATTTGGTCAGATAATAGGAGAGCGATGGTGTGGAGAAAGCCAACAGAAGCATGTAAAAGGGTGTGTGCAGCCCAGCATGAAATACAGAGGAGGCAGCATTAAAGAAAGTGTGCAGCCCAGCCCAGCATGACACATGGAGGAGGCAGCATTAAAGAGAGTGTGCAGCCCAGCCCAGCATGACACATGGAGGAGGCAGCATTAAAGAGAGTGTGCAGCCCAGCCCAGCATGACACATGGAGGAGGCAGCATTAAAGAGAGTGTGCAGCCCAGCCTAGCATGACACATGGAGGAGGCAGCATTAAAGTTTAGGGGTGGGTTGTAGCTTCAGGTCTTGGCGAACTTGTACTGCATGGTCCTCCGAAGCTGTAGTTCTGTAATGGCTTCATGGTGGGCTTGCAGTGCGGAAAAAAGCGGATGGCTGACGGCCCACGATCGGAGGATGCGAATGCCCGTCTTCGTCTCTCCCAAGTTAGTGCGGGAGTGGCAGCGATGAACCGGGTTGAATAATTTGGGTATTCCAAATTGTGAGAAAAATTGGGGGTAAAATAACTGGCGATTCCAAATTTATATTATTATTATTATTGTTTGTTTATTTAGCAGACGCCTTTATCCAAGGCGACTTACAGAGACTAGGGTGTGTGAACTGTACATCAGCTGCAAAGTCACTTACAATTACGTCTCACCTGAAAGACGGAGCACAAGGAGGTTAAGTGACTTGCTCAGGGTCACACAATGAGTCAGTGGCTGAGGTGGGATTTGAACCCGGGACCTCCTGGTTACAAGCCCTTTTCTTTAACTACTGGACCACATAGCCTCCTTTGTCCTTTACATTAAGAGTAAGTAGCTCAAATGTAAGGTGACCAGATTTAAGTCCTTAAATTGGGACAGTATGGAAATATTGTGAATAACTTCCAACATCCAAGCTACGGGGAAGCTCTAGGGTTTGTATTTTCACTTTGGCAATCTTTGATCTAATATCACATTGAAAGAGACTCATGGGGATATTCAGAGTGGACTGAGGGATTTGAACCGGGGACCTCCTGGTTACAAGCCCCTTTCTTTAACCACTGGACCACACAGCCTCCTAATATATAAAAATAATAGGTGTAAAAAGTATATATATATAAAAAGTATATGTAAAAAGTGTAAAAAGTATATATATATATATAAAAAATAGGTGTAAAAAGTATAAAATGTACTACTTTGTCTGAGCTTTGATGCTAAAGATAGTTTGCAATGTGCAATGCAATAACTGATGTCTGAAATAGACATTCTGCTGTTGCAAGGTAATTTAATGTGAAGTTCTGGGATCTTCTATTGCTTTGTGTTTTAATAGCTCCCCAGTGTTTGGGAGGCTCAAACAACTTTCTTCCTATAAAGCTGCAGAAAGACACTTAGCTGCAGTTAACGTGTTATCATTAGACAATTTTAAAACTATAAAAATGATTCATCACAGCAGAGTCAGTGTTTTGTACAAAAGAAGTGAAAGTGAATTAAACACTGCTGTGTGTTGCTAATTAAAGCTAGTGTTTGTAATACACAATATCACTCAACGTGAGGTACATTACCCAATTCATTTTAAAGTAGTTGTAGCTAACAAAATAATTCCATAAATCTTGCACTTCCATTCGCTAACCCATGCTATAACAAATGTGTATTTTAATTTTAAAACATGATATCTAGTATTACTTTACTTTAAATGAGTGTGACAGAGACAGAATGATTCTTGGTGATAAATCTCCCTCCCGACCAGTGAGGGCGCTGTGTAAAGGGAACAGAGTGCCCTGGACTGGATGGCCTGAAGGAGAATGTGTATTGTAATCGTGAGTGTTTTGTTTGTTTTTTGTCGTGTCTATGGAACCACTTTGTTTGTTATTACTAGACGGCTGAACACGATCCGGAGCTGTCGCCAAGGGCCAGCACCCGGACATCACTGTGGGTGCTTAGGAACGGGACTGTTTATTATTTCGGGACCAACCCGTGGATTAAAACAGAGCAACACACGCCGCTGTATTGCTTGTTATCATTATTATTATTTACTGTCTTTGTGTCATCAGACTATTGGAATACAAATAAATATCATTGCACCTGGATTATTGTTTGTCTGTTTATTGATCACCGCTGCATTCCTGCAACTGCACACTGTTAACCACTTTGCCACAATGAGGTTTCAATTTTCTCTGCCTTTTCCACAAGAAATATTTTAAACTTCCACTCCCTGGCTCGTTTTATCTGAGCAGTGTCTTCTGGGTAACACCATGGTGCTGTCTGAAAGAAACAGGTAAAGCAGCTGATTGGGTATTGGGTAAAGTTTCAATTGAAGGGTTGGGGGCAATTTTAACAAAAG
The DNA here is from genome assembly GCA_030684275.1 of Acipenser oxyrinchus oxyrinchus. Classification (NCBI taxonomy): domain Eukaryota; kingdom Metazoa; phylum Chordata; class Actinopteri; order Acipenseriformes; family Acipenseridae; genus Acipenser; species Acipenser oxyrinchus. The sequence goes on from CM060268.1 coordinate 18,224,360, forward strand.
GGATCTGTGACAGAGTGGCACAAGGGATGAGGCCCAGAGACCCAGAGACAGACTGCAGTTCAAACAAAAGACTTTTATTAAATAGAAAACACAAAATAAACAGGCATGAGGGCCAAACAAAAGTTTTTTAAAACACAAACAATAAACACAAAGTAAAACTTACAAAAATAAGGCTTCCAGGCTGAGCTTTGACTTCACTGGATTGTAACATTTCCAAATAAACCAGTACACAAAGAAAAATCACCCTTACTTCCTCAGCTACCTCTCTCTAATGAGGAGCTGAGGCCTCCTTTTATGTCAGGTGGCTGGGTGCTAATTGATTTGGTAATTACTCCCACCTGACACAATCAACCTGGGCAGGGAGGAGAATTTAACCCCATCCCTGCCAATAATTACAAGGGCAGAGCCCTGCTCTGCCACAGGATCTTTTGCTTTAAACTCAGCACAGAAACCAGGACCAGAGGACACAGATGGAAATTAAACAGACAGACTTAGGCCAGAGGTTAGAAGATAGTAGACAGTGGGGGTGGACTTGGGTACCAAGCCCTGTTGTTGATGCTGAATCTTTGGGATCTTTTAAGACCCTTTCAGTCAAAATGTTGGGATCAATCAGCTACTAGGAATGACAAGCATTGCTGAAATGAGCCAAATGTATTTTTAGCCTCTGTATGATTTAAAATTCTTAATAATATATAATGGGGGGAAACACAGACGAATCCATTTACAGCTCATAAAATATGCTGCAAACAATCTAAATCCCTGTCTGGTGTGTCACATTAGCAACAGCAGTTGATTAAATCCCTGTGTGGTGCGTCACATGTAGCAACAATAATTGATTTGTCTTATTTTATTGTCAATTAGAATTGACTCATGCATCGCTGGTCTTTCACAAGGTTATCAAAATGTGTCCCAGTTTACAATAGCGAGAATTATTAACACTAAGTATGTTCAGCACCATTGTAATCTTTATAAACTTGGCCTGGTTAGGTTTAGAGAACAGAAGGTTGCTTAATTTGTTGTGCTTAGTTTATGAGGTTGTAACAGGGCAGATGCCCTGCACACTGAGTAATATGTATTTTGTGGCTGGCAGCCATCTTGGCTCAGTCATAAAGAACAGCCTGGGCTAAGATGGCCACCTTTGCACAGCCACATGGGGTAAGAACATAAGAAAGTTTACAAACGAGTGGAGGCCATTCGGCCCATCTTGCTCGTTTGGTTGTTAGTAGCTTATTGATCCCAGAATCTCATCAAGCAGCTTCTTGAAGGATCCCAGGGTGTCAGCTTCAACAATATTACAGGGGAGTTGGTTCCAGACCCTCACAATTCTCTGGGTAAATTGGTTTGGGGAATGTTTCATTGTTTAAATAGAAAGAGTGGAATGTTTTTTTAGTTAATTGGGAAAGTGTGGAATGTGGTCAGGTGTTGGTTGATCTATTTATTGTCAATCAAGCTCTGGCCACATCCTATAAAAAGAGAACAAAGACATGTTTGTGGGAGAGATGGTTTAGTAAAGACGCATGCCCATCCAAACAGAGACAGAGACAGAGACAGAGACAGAGACAGAGACAGAGACAGAGACAGAGACAGAGACAGAGACAGAATACACCAAGATAGCTGAAGCTTGGGTGTTATAATTTGAAGTGTTTTGTTTAACCCTTTTGTTGTGTTAGTTTGATTCATACAGAGAAGTGTTAAATTGCACTTTTGAGTCTGGGTCTACTAATTCAAGGACGCAGACCAGCTTTCATCGGAAAATAATTTGATTGGGATTCTGTTTTTTCCGGTGCCTCCTTCAGGGAGAATTTTGTTTGTCTTTCTATTGCTGACTTACTTACAATATTTGTGTGGAGTGTAGATAAATATGTCCTTGCATTGCAAGCCTACCAATGATGAGGAGGATTTTCTTTTAGTGTTTTGGAAAAGAAACAAAGAAATATATCCAGTCCTTACAAAACTCGCAAAAAGATCCCTTCATGTAACTGTTTGTGCCTGTAGAAGCATGGTCTCTGTCATAGGATTCATGGGAAATGGCAGACTATCTTCCATTCCTCCATTCCATCTCAATGATATGTCATTGTTCACGAGATGATCTTCCATTCCTCCACTCCGCCTCAATGATATGTCATTGTTCACGAGATGATCTTCCAATCCTTCATTCCGTCTCAATGATATGTCTTTGTTTACGAGATGATCTTCCATTCCTTCATTCCGTCTCAATGATATGTCTTTGTTCACGAGATGATCTTCCATTCCTCCATTGCGTCTCAATGATATGTCATTGTTTACAAGATGATCTTCCATTCCTCCATTGCGTCTCAATGATATGTCTTTGTTCACGAGATGATCTTCCAATCCTTCATTCCGTCTCAATGATATGTCTTTGTTTACGAGATGATCTTCCATTCCTTCATTCCGTCTCAATGATATGTCTTTGTTCACGAGATGATCTTCCATTCCTCCATTGCGTCTCAATGATATGTCATTGTTTACAAGATGATCTTCCATTCCTCCATTGCGTCTCAATGATATGTCTTTGTTCACGAGATGATCTTCCAATCCTTCATTCCGTCTCAATGATATGTCTTTGTTCACGAGATGATCTTCCATTCCTCCATTGCGTCTCAATGATATGTCATTGTTCACAAGATGATCTTCCATTCCTCCATTCCGTCTCAATGATATGTCTTTGTTCACGATAATTATCCTTTGTTTTTCCCTTTGCCTCAGTAAAATGCTTACTTAGCACTCTTCAGGTTGAAATCTATGTTGAAAACATTGTACAACACACAATGTACAAAACAAGCTAAATATATTTTATACTAAACAACAAACGTTATTTTTTGCCACAATATTTTTGTTTTCCATTTTTATTTATTTAACATTATACAATTATAGATTGTTTGTTGCAATGTTAAGCAAGCAGTTCTCTGTTAATTCACTTGTTTTGTTAATATTGAGGCTTTGCAAAATATTTCTGACCTAACTTCTTTATGTTTCACCCTTAGTGCTTTCATTTGATAAAAGTCTAATCCACCCACAGTTCAAATACATAGGTTAGATAATGTAAATTATGTATTTCTGTTATTACAATATTAAAAGGTTCATATTAAAAATATACAATGCATATTTTTTACCTATGCAATTTACGTTTTTGTATGATATAGTTTATGTGTCTAGATAATGTACTGTGTACTTAATAATTCTTACATATGTTTCTTACTCCAGTATATACCCAGTGGCATACTGTAAGGGGTAATACATATCTAATGGCTTTTCTGACGTTTGTGCTCCAGATGCTGGTAGCTACATCCTCTATAGAGCTTCTGGATATAAAGAGACAGTTGTCTTGCTTGTGGGATTGGAGGATGCCCATTAGCCCCTTAGCTGTTGTGGAGATTGCTGTGATGAGGGAACATTATTTAACATTCTAAATATAGGCGAAAAACTGGGTGCTATATATTGTAATAAAATGGTGGGTGGTCAAGGCCAGTCAGCGGTGAGAATAGCACACCCAGAGGCTGTGACTGTAGAGGTGAGAATAGCACACCCAGAGGCTGTGACTGTAGAGGTGAGAATAGCACACCCAGAGGCTGTGACTGCAGAGGTGAGAATAACACACCCAGAGGCTGTGACTGCAGAGGTGAGGATAACACACCCAGAGGCTGTGACTGCAGAGGTGAGAATAGCACACCCAGAGGCTGTGACTGCAGAGGTGAGAATAACACACCCAGAGGCTGTGACTGCAGAGGTGAGAATAGCACACCCAGAGGCTGTGACTGCAGAGGTGAGAATAACTCACCCAGAGGCTGTGACTGCAGAGGTGAGAATAGCACACCCAGAGGCTGTGACTGCAGAGGTGAGAATAGCACACCCAGAGGCTGTGACTGCAGAGGTGAGAATACCACACCCAGAGGCTGTGACTGCAGAGGTGAGAATAACACACCCAGAGGCTGTGACTGCAGAGATGAGAATAGCACACCCAGAGGCTGTGACTGCAGAGGTGAGAATACCACACCCAGAGGCTGTGACTGCAGAGGTGAGAATAGCACACCCAGAGGCTGTGACTGCAGAGGTGAGAATACCACACCCAGAGGCTGTGACTGCAGAGGTGAGAATAACACACCCAGAGGCTGTGACTGCAGAGGTGAGAATAACACACCCAGAGGCTGTGACTGCAGAGGTGAGGATAACACACCCAGAGGCTGTGACTGCAGAGGTGAGAACAGCACACCCAGAGGCTGTAACTGCAGTTTAAGCGCCAGAACACAGTTTTATTATTTATAAAAACAAACAAACAAAACAAGAACAAAATAAATTATTTAAACAAAATTCTACAAAACCCAACCTTTCTGAGTCTCTTTCTCTTAATATTGTTCAGCGTTGGCAATGCCTTAACTCAACGTACTCTCATTTCTTCAGAACACTCCTCCACACACTGTCCAAACTAACCTTTCTGTATCGCTTTCTCTTTAAGTCGCCCTAGATAAGGGCGTCTGCTAAGAAATCCAATCTTATAGGCCTTTGTCCTTTACTGTTGGTTTGGAAGGAATAGTGTAGCTGCATGCTGACACATGAATAGTGTAGCTGCATGCTGACACATGAATAGTGTAGCTGCATGCTGACACATGAATAGCATAGCTGCATGCTGACACATGAATAGCGTAGCTGCATGCTGACACATGAATAGTGTAGCTGCATGCTGACACATGAGTAGCATAGCTGCATGCTGACACATGAATAGTGTAGCTGACACATGAATAGTGTAGCTGCATGCTGACACATGAATAGCGTAGCTGCATGCTGACACATGAATAGCGTAGCTGCATGCTGACACATGAATAGCGCAGCTGCATGCTGACACATGAATAGCGTAGCTGCATGCTGACACATGAATAGCATAGCTGCATGCTGACACATGAATAGTGTAGCTGCATGCTGACACATGAATAGCATAGCTGCATGCTGACACATGAATAGCGTAGCTGCATGCTGACACATGAATAGCATAGCTGCATGCTGACACATGAATAGCTTAGCTGACACATGAATAGTGTAGCTGCATGCTGACACATGAATAGCGTAGCTGCATGCTGACACATGAATAGCATAGCTGCATGCTGACACATGAATAGCATAGCTGCATGCTGACACATGAATAGCATAGCTGCATGCTGACACATGAATAGCGTAGCTGCATGCTGACACATGAATAGCATAGCTGCATGCTGACACATGAATAGCTTAGCTGACACATGAATAGTGTAGCTGCATGCTGACACATGAATAGCATAGCTGCATGCTGACACATGAATAGTGTAGCTGCATGCTGACACATGAATAGTGTAGCTGCATGCTGACACATGAATAGCATAGCTGCATGCTGACACATGAATAGCGTAGCTGCATGCTGACACATGAATAGCATAGCTGCATGCTGACACATGAATAGCGTAGCTGCATGCTGACACATGAATAGCATAGCTGCATGCTGACACATGAATAGCTTAGCTGACACATGAATAGCATAGCTGCATGCTGACACATGAATAGCATAAGCTGCATGCTGACACATGAATAGCGTAGCTGCATGCTGACACATGAATAGCATAGCTGCATGCTGACACATGAATAGCGTAGCTGCATGCTGACACATGAATAGCATAGCTGCATGCTGACACATGAATAGCTTAGCTGACACATGAATAGTGTAGCTGCATGCTGACACATGAATAGCGTAGTAACCTTAAAATTATTATGTGTATACTGTTATTTAAATGGTCTGACTGTGGCAGTTGTATGTATGACATGCTATGCAAATGTATTGTGGTTTGTTCTTTTTTCTGCTATATACTGTACAGTGCTTTGCGATACATTTGTATAGAAAGCACTATATAAATGGAATAAATATTTCGTGGGGCAGGAGCCAGGGCTGCGAGAGGAAGGGAGTGTTTTTTGCAACTTAGGATTGGAGGCTCGGCCTCTAGAAAAGGAAGATAGAAAATGATGGCCCGGATTCCAACTGAGAGAGCCTTCCCTATGGAGTCAAGGCTAGCCCTAATGGCCTCCCGGCCCCTGAAAAGACAGAGTCCTCTGACTTCTCGGAGAGTCGTTATAGGCTCGGCCTCGCGACTGGGTCCAAGTTAGCGACTGGGTTCGACCCTCAGAGGATACGAAGCTTGACGTAAGGAAGAAAAGAGAATCTGAAAGAACACAAATAAGTGTTAGTTATGGGACTCGAGCACTAAGAGTAAGAGGGCCACGTCCCAGGAGGGTAAAGAAGGAAGTAAGACAGAGCCTTCTTTCTTGAGGCAAGATATTGCGCATGAGCTGCGAAAGAATAGTGTGGCTGGTGGTCCCATCGGACCACACGAAGAACCTGCAGCGTTACTGGAACTCCAGGTCGGGGAAGCGAGACTCACTATCCCCCCAAAAGATGGACCACTTGCTCCCCGATGTACCCGCACCTGTGAAGACAAACAAAGACCGCGTACTAATGTATAACATAAAAGCAAGAAGAGACAAACAATGACAAAGACAAACAAAATAACATAAAATAGATGGTTAGTGGAGCAAGCTATGTGTTGGCCACCTGCTCGGCGTAGAGGAAAAAAACCCTTCTATTGGAGGAAAACCTCTGGTGGTCCTGGCGGAGAGGGCGCCCCTACTCTGGGCATACTAGCTATAGACTGGTGAGCTGCAGAGATATTGGATTTCAGTGATAGGATGTAGGAGTTGACTGCTGAAGAGGACCAACGCCCCATGGTCTTGATCAGGTGATGGCTGATGCAGGCTCTGGCTGCTGAAGAGGCTGCGCCAATCCTGAAGGAGTGTGTGGTGTAGTATAGGGGAGAAAGACCTGCTGGTGACGAGAGCAGAGAGGTGGAAAGAGAACCAGGTGGGAAGAGAACCAGTGTCTGGTAATGATGCTTTTGGAGCAATTATAGTAAGTGTGGAAGAAGATTCAGGGGGGGTTCTTGGTGATTCCTCGGAGTGCCAGACGTACTGGTGGGATGACTGCATTATTGTAGATGCTTGGAAGATGGCGAGCTTGTATGATGAAATTGTGGGAAACTGATATCTAAACAATTAAAGATGAGCTGCTGGAACTTCATTTGTTGATTGTTCCAGTGTTGCAGCAAGGTGTACCGCATTCCGATGTCTAGAGAGATGAGATGCCGACCATCCTATGTGTTAGTTAATACAGGATTAATCAGCGGTTTGCTACTATCATGTCTGCTTGGAATGGAAAAGGTGAACTCACATTCAGAGATTTGGGTTTCACAACTCCAGTCATTCTCCTAAAAAACTCCTTAACTCATAATCAAGACAGATTTCCAGTCTCGTACCACGTCTCTCACCATGTATTAATGCTTGTAGTATTTGAAAGAATGAGTAGACATATTAGATGGGAATTAGTGTTAGCCTGACTGCGTAAATGGCTGCCACGATCCGAGTATTGGAGGAAAGCTGGGGCGTTGGAAGCTCTGGATGAGGGTTTCTTGCTTCTGAAAGATATTTTTACATGAGAATCCAGGCTTTTGCAGTTAAGGCGAGAGCGAGAAGGAGCAATATGAATGTTCTGCCTTGGGAATAATGCGAATTGCGAAATTGAAGTGGCCAAGGGGAGATAAAGGGTTGCGTTTAGAGATTGATTTTGATACTTGGAAGTTGGTAATGAGCTGATGAATGCGTTCCTGGATTGTCGAGTGGGAGGCTGGCTTCAGATTTGACAGTGTCCCAGATAATTACGAGGAATTCTAGTCGGGCTGATGGTTTATCTTGAGAGTGGGACGCTTACTACTCAAGAAAACAGGGATCGTAGATTGAAGATTGCTTGAGCGGGGGATATAAGGAGAAAGTTGTCTTCCCCGCAGATCCCGAACAGGTGGTGGAAGGAGGGATGAAGTGTAACAAAGGAAGAATTGATCGTGGGGAATTTGGGCGTTGAGACTGGAGTGGAACTGCGTCTCGGGGCAGAAAGAACGATGATTAGGCGTTTATTTCCCGATATTTCACAGGTCGCTATTCCAATGGGGCTAATGCTGAAGACGGGGAATGGAGCTGGGAAGGGGCGGCCATGAATTCTGCAGGGCGGTGCAGAGTGTATGTGTGTCTGTGACCGCGGGGCGGTGCAGAGCTGTATGTGTATCTGTGACCGCTGGGGGGTGCAGAGCGTATGTGTGTCTGTGACCGCGGGGCGGTGCAGAGCTGTATGTGTATCTGTGACTGCGGGCGGTGCAGAGCGTATGTGTGTCTGTGACATGAGGCGGTGCAGAGCTGTATGTGTATCTGTGACCGCTGGGGGTGCAGAGCGTATGTGTGTCTGTGACCGGCGGTGCAGAGCTGTATGTGTATCTGTGACTGCTGGCGGTGCAGAGCTGTATGTGTATCTGTGACTGCTGGGGGGTGCAGAGGGTATGTGTGTCTGTGACCGCAGGGCGGTGCAGAGCTGTATGTGTATCTGTGACTGCGGGGCGGTGCAGAGCGTATGTGTGTCTGTGACTGCTGGGGGTGCAGAAGCGTATGTGTGTCTGTGACCGCGGGGGGTGCAGAGCTGTATGTGTATCTGTGACTGCGGGGCGGTGCAGAGCGTATGTGTGTCTGTGACCGCGGGGCGGTGCAGAGCTGTATGTGTATCTGTGACCGCTGGGGGGTGCAGAGCGTATGTGTGTCTGTGACCGCGGGGCGGTGCAGAGCTGTATGTGTATCTGTGACTGCGGGGCGGTGCAGAGCGTATGTGTGTCTGTGACCGCGGGGCGGTGCAGAGCTGTATGTGTATCTGTGGCTGCTGGGGGGTGCAGAGGGTATGTGTGTCTGTGACCGCAGGGCGGTGCAGAGCTGTATGTGTATCTGTGACTGCGGGGCGGTGCAGAGCGTATGTGTGTCTGTGACTGCTGGGGGGTGCAGAGCGTATGTGTGTCTGTGACCGCGGGGCGGTGCAGAGCTGTATGTGTATCTGTGACTGCGGGGCGGTGCAGAGCGTATGTGTGTCTGTGACTGCTGGGGGGTGCAGAGCGTATGTGTGTCTGTGACCGCGGGGCGGTGCAGAGCGTATGTGTGTCTGTGACCTGGGGCGGTGCAGAGCGTATGTGTGTCTGTGACCGCGGGGCGGTGCAGAGCGTATGTGTGTCTGTGACCTGGGGCGGTGCAGAGCGTATGTGTGTCCTTGACTGTGGGCGGTGCAGAGCAAATGTGTGTCTGTGACTGTGGGGCGGTGCAGAGCGTATGTGTGTCTGTGGCCGCGGGGCGGTGCAGAGCGTATGTGTGTCTGTGACCGTGGGGTGGTGCAGAGTGAATGTGTGTCTGTGACTGTGGGCAGTGCAGAGCGAATGTGTGTCTGTGACTGTGGGGCGGTGCAGAGCTGTATGTGTGTCTGTGACTGCTGGGGGGTGCAGAGCGTATGTGTGTCTGTGACCGCGGGGCGGTGTAGAGTGTATGTGTGTCTGTGACCTGGTGCGGTGCAGAGCGTATGTGTGTCTGTGACCGCGGGGCGGTGCAGAGCGTATGTGTGTCTGTGACCTGGGGCGGTGCAGAGCGTATGTGTGTCTGTGACTGTGGGGCGGTGCAGAGCTGTATGTGTGTCTGTGACTGCTGGGGGGTGCAGAGCGTATGTGTGTCTGTGACCGCAGGGCGGTGTAGAGTGTATGTGTGTCTGTGACTGCTGGGGGGTGCAGAGCGTATGTGTGTCTGTGACCGCGGGGCGGTGTAGAGCGTATGTGTGTCTGTGACCGCGGGGCGGTGCAGAGCTGTATGTGTATCTGTGACTGCGGGGCGGTGCAGAGCGTATGTGTGTCTGTGACTGCTGGGGGGTGCAGAGCGTATGTGTGTCTGTGACCGCGGGGCGGTGCAGAGCGTATGTGTGTCTGTGACCTGGGGCGGTGCAGAGCGTATGTGTGTCTGTGACCGCGGGGCAGTGCAGAGCGTATGTGTGTCTGTGACCTGGGGCGGTGCAGAGCGTATGTGTGTCCTTGACTGTGGGCGGTGCAGAGCAAATGTGTGTCTGTGACTGTGGGGCGGTGCAGAGCGTATGTGTGTCTGTGGCTGCGGGGCGGTGCAGAGCGTATGTGTGTCTGTGACCGTGGGGTGGTGCAGAGTGAATGTGTGTCTGTGACTGTGGGCAGTGCAGAGCGAATGTGTGTCTGTGACTGTGGGGCGGTGCAGAGCTGTATGTGTGTCTGTGACTGCTGGGGGGTGCAGAGCGTATGTGTGTCTGTGACCGCGGGGCGGTGTAGAGCGTATGTGTGTCTGTGACCGTGGGGCGGTGCAATGTGTCTGTGTGTCTGTGACCGCTGGGCGGTGCAGTGTGTCTGTGTGTCTGTGACCGCTGGGAGGTGCAGAGCGTATGTGTGTCTGTGACCGTTGTGCTGTGCCTGAAAGAAGGGGACGACCATGACTGGGGAGGAGGGACTCTGGCGAGCGAGTTTGCGGAAGCAGCGTGGGTGTAGCAGATATAAAGGTACAGTTATTATTGAACAATGCCATACGCTCGTTTCTAGCCGGGATGTTGATATTGTTGTTGTGCAGTGTTTTTAAGAGTCTGCCGAGTGGCCAATCCTTATAATATAGCTGCTGCGGAGGCTGAGCCTGCTGGCTGGGCATTTTCATCTCCGTAGGGCAGCAGGTCTGGTTGCTGGGTAGAGGCCTACATTAGAAGTAGACGGTACTGAGCTTCCATTGGAGAAATGATGAGATAGAGAAATGAATGCAATTTTTTTTTTTAGACGATCCGGCAGGGAGGGAGAAGTGGTCGCAGCGTACGCAAGAGAAAGAGCTGAGCTGTGACTGGGTTTAAATAGGGAGTCGATGACAGGTGAAATTAGTCAATAATGATAGGCAGGTGCAATTAGGAAGGGGCAAAGCCCTGGCTCACGCCCCCAAAATCTATATGTATAATATCTACCAAATTGATTTTAAAGTTGCTGTAATAACTTATAAGGCCCTTCATGGATTAGGATCCTATCTCCAAGAACTAATAACTCTTACATTCCTAGTCGTCCTGTGAGATCAGAAAATGCAGAACTTTAAACTGTTCCACAAAGCTGTCTAAACATCTGGAGCCGGAGCTTTCTGCGGTTCAGCTCCTTGGCTATTCCGATTGCCATTAGCCAGGCTGAAACACTGGAGGTCTTTTAAATCTAAATTGAAAACATACTTTTTTGAATATGCTCTTATATAATTGGTTATAACTGGAGCGTATTGTATACATGAACTATTTTGTTTTTGTTTTTAACTTTGTACAACGCTCTGGGATGCCTTGGTGTGAAGGGCGCTATATAAAAATACATTGGTATTGTTATGTATTGTACATAATACATATGTAAGGTTACAGTAAGGAGTATATCATACACACTGAGTTTCAAAGTGATTTAAAAAAAATAAAAATAATATATATATGACATTTTAACCTAAACCCTAGATTCAACATTCCTCTAGTAACAGCAGGTCTGGCTCCTCAGAGGAGACAAGGCTCTAAAATTGGTCTTTATATTAATATAATAAAGGTCAAGGATGAGAAATTTGGTAGAATTTGGTGTTTTTGAGTGTGTGAGTTAAGGGTACCATACCCGAAAATATTGTATGCAAAGTATGTTAGTGATGTGGTCTTGAAATCTAAATTAAATCTAATATTTATGTTTTACAGTGTGTAACAGTTAAGTTTATTAGAATAAATTATGAAGGGCTATTGATTTTTTTTCTGTTGGCTAGTGGAGAAAATGCATTTAACAGCTGAATTGGGTTAAACCTGTTTAGACTGCACTTGTAGATCTCTAGATCTACCCCTCTTACTATTCACTGGACTTGCCTGACTCACGCACCACGTTAGGATCCTCAGCTGATGCACTACCTTTGCACTATTGTACTACTAATCTGTCATTGTAGATATAACTTCCTGTAATCCAGACTTGTTGCATCATAGTTTATATTGTATTTTAGTAGTATTATTTGCACTTACTGTAAACTGTACTGTATTTAAATATTAAACTTGCATTGCAACCCTTTACAGTACTGCTCTGTAACACCTTGTGACACGATGAGTGGTGTGGTGCAGTAGAAAGTGAATGTCCAGACTGAATTCTCCCAATAACAAAAAGGTTTTAATAATTAACAAACAAAAAGATCATAAAATAAATCCACTTGGAAAAATGATAATAATAATAATAAGCCCCAGTACCAGCGATGGTAATGGGGCAAAACTCAATAGCGTCCAACTAAAACAAAAGTAAACAAAACACACTCGCTTTGTTTAATTCAGAGCAAGGGGAGGTTTTGACGTAGCTGCTTCCCCTTTGTACCCAGCAAACTCCTCCCTGCAGTCAACGTGTCGCCATGGTTTCTCCAATAGAGGGCTGCCCCGCAGCTGACTGCAATGGAATCATCCTGAGTACTTGCAGCTATGCCGCCCCTACTAATATGATCACCTTCCGGTTTCCACCTACCACCGAGGTGGCAGATCTAGGAGGCAGCATACCTTCCCCCTTACACAGCGCCCTTTCTAATCGGGAGGGAGATTTACAGCATCGATCCTTTCTCTCTCTATCACACACCTGTAAGTCACTTTGGATAAAGGTGTTTGCCAAATAAATGAATAAATAAATACACTTTAAAATAATGGCGCAAATTCCTAATAAATTAAAATATAAATACCACAGGAATTCCACCTAACTATCTCATGCACTTCCTCTGAGTTCTGCTGTTATCACATGTATAACAGTTAAGGTTAGGGATAGGGGTTGGGTTAGGGGTTCACTTTGACCATAATAATAATAATATGAAAGTGTTGGCAGTCAGAATACAATAATAAGATTCTACTGCTGCTGGTGGCTTAATGGGACCCCCAAGCCCTCTGTCTTTTTTCTGCCTCCCCATTGTGTTTGGTCACCAGCCGCCACTGCTCTGTAGGATATAGTCAATCTACAAGCTGCACCATTGGTCACACGCTTATTTTGCACTAGGCAGGATGGGATTCGTGTTTTTATATTCTGCATACAACATGTATTTGCTTCTTAGAAAAGGATTACACAAAAGTTGCATTTATTAGTTTGTTTTCCCTTGGAAAATGTTTCAAGAAGGTCCAAGCAGAAATGCAACGGCAGCATTCTCCACACTAATTTCCAAAATGTTCACTTTGCCCATTATAAGAAGATAAGTTGGATCTTTTCCCTGTTGATTTCCTAGCTTGCCGATTCAGAGATATTGACAGATAATTAGAGCAAAGTAAGAGGGCCGCACATGTTCAGTGAGCCGGAGAGGAATGATTAAAGCTTTCCGAAGTAAAAGAAACCTGGTCCTTTTCAGCAAGAGGTCCAATTGAAATCCTTACACATCTAACAATAATGTGTTCAAAATCGACATGCCGTGTTCTAGCCTTGCAAAATGCAAATGAATAGGTCCTAAAATCCCCTCACAATTAGTACAGCATTCCTTTATGTCAGGACTGAAGTTCATGTAGTTTTTATACAGTCAATACACAAAATGTCTCACTGGAGACGGACACTAACAATACGAGAAGCCACATGAACGCTGTATTTAGATGCTATAGGGATTCTACTGAGGCCGTTTCAAATACAGTTTTTACAATAAGTAATTAAAGAAGTTTCCATCTGCACTTCGAAACTGGTCTGTGAAACTCAGTATAAACTGTGTTGGTTCTGTATGAGATCCAAATCAGCAACCAAGCGTTACGTAAAAGTCAAAGATATTTGCTTATGTTATGCATTCCCACGCATAACTAAACTATTTCATAATAGATACATCCATTGACAGTCTTGTCTAAATGTTATTATTCATCTAGATACCCTTCTCAGGTGCTTTGGATGAATTTGTGTCACTTATTTGGTAATTTGGAGAGACTGATTTCTATAAATCTTAATTCAGGATGACCAATTCAAAAACAGAAGAATCTTGCTCTGCTGAAATTGTAAAAAACAGGATTGACTTTAATTCATTTGAACTTGGTCCCAGTGGCAAGTGGAAACAAGGTATCTAAAAACATTGTGCATCTGTTTGAATTAAACCTGGAATGGCTCAAATGTGTCATTCCTGCATTACAAAACGATGTGGGTATTACTGCTTAATTAACTCTATCTGCAGAAACCTCAGAACGTTCATCTACCAATCAGGAAGCTCCATTTTAGGGCACTGCCACATGGTAGATGACCTTCTAATTTTAAAACACAGAGAGAAAACCAATCCTGGCATTTATTATGTGATTTAAACATACAAAACAAACAGAGAGAAAACCCAATCGTGTCATTTATGATGTAAACATACAAAACAATCAGGGAGAAAACCAATCCTATGTCATGCTTTCATATGGGCAGCAGTGTGGAGTAGTGGTAGGGCTCTGGACTCTTGACCGGAGGGGTGTGGGTTCAATCCCACGTGGGGGATACTGCTGCTGTACTCTTCAGCAGGTACTTTACCTAGATTGCTCCAATAAAAACCCAACTGTATAAATAAATTGTATGTAAAAATAATGTGATATCTTGTAACAATTGTAAGTTGCCCTGGATAAGGGTGTCTACTAAGTAATAAATAATAACTTTCAAATTAAATAATGTATTTGAACGACCCAGACAAATGCTTTGTTGCAGGACAATTTGTCAGGAATTCTCTGTGGTTTCAAATAAAAATAACATTTTGAGAATTCAGCACAGTCTCCCTGAGTACTACCTCCGAAACATTATCACGTTACAATACATTAAATGAACGGATCAAGCTTATTATGATAGCTTGCAAAATCAGATGAAAGCTTTCAATACAATCGGAATAATACATAATCATTATTTTCAAAATCTTGTTCATCTCGTCACTTCTTAAAAACTGTAACTTTACTGCTATACACCTTGCAAATGCTGTAAAATGGAAGGACAAGCTGCACTGGAAGCATGTCTTGGGGTTGATTCCCACACAGGGTTTATTTTGCAAACTTTAAAAAAAAAAGTATTTTATTTACTGTATGTGTAACTGTGGCAGGGCGAGGAGCCCTGCACATGAAAAGGGGGCAGGGCAAAGCCCTGCCATAAATGTATTTGTTCTTGTTGTTTTGTTATTATTTTGTATTGTTTCGTGGCATGGATGGGAAGCCCCATCCACATTAAAGACCTTGTGCAGAAGGTGACCATCTCCCAAGTGAATTCATTGTTTAATTGTTGCTAATCGGGAGATGGTCACCTGCATATAAACCTGCAGCTCTCTGCACTCTTGGAGGGTGTTCAGAGGAGAGAACGTGAGAGAGTGAGAAGAAAAAGGAGAAAAGAAAATTTAAAAAAGCAACATAGGATCAGTGGAAAAAAATGTAGCTGATATGAATGACACTTTCATTGAACATACATACTTTTGCACACATAACTTTAATGTGCATACATATATATATATATATATATATATATATATATATATATATATATATATATATATATATATATATATATATATATATATATATATATATATCACATCTTGAAACTTTGAATGCTATGAAAATTTGCATTCTAATGTTTTGTCATTATACTTACACCCCACACACACACACACACACACACACACACTATATATATATATATATATATATATATATATATATATATATATATATATATATATATATATATATATATATATATATATATATATATATATATATATCCATTAAGTGAAAAAAGAAGTGATATCTGAAACAAAAACACATTGGAAATGTGAAAAAATGCCAAGTTATCAAAAGTGCCCAGCCATTTAAAGTGGAGATATCAAAAACACAAGCCAAGTTAGAAGAAACATTTGGGGCAACCTTGGCCCCCACCGCTTTGACAGTTGTGTCTATTTTCTTGGTGCTGGCCAAGGTTGCCCCAATTGTTTCTTCTAACTTAGCTTGTGTTTTTGATACAAGTTAGAAGAAACAATTGGGGCAACCTTGGCCCCCATCTGTTTTACAGTTGTGCATATTTGCTTTTTGCTGAGCAAGGTTGCCCCAATGGTTTCTTAAAACTTGTCTTGTGTTTTTGATATCTCCACTTTAAATGGCTGGGCACTTTTGATAACATTGTGTTTTTTCACATTTCCAATGAGTTTTTGTTTCAGATTTAAACACAAATCTGTGTCATTTATTAGTAATTTAAAGATAAAACAACAAAAGGCACTGTTTAGCGGTTTATAATCTCAACAGAACCCTGATTATCAGGTATACCTCAGGAGTTCACCTTGTCTTACCTTATGGATACAGTCAGATACCAGGCAGTGATGACCTCTGACTCATTGTTCTATTGCTGCTTGAGTAATTTAAAGTAATTGTAGCTAACAAAATAACTCCATACAGAAGGCTGTGTGGTCCAGTGGTTAAAGAAAAGGGCTTGTAAGTAGGAGGTCCCCGGTTCAAATCCCACTTCAGCCACTGATTCATTGCGTGACCCTGAGCAAGTCACTTAACCTCCTTGTGCTCCGTCTTTCAGGTGAGACGTAGTTGTAAGTGACTCTGCAGCTGATGCATAGTTTACACAATGTAGTCTCTGTAAGTCGCCTTGGATAAAGACGTCTGCTAAATAAACAAATAATAATAATTTTCTCTGCCATGCACATCCATTCATTATATATATATATGTTAAGACACACATCTTTTAGCAAACATACTTTCATTTCAAAACATGATATCTGGTACTTCTCTAGGTTAAAGATGTTTGCAAGCCATGCTTTTTCAAGTGGTTTGCACTTCCTGCTGGAGGGTGAAATTGTCCCCACCGAGTGGCGTAGTTGAGACGGAACGGCGTTCCGGTCCTTTTTTCAATAGGCAGAACCTTGACTTAAGAGTTAACTTAAGAATCAATTGATGAATAACTTCGATGCATGCTCACCAATGAAGCGATCTCTTTTACGTGTCGAAATCAAAATATTCTTTCTGTACCATGCCATTGAATAAGCATTAGAAACCAGATTCCCTACGTGCCAGTACTGATGGTACACGAATCTGAGTCTCTGTCTCCGATAATCGGCACATAGTTTAAATGTTTGCAGAGTCAAGTCACACACATCTCCTGATTCCTGCACAATTGTACGATTATCTTTTGCGATCAAATGCGGTATGTCCAGGAAAAAACATTAAATTGTCCAGAACTTTCAGCGGATACATTCTTTAAAAATAAATTGAAAAACAATTGTAATTGTACAGTTCTGAAACTGGTGATGAATAAGAAATAGCAGCGTGTGTGTGATTCGTAATTTTATTGGATGCAGAGCTCCAGAAATAAGACAGGGGGAGGACGTGACATAGGCCTACTATACAGGACGTTGTGGTGATTGAAGTTCTGCGCTGGTGATGACCTCATAATCGAAAGGAATAGAAAAAGAATATGCACGATAAACATAACTAAACCACCAAAGACAGTATTTACCCGCAAGATGCTTTCAAAACAAGACCAATTTGGCTGGAAAATTGCCAATCTGGCAGCACTGACTGGGGGAGTAGCCTATAAAAGTCGCATGCGAGACGCATGCATTACCTCGAGCTCAATGAACAAATACAACGGCAATTTGTATCATTTTTGTTAAAGAAATCAAAAGAAAACTTTTGGATTTAGGACTATACCTCTGTCCCCACCCCTTCACTGGCTTCTTTCCTGTCAATAACCAATCAGCTGGTTCCCCTCTATTGACTGACATGCATTCAGCCAGTAACATATTTTGACCCAGAAGACACTGCTGAGGTGAAATGACCCTGGAAGTGCATACAGATAACCTGATAATTAGGCATAGAAACTGAGAGCTTCCTTTAATCTAAAGCAGTATGAAATGTTTAAAATGAAAATCCAAGTTTGTTATACATTGCTTTCAAAATTGCAGGTTTCAGACCTATTTAGCTAATGAAAGAGCAAAGCAGTTCAAATGTATGAAAGTATTTTGTTAGCTACAATACTTTTAAATTAAATTACCCACCTGTAACAGGGCGAGGAGCCCTGTACATGGATTTGTTTATTTATTTTTAGAACAGGGTCTCCCGCTCCGCCCCTGTGCAGTTTATTATTTTGTATTTGTTTTGTTGTATTCTTATGATTTATTGTATGTATATTTGACGTCGTAGCCGTGAGTTTTGTTTTGTTATTGTTTTTGTTTATTTAAAATGTGTTCTGGCAGAGGCGAGAGTGGATACTCGTCCTCTGCCAGGAATAATTAAAAACCTTGTGCAGAAGGTGGCCATCTCCCGAATTAATTAAGTGATGAATTTGTTGCTAAATCAGGAGATGGTCACCTGCATATAAACCTGCAGCTCTCTGCACTCCATGTGGGTGTTCGGAGGAGGAACGGGAGAGAGAGAGGAGAGAAACAAAATGAAACTAAAACTAAAAAAGAATCTAGGAACAGTGAAGGTGATTTGCCCAGCCTGACCTGGATCATTTATATATTATTTTGTGTTCGTGATTATTTTGTTTAAATCTTTTATTTCGCTCTGTGAGCAAAGTGTTTTTGTTTGAATATTTATTTTATTTCTGTATTTAAATAAATGGCGCACGCCGCGTCTTTTCACTGCAGTACCTGGTGTCAGTTTTCTGTTCTTGCATATGGCCTGACGTCACCACACGCCATTCCTGTCACACAACCTATTACTTGTATTTGCATTAGAAAATTTATCACTGCCGCCTCTTTCAGTGAGCAGAAAAAATGTGGTCTAAAAAACAGGCAAGCAAATGAGGAGTGAGCCTGAAATGAAGGATTCAGGTTTTGTAAAATTTTGTAATTGACAAATCTGCAGATACCAAATAAAACCCAATGAACAGAAAATCTTTAGCAGATGAAAACAGGGCTATTAATACTATTCCTATACACAAACACATGTATTAAGTGTAGTGGTGTTTTTTCGCAGGTTGAAGTTCAAGGTTGGAAGACCTGCTACCATATTAAGTATAACTTCAGGTATTCTTAAAAGACTGCGATATATTGATCAAAGATTCATCAAAACCTTGACTCAAAGGGCTTTGATCAAAGGAAGACTGTCAAAGCACTCTGATCAGGCAGATCAAAGCACTCGCAAAGCTTGCTTGCAGGATCAGCAGGGGTTTTAAACAACATTTCCTTTGAGCCAAACTCTTTGACAGAAAATAGAGTTGCTGTATTGCAGCCTGACTTCCAGAGTGAGCTGGTGAGAATGGCAAGCTGCTAGAGAAACTGATCCAGCTCTATCGCGACAGACCGCTGCTGTGGAATGGCAAGCTGCTGGAGTTCAGACAGTGTTGAGAAACTGATCCAGCTCTATCGTGACAGACCGCTGCTGTGGAATGGCAAGCTGGACGGCTATAACGATAAAAGAAAGCGATTGGTGGCCTTGCAAGAAATTGTTCAGAAGCTCGGGAAAGACTTTTCCGTGGAAGAAGTGAAGACAAAAATGAACAATCTGCGTACACATTTTAACCAGGAAAGAGTGAAGATTGCTAAAGCCAAGCACAGTACTGGCAGCAGAGTGGCTGGTCCAGTGACTTCCAAGTGGAGACTCTTTAAACGGTTACATTTCTTACCTGACAGCAGCCTGCCTCGCCAAAGCATGGTGAGTATGAGATTTTACACTAAGAGACGTACCGCTTTCAAAAATACACAGCATGAATGCTACTCCATTATACCACTTAGTTATTATGTCATGAACCATTGTGATGTACTGCAATGCAAATACTACACGAAGCATACTGTGTATCATTTAAAACAAACTATTTATAAAAGGGTGAAATTCACAAAATCAATATTCACAAATATTTAAAAATGGAATTAAATGCAGATCTAAATTTGAACTAAGAGTATAATAATGAAAAAAGGAAATAAAGAAAGGGTCTTCATTAAGTCTGCTGATGCCTGATAGGGGGAAGGGAGAGATATTGTGTTTTATTTTGTATTTTTATTAAGAAATGTGTCTATTACCAAAACAAATTCCCTGTCTTCAAAGTTCCAGATGTGTAAGGAAGCACTGTTACTCTTTTGTAATGGTTTGCATTTATGTTTCATTTCACTATACGATATTCAAACACAGTCAACTGTGCCATTATCTGACATTTTCTAGCATATTTTCTTAAAGCCCTACTTTCATGAATAGCCAGACTGACAGATCCACCCCCCCTTACATCTGGTGATATTTC
Source organism: Acipenser oxyrinchus oxyrinchus (assembly GCA_030684275.1). NCBI lineage: Eukaryota > Metazoa > Chordata > Actinopteri > Acipenseriformes > Acipenseridae > Acipenser > Acipenser oxyrinchus. Next base: position 18,244,468 of record CM060268.1, read on the forward strand.
TGTTGTCAATAACTGTAGTGGTGCAAAGATTTTTTGTTTGAAGATGTATTGCCCTAATTTTAGCAATACTCCAAAGGCAATGTTTACAAACAGTACCTGCCCTTTACCCTTAGCAGTGTATGTGTAATGTGTATTTACACAACAGATCCAAGTTGGATCACAGTTGATCCAATGTATTGGGCTCTCTGTTTTCATGGTGAAATGAATTCAATCAAAGTTGTTTCCAATTTATTTGATGATCAGTGCATTTGATATATTAAAATGGCAGCAAGCCTTTCCAGCAAATATGATGTTTCAGTGACGTTTCTTCAAAGAACTTGAATCAACTTGAAATGTTTTCTCCGTCAAATTTGCTTCAGAGAAGTTGGATCCTATTTCCTTGACTGTGAAGACAGACACACCTTTACTCATATTGTATGCTCTGCTGGTCGCTAACCAAAAACTACTGTAGAGTGAGTCTGAACAACAACACATGAAGTACCAGGAAATATCTGCATTGTACAAATTGAAATATAAAATACAAGCAAAGAACCTAAACATATTCAACAGAAAAAAAGCATGGTAGCACTTTCAAAATGATGGCTATACATTTGTATAGGATTGCACTGGAGTAACATCTGAATTAGGGGTGGTAGATTCCGTTTAATTTAATAAACTTTTAAACTTTTAAAAATATATAGTTTAAGCGTTTAAATGGTATAGTGTGTAAGGGGGGTAATATGAGTCTCCCTCGATGTGCGGTCTCAACAGCAGGGGAAAACCAGAAGTCGGCCATCTTGGGGGAAGTGCGTATCTATAAGGGCTCTGAGCATTTAAAAATAGCTTTCTATAAATTAACGCATATATGTCTAGAAATAGGTCTTTTACATTAGCTTTTCTATTCTCCTTAAACGTTAATAGCAAAATTGGTTTAATTTACATTTTTTTCTTTCTGTGAAACCACAAAATGGGCTTACAAAATGGGCTCTTACTTTTTCATTTAAATGTCGAAGTGACTCATCTTTATTATTTTAAATACAGTTACTCGTCATAATGATTGTAATAGTGTGTCCAGCAAAATGCTTTATTTTTCATTCTAGCTTTAGTAAAGATTAGTTGCTTATTAACATGCTGCAACCTCATTTGTACATTGTGCTTGTACGTGAAAAATGAAGGCTTGGCTGATTTAAAAGCCCATTAAGTTGTTTGACAGAAAAAATAACTAAATTAAATCAAATAACAGTAAAGCAATATGAAAACATAATAGCATCGGTGGTACAATAATGGTCTGTTTTGATTAGAGGGCAAGCATTAATTGCATTATTACAGAAATGTTATGCAGTCTAATTATTCAAACAGTGCTAAAATCCAAATCGCTAATTTATCCTACTTACTGTATATAAAAGAACTAGTTATGTTCACACCAAACTGACTTTATTCCAAGTACAGTATCATGTTAATTCAAAGAATCAATATTCTGTTTAAAAAAATAAATAATTATTTGCTAATAGCAATATTTTGTACTTATTTGACTGACAGCAGTAGAAAAAAAAGACCACAAAATAAACATAAAATGGGAGCAATCTTCTGTTTAAAAAAAAAAACGTGTTAACATTGCTCGAGTCTTACTCCCAGAAGATCAACACAGCCTTCTGTAATCTGGCTCAACAAAAGACATTAAAGTTGAATCTGGTATCCTCTACAATTGAAATTGGTTGCATGCCATTTGCGATCATCTCAATAATCAACCGTGTTATGTTTTCAGCCCGAATTTTATCACATTTCCTAACATTTTGCTTGCATGTCTGGGCCCCACCTCCTCCACGCTAGATCCAGCTTCAGTAAAAACAGACTAGTCACTTGACCAAAAGCATGCTGGACATTGGGAGGTGAATATCCAGTGAACAGCAGCTAATGCATTGGAATTCATGGCCATTATTTTAACCAATTCCACCCATTTCTTTTTCAGGAAACTCAGACCTGGTCTGTGAAGCAGGAGAGTCGAGACTATGATAATGATGGTGATACTTGCCTTGAAGGAAGTCCACCAGTACCACCTTGTGACAGGCTGACCAAGGTAAGGAGACTCAAAGTCAGGATGTGCAGGGAAAATAAAAGACTTTTAATTAAACAAAATACACAAAACAAAAGGCACAATGGCCAACCAAAAAGACAAACACAAAGACAGGCTTTAAACAAACTATACCAAAACAAACCACTCACTCTCTCACACAGGTCTTCTCCCTCTCACAAACACTCACCAACTAACATACCCAACCACTCCCTTTTATACAGGTGCCTGGGCTAATTGGGCAATTTGCACCTCATTAGCCCAGGCACATTCCACACATTCTTCACACAAACTCACTCACTCACTGAACCACACCCCAAACTCACTCATATCCACTCTAAAACAATACAAAAAACACAAAACCACCACAAAATAGGCTGCACCCCATCACACACCTCCCCTCCTTGTGCGCAGCACAACATGGCCTAAATGGCCACCTCCCCCCTTAAAGTCCCAAAATAGTCTCTTCTGGTGCTGGGGAGAAGGCAGAGGCTTCCCCTGGCCCACAAGCAGTCCGGTGGTCCCAAGCAAAGATAGTCCGGCAGCCCCAGGCCATAACAGCGGACCCTCAGGAGGCGACGGCGGCAGCGAACCCTCGGGAGGCAACAGCGGACCCTCGGGAGGCGACAGCGCAGCAGACCCTTGGGAGGGAAACTTGGGAGGGGAGCCCCTGGCCATGAAGGCGGCAGCGGAGCTCCACTTCTCCCTCGTACTTTGTAACTGGTGACTCCCTGGCGATGCGGAGCAGCAGGCAACCCCAGGCGATCCAGGCGTGGTATCCCTGAGCGGAGTGGCTGTGGCATCCTTGGGCGGTGAGAGGCAGGCATCCTTGGCGGTGCGAGGCAGGCATCCTTGGGCGGTGCGAGGCAGGCATCCTTGGCGTGGCCAACAGTGCAGGAACCTCCGGCCAGGGTGGCAGCGGCCAGAGTTCCTCTTCGCTGTTGGCAACAGGAGGTAGAGCCAGCTCCAGCTCCTCTAATGGCAGGAGCAGGAACAGCAGTTCGTCTCCCTCTGGTGGCGGAGGCGGGAACAGCAGTTCGTCTCCCTCTGGTGGCGGAGGCGGGAACAGCAGCACATCTCCCTCTGGTGGCGCTGCTGGCTCCTCCGACAGCGGGGTTAGAGCTGTTGGCACTGCCGGCTCCTCCGACAGCGGGGTTAGGGCTAGTGGCGCTGCCGGCTCCTCCGACAGCGGGGGTAGGGCTGGTGGCGCTGCCGGCTCCTCCGACAGCGGGGGTAGGGCTGGTGGTGCTGCCGGCTCCTCCGACAGCGGGGGTAGGGCTGGTGGTGCTGCCGGCTCCTCCGACAGCGGGGGTAGGGCTGGTTTGCGCCGTGCTCCCTTCAGCAGCATAAATAGAGGCTGCTGGGGGACACCAGCATCCTGCCCTTCTCCCCCCCAGAAAAATTCAGGGGGTTGAGCCTGTAACTCCTGCCCTTCTGGCCCTGGAGATGGCAGTAATGGCTCCTCCCCTTCTGGCTCTTGGGACGGCAGCGATGGCTCCTCCCCTCTAGCTCTCGGGACGGCAGCAGCAGGTGAACCAGCAGGCATGCTCCCTCTGCTGGTGGCGGCAATGGAGGAAGAGACAGCAGGTAATCTTCCCCTGCTGGTGGAGGTGGCACCAGCAGGTATTCTCCCTCTGCTGGTGGCGGTGGGAGCGGCAGGTAGTCCTCCCACAACGGTGGAGGCGGGAGCCACAGGCAATCCTCCCACTCCGGTGGAGGTGGGAACAGCAGGTAATCTTCCCCTGCTGGTGGAGGTGGCATCGACTCCTCCCTCTCGGGCCGTGGGCGCACCGACTCCTCCCTCTCAGGCCGTGTACGCACCGACTCCTCCCTCTCGGGCCGTGGGCGCACCGACTCCTCCCTCTCGGGCCGTGGGCGCACCGACTCCTCCCTCTCGGGCCGTGTGCGCACCGACTCCTCCCTCTCGGGCGTGGGCGCACCGACTCCTCCCTCTCGGGCCGTGGGCGCACCGACTCCTCCCTCTCGGGCCGTGGACGCACCGACTCCTCCCTCTCGGGCCATGGACGCACAGACTCCTCCCTCTCGGGCCGTGGACGCACAGACTCCTCCCTCTCGGGCCGTGGACACACCGACTCCTCCCACTCGGGCTGTGGACGTTCGGGCTCCTCATAGTACCGGAAGGGACAGGCGGCAAACTGATGTTGCTGGTTACAGAGGGGGCACAACAGTGGTGACCTACAGCTCCTCGGGTGCCTGGCCCTGATGTACTCCTCCTCCTCCCTGTCCCTCGCTTCCCGGTCCTTCTTCCACGTCATCCTCTCTTCCTTTTTTCCCCTTTTTTTTTTTTTTTTTTTTTTTTAAACAAAACAAACAAAAAAATCCTGCACTCCTGCTCCAAGTCTCCAGAGGCACTCTCCCTCTTCTGACACCACCTGTGACAGGCTGACCAAGGTAAGGAGACTCAAAGTCAGGATGTGCAGGGAAAATAAAAGACTTTTAATTAAACAAAATACACAAAACAAAAGGCACAATGGCCAACCAAAAAGACAAACACAAAGACAGGCTTTAAACAAACTATACCAAAACAAACCACTCACTCTCTCACACAGGTCTTCTCCCTCTCACAAACACTCACCAACTAACATACCCAACCACTCCCTTTTATACAGGTGCCTGGGCTAATTGGGCAATTTGCACCTCATTAGCCCAGGCACATTCCACACATTCTTCACACAAACTCACTCACTCACTGAACCACACCCCAAACTCACTCATATCCACTCTAAAACAATACAAAAAACACAAAACCACCACAAAATAGGCTGCACCCCATCACACACCTCCACCAGGAACCCCTTCATCCACCAGTAGGATCAGAGGCTGTCAGAAGAAGAGACCGCATGAAGACATTCCCACAGATACATTTACAGCAGCCGGGGTTGATTTCTTCCATTGTTGTAAAGAACAGGATGCAGACATTTCGTTTGGAAATTATATTGCCCATAAAGCTGACAGCTATTCACAACACTGAGGTTAAACGAAGAGTAAAACTGAAAATTATGTCTGCTATTTTTGAGACACAGGAGTTGGAGTCTGGTTAGCACTCGCAAGGTTGGCTATATGGCTGCTAAACCATTCCCAGTCAATGTGGCCATCATTATACTGAATAAGATCATAAGAAAATGTACAAATGAGTGGAGACCCATCAGTGCTTGTCTGGTTCCTAGTAGCTAGTTCATCTCACAACTTTGTCAAGTCAGGTCTTAAAGGATCCCAATGATCCTGCCTCAACAGCATGACTAGGTAACCCATTCCATCCTTCACCACTCTCTGTGTGAAGAAGTGTATTTCCTGATTTCCTGATCTGATTTCCAACCTCAAAGGAAAGACTTCTGTATTATTTCAAACCGGAACCTGGCCGTGCATAGGACAACTGCAAAACATCTCCCATTACAACTACTTTCTAACTGTGACTTTACATACTTACTTACTGAATCATAAGCTATACAGAAGTACAAAGAAGAAGCTGAAAGTATCATTTTTAACAAACATTTCAAGAATATGTTGCATGATACCTGTTACACATCCTGAAAATACCCATGACACTCAATGTCATTATTGAGTTTTTTTGTTTAAAAGGATGGGTGTCAATATTGGATATTCACGCTGGAATATTCCCCCTTACCAAAATATAGACCTTCTGGCAAACTGTAGTGGCAAGTTTTCCGCAAGTTTGCTGCAAACATGTGGTGAATATTTGCAGCAAACTTGCCACAAGGTCACTTTTCAAATGCTAATTAGTTGTTCTGGCAAACAGTTGTGTCAGTCTTCTGGCAAACAGTTGTGGCGATGTTCTGGTAAACAGTTGTGATTATCTTCTGGCAAACATTTATGGTGTAGTATTAGCAAACCTCTAGTGAACTATTGTGAATATTGTGATCTGCTTTTTTGTCGCGATGTAGTGGAAATATATGAAGCATAAAAAAACCTAACATGAATTTTTAAATATCTGTTTTCTAAATATAGATACAGTATATATATATATATATATATATATATATATATATATATATATATATATATATATATATATATATATATATATATATATATAAAGAAAGTATACACACCAGCTTGGGTTTAACGTTTTAATAATTCAGATCACGCATTTAAACAGTGGAACACAATAACATGTTAATAATATCTTCACTGCCTAATGTCTTTACTTAAATATTCTTATAATACATGTTAAACATTCTCATTACACAATAAATCCTAGAGAGTCACAGCGAACATAGAAACTATTTTGTTATACTCCAGCAATTGATTTGCTAAAAGTTGCCTGTAAGCCTGCCGTTCATTATTGATTTAACTTTAGCATAAGAGGCAGAAGTGTTAAAGGGACTAGGAGCTCTTAAAATAAACAAATCCCCTAGGCCGGATGAGATCCTCACAATAGTATAGAAATGAAAGAAGTTATTTACAAACCGCTAACCAAGATCATGCAACAGTCTCTTGACACAGGGGTTGCACCGACAGACTGGAAAATTGCAAACGTAATACCGATCCACAAAAAGGGAGACAAAACCGAACCAGGTAACTACAGACCAATAAGCCTGACTTCTATTATATGTAAACTTATGGAAACTATAATAAGATCTAAAATGGAAAATTACCTATATGGGAACAATATCCTGGGAGACAGTCAGCATGGTTTTAGGAAAGGGAGATTGTGTCTAACTAACCTGCTTGACTTTTTTGAGGATGCAACATTGACAATGGATAATTGCAAAGCATACAACATGGTTTATTTAGATTTCCAGAAAGCTTTTGACAAAGTCCCGCATAAAAGATTAATTCTCAAACTGAACGCAGTAGGGATTCAAGGAAATGCATGTACATGGATTAGGGAGTGGTTAACATCTGTAAAACATAAAGTACTGATTTGAGGAGAAACCTCAAAATGGAGCGAGGTAACCAGTGGTGTACCACAGGGATCAGTATTAGGTCCTCTGCTATTCCAAATGTACATTAATGATTTAGATTCTGGTATAGAAAGCAAACTTGTTAAATTTGCAGACGACACAAAAATAGGAGGAGTGGCAAACACTGTTGCAGCAGCAAAGGTCATTCAAAATGATCTAGACAGCATACAGAACTGGGCAGACACATGGCAAATGACATTTAATAGAGAAAAGTGTAAAGTATTGCATGCAGGCAATAAAAATGTGCATTATAAATATCATATGGGAGATACTGAAATTGAAGAAAGGAACTATGAAAAAGACCTATGAGTTTATGTTGGCTCAGAAATGTCTTCATCTAGACAATGTGGGGAAGTATAAAAAGGGCCAACAAGATGCTTTGACATATTGTGAGAAGTGTTGAATTTAAATCAAGGGAAGTAATGTTAAAACTTTACAATGCATTAGTAAGACCTCACCTAGAATATTGTGTTCAGTTCTGGTCACCTCGTTACAAAAAGGATATTGCTGCTCTAGAAAGAGTGCAAAGAAGAGCAACCAGAATTATCCCGGGTTTAAAAGGCATGTCGTATGCAGACAGGCTAAAAGAATTGAATCTATTCAGTCTTGAACAAAGAAGACTACGCGACGATCTGATTCAAACATTCAAAATCCTAAAAGGTATAGACAATGTCAACCCAGGGGGCTTTTTTGACCTGAAAAAAAGAAACAAGGACCAGGGGTCACAAATGGAGATTAGATAAAGGGGCATTCAGAACAGAAGATAGGAGGCACTTTTTTACACAAAGAATTGTGAGGGTCTGGAACCAACTCCCCAGTAATGTTGCTGAAGCTGACACCCTGGGATCCTTCAAGAAGCTGCTTGATGAGATTCTGGGATCAATAAGCTACTAACAACCAAACGAGCAAGATGGGCTGAATGGCCTCCTCTCGTTTGTAAACTTTCTTATGTTCTTATGTGTCCCTGTGACAAGTTGGCGTGTGTGACGTCAGACCAGAGCCAGGAAATAAACGACAGGGAGGTGGAGTTTGGTGGAGCTGAGCACGTGATCGCGCTCAGCATTTAATAATTAACCAGAACAGCAAAATAAAGAGGTTGTAACACAAAACACAGGACACGGCACTGGTAGCCAAAATAAATAGACAAACAAAACGGACTACACAGACAAACACGGTGAGCTTCTATTTTCCTTACACTTATCACAATTACCTCTGTCTCCTATCCCGTTCTCCACTCACCGAACACACAACCCCGAGTGAGTGAAAACATGCTGCTTTTATGCAGTTGTACCGAGACTCGATTGCTAGTCAATCATTCAATTGGAATCTCGGTACAACTGCACGTGAATAAATTAAAGTGCACTTTCCCATGTTCACATACTAATACTTTAAATGCACGTGATGTGATTTGTGCCATCCTCGTGCCTAAATACAAATCTACATTTTTAAATACACGTGAAACACAGACCCGCTTATATCCCGTGTACCAATGCCTATACACCAACATTTACACACAACACGTAACATACAATATACACAGGGGGGGGCACTTTGCCACAGTCCCTCAGCACCAGCACATCGTGATCTACATCCCATTCTCAAACTTGCTCCGCATCAGCTGGCCCTCAATTTAATTTAATTCTGTATAATCCCATCCTGCGAGAAAATGAGTCATTCTCATAATGTATTATTGTTGCCATTCTTTTTACTGTTCCGCTCCTGGCACTAAGCCACGAGAAAGACATACTGTATCATTGGTTAATGACGGGCAAACAGAGGGAGGGATGCTGTTATGTTAGACTGAGCTCAATATGACCGCGCTCCCAGGATTTTTCACTGGCAGTGTCACTGTGATTTTTGGTCTGTGAACCCCATGCCAACTCAAAAACGTTTTAAAAGAAAGGAGGAAGAGCTGTCTAAATTGGCAGCTAAGTGTTCTAGGATTTACCTAATGTTCAGGTAAGCAATGGGTGCAGAACAATTCGTCCCTGACAATAATAATAATATTAATGTCAATTTACAGTTGTCAAGTACTGCAGAAAGGAATGGCATTGAATTGTGACATAATGGTCTTAAAATTCCAATACTTTAAAATGAAACTGCAATACACAATTTCTTCAGTGTATAAATTGCTAATTTATATCTCATTTCATTGACCTTTGCTGCACACTACACTGCCAGACCGAACAACTCATTTGACCACTATCACTATTAAACTCCAGCCATGGGTAAATCTTCAGACACTTTCCCTGAAAACTTTTTTTTTAAAAACTTTTTCTTCACTGACATCATCACTATAGTGTTGTTGTATCAATAAGGCTGTATCTAAGCCTCTTGTCTAATCTATGTATTAGTTAGTGGTGTGTGACTGAGTTTAGTAAAAATTGTGTTTTTTCATCATGAAAATTTATGTTTTTTAAATTTGAATTTTTTATACCATTTGATTTTAACAATGGAAAAAGTGACCTATATTTTATTTTTGTAACAATTAGTGTGTGAATCACTCAGAAAACATTGATTTGTGTTTGTTTGAATTACTATTTCATCAACATAATAGGCTCTGTATTTATTTTTTGTTGTTTTATGAATGAGTGCGAAATCGCCTTGTTGCCCTTGGGTTGGATTTATTTTTTGCCTTTTTTGTCCCCTAGAACTGCCTTGGTGCCCCTGAATTTTCACACCCAATGAAGGCAACATTGCCTTGCCCTTCATGACCTTAACTTCATGCCCTGAATTAACAAAAGTGCTTCAGTGCATCAGCAGTTTAAATACAGCATACAAATTATCAATGGTGCTCAATCACTGAGGACAAGTCATCAAAACAATTAAAACTCCTTGTGGGTAAGCAACTTGTTATATGACCACGATTAGATTTACTCAAGGTACAGAATCTTATTTTACAGTATACTTGAGAAGCGATCGTCTTGTGAGGTTGCTTAGTTCAACCCCTGTGCGGTGTTACGTATAATGGCCTTTGAATTAAAATGACATTACAGTACAGTATTTTACTGTCATGACTACCACTGCATTTAAGCATTTGTGGCTTGCTTTTTTTGAGTTTTGATGCAAATCTCAGTTTTTCACTAAGTGGAGATGCAAAGCTCTGTAATTCACTACTCCCTCCTCACCGCGCCGCTACGCAATCCCCCTCCCTCTACATGCATATCACCCACTCAATGAATGTGTATTCACTTTATTAAAACACATTTTCACAAAGAGAACAAAAAAAACACACCTGCCATGCTGCAGACCAGGGATTATACTTTATACACCTGCGTACCTGCCTACTCATGCGAGATGTGATCAAATTCAAAAACAGCTTTATTGGCTGTACACGTTATTGCACGTGATACAGTATTGTATTACATGCAGTCAGTTTGCCCCAAAATGATTCTTATAAGCAGATCTCTTGATTCTTATAAGCAGAGTAGTTTACATTGGTTAATATAGGAATGATTTTGTTCCAGTGGTTTTGATCACTATATGTTGTTGATTCTTATATCAGTAATTCTTATAAACAGAGTGCACTGTATATGAACCTAAATATAGAATACCTTCACAGGGCAATGGTGAGTGGTAAGTGTAGTGCTTCATGCTGCAGCCACTGCACAACATAGACTTAAGTGAGAGAAAAAACAAACAAGACAAAGAGAGGTTAGTATTAATGACCTAAAGGAAAGCCGTCCGCACCGTGGAGCGGAAAACCCCCAATTTTTAGGAGGAAACCTCTGGTGGAGAGGGCACTCCCATTCCGGGAAAGCTAGCTAGGGACTGGTGGGCAGTTACAAAGTCTACTGGGGAGGTTCTGATGTAGAGATTGACTCCTAGTGATGCCCAGCGACCTAGGCCTTTGATGGTGTGTTGGCTGACCCGGATGTCGCTGCTCCGATTCTAAGAGAATTGGGTGTACAGAACTGGTAGGGCAGGCCTGCCTTAATGACAAGGGAGGAGAGGTGAGAGGCAAACCAATGCCTAGAGATAATGTTTCTAGATAGATCGGAGAAGAAGGGTTCGGAGGATGAAGGTTTCCTGATTGATAGGAGCTTCTGCAGAGATGTGTAAGGGCACAGAGGAGAGTTGATCTTTGAGAGCTGGATACAGTGCCCGGATCAAAGCTGGTCGGTTTTTGAGGATCAGACAAAAAGGAGGAAATGTTGGTAAATAGAAAACATTACATTTGTTACATTTGGACTTATCCTTAATGCAATTTGAAAATAACAAGCATTAGTCATTTACTTAACACGATTCACCTTTTGGAAGTGTGTGCTTTTGAATTAATGGCTTTATTGAAGTCTGAATCCTTAATTCTCAGCTTGTTGATGGCATAGACTAAAAATGAAAAAAATGATATATTAGTTGTATTAGATACAACAGTTTTAAATCACTTACACTTACTAAAATTACTTTCATTTACATTTAAGTACTTCAGCAGACCCATTTAGACAGAAATGAATAACATTGCATTGCCTACTATGCTGGTCTGCAAGCATTATAACTATCTGAAATGTGTTATTGTTATGTCTTTAAGCGGCAAACCTCCACTGATGCTAAGCCTTTTGTTTTTCAGCCCATGTAAATAGCAGCAAACTGAAATAGCTTAAATATATACAGTACACAACTTTAAAGTGGCATGATTCACCACAGCTCACTCCATGTTGCTGCAGCAGTACAGTACTTTTATGACAGCGACTGTCAACAACAGATACACCTGAACAAAAATATACATTTTATATATTTATGAAGCATTTTGCAAACTTTTTAAGTACATGATTAATATTAAGAAACATAAACAAGTGTTTTCCGTAACGAAATGATAATGACATCATAATTCAGAAGGCTGACAGGGACATGATTGTACAAACGCCAAGCAGCGTTTTAAACAAGGCTAAATAAATCTGAAGAAAATGCATTTAAACAACACATTATAAAAATGCAAACAATATTCATTCAATCTTTTGCACAATAACTTGTTTTTGATACTAAAATGGACAACCAGTGGAGAAATCATTGCAAACAATTAGCTTATTTTTTATTTCAACATTTTTAGAACAATTTATGGACATAATGTACCGTAAATGTTTATTATAAAATGATTGGGAGTTTAAATTATTAGCAAGTACACAAGTTTCAATATGAAAGCTAAACCTTTTCACTAAAGTAAAATCAGGATTATGTGATTTTGAAATGCCATATTTACTAATACTTAATCTAAGTTAAAAAAAAATAAATCAAAGATTTTGGTGGAATTGAACTTGTTCATGGCCCCACGGCAAGATTAACCTGCTAACTTACAGGGGTTCTCAAAAGTATTCACCCCCCTTGGAATTTTTTGCCACTGATCAACACAAAAAAAAGTCCATAATGTCAAAGTGAAAAATAAAATCTACAAATTGTTCTAAATTAATTACAAATATAAAATAGAAAATAATTTTATTGCAGAGTTTTCAGAATTCCTCTCCCTCGTCTGCACTTCAACTGACAACATCCTACTCCTAGGTGACTTCAACATTCATGTTGACTTGCCTTCCTCCCCCCCTAGTGACCGACTTCAACACGCTTCTGGACTGTCTTGGACTCTCAATCTGTCAACGTCCCCACTCACACCCGAGGACACACCCTGGATCTGCTCATCACCTTATTGTTCACCTTATCAAAAGGCTAACAAGATGCTTGGATATATTGGATATATTGGATGCTTGGATATATTGGATATATTGTGAGAAGTGTTGAATTTAAATCAAGGGAAGTAATGTTAAAACTCTACAATGCATTAGTAAGACCTCACCCAGAATATTGTGTTCAGTTCTGGTCACCTCGTTACAAAAAGGATATTGCTGCTCTAGAAAGAGTGCAAAGAAGAGCAACCAGAATTATCCCGGGTTTAAAAGGCATGTCGTATGCAGACAGGCTAAAAGAATTGAATCTATTCAGTCTTGAACAAAAGAAGACTACGCTGGTGATCTGATTCAAACATTCAAAATCCTAAAAGGTATAGACAATGTCAACCCAGGGGACTTCTTTGACCTGAAAAAGAAACAAGGACCAGGGGTCACAAATGGAGATTAGATAAAGGGGCATTCAGAACAGAAAATAGGAGGCACTTTTTTACACAAATAATTGTGAGGGTCTGGAACCAACTCCCCAGTAATGTTGTTGAAGCTGACACCCTGGGATCCTTCAAGAAGCTGCTTGATGAGATTCTGGGATCAATAAGCTACTAACAACCAAACGAGCAAGATGGGCCGAATGGCCTCCTCTCGTTTGTAAACTTTCTTATGTTCTTATGTTCTTATGTTTCCAATCTCTCTGTCTCAGATGTCTCTCTCTGACAATTTCTTAATCACTGCTAATATTAATCTCCCTGCTCCTCCCTCCGCTACTGATACTGTTGTCTCCTTCCGTCCCAAGATTCTGCTGAATCCTTTGAAACTCTCAGAATGTGTCTCTGCATCCCCTCTAACTGGAACTCTCCCATCCTCAGTTGATGATGCAGTGACCCTCTACAACGCCACCCTTACTCATATCATTGACACTGTTGCCCCGCTTACAACCAGAACAGTCAAGAAAGATCGAAACTGCCCATGGTACACCCTCGAACTTCAACTGCTTAAATCTGCCTGCTGCAAGCTCGAGCGCAAGTGGAGGTCGTCTGGACTAACGGTTCACAGAGAGATCTGGACCGACCAGCTCGCAAGCTACAGGCGTGCACTCGCCACGGCCAGGGTGAAATACTTCTCTGAAATCATATCTATGGGACACAGTAAACCCAATCAATTAATGCCACATGCCCCCTGGACCTCTGGCCGACTAACCTTGTCTGTCTCTGTGTTTCTGATCTTGCTTCCTCCATTATGCACACTCTCAACCTGTCCCTGGACTCCGGCTCGGTTCCTGCTGCCCTTAAGCTTGCCCTAGTTACGCCGGTACTCAAAAAATCCTCCCTTGACACAACTGACTTATCTAATTTCCATCCCATCTCCAATCTCCCTTTTCTCTCAAAAACTCTCGAAATGGCTGTAGCCAGTCAGCTGATGAAACATGCTTGAATCACTACAGTCTGGTTTCCAGCTGCATCACAGAACTGAAACTGCTCTGCTCCAGATTGTGAATGATCTCCTGCTCAATGCTGATGCTGGTGCTCCCTCTGTGATTGTCCTCCTTGACCCAGCTGCTTTTGACACCATAGATCATGGCATTCTTCTTGACCACCTTCAGAAGTATGCTGGGATCCCTGGAACCTGTCTCTCCTGGATGTCCTCTTACCTATCCGGACGCATGCAGTCTGTTTTCTATGCTGGACGCAGTGGTGTTGCAAACCCAGTCACTTCTGGTGTCCCCCAAGGATCTGTTCTTGGGCCCCGTCTCTTCAATATCTACATGCTTCCCTTGGGTCACCTCATCCGCCATCATAGCCTCATGTTTCACTCCTATGCTGACGACACCCAGCTCTACTTAAACCTCACCCTGGTAGCCCCTCTGCCATAGTCCAGCTCTCGGCTTGCATTCAAGACATCAAGGCCTGGGTGTCTGCCAATTTTCTTCAGCTGAACACTAGCAAATCTGAACTCTTTCTAGTAGGATCTAAAACTAAACTTAAGAATCTAAATATAGCTGCCCTGAACCTTGCAAAGTGACTGCTGCTGCCTTTCCCCACAGTATGAAGCCTTGGTGTACTTCTTGACAGCAACCTCTCCTTTGATTCCCACATCTCCTCCATGGTCAAATGTTCCTTCTACCATCTTCGAAACATCTCCAAAGTCTGTCCCTACCTTTCCCTCCCAGATGCAGAGATACTCTGTCAACTCTCGACTCGACTACTGCAACTCTCTATATGGTGGTCTCCCGGCACGCACCATAAACCGATTGCAGCTAGTCTAGAATGCCGCTCCCAGGATCCTTACCAGATGTAAAAAATGTGATCACATCACCCCCCGTCTTGCCCAGCTGCACTGGCTACCTGTAAAGTTCAGGATTATTTTCAAAACTCTCCTGCTGACCTACAATGCCCTTCATCACACAGGTCCCAAGTACCTCCTCAACCTGCTGACCCGCTATGTCCCTGCCTGCAAGCTGAGGTCCTCTGACTCTGGCCTGCTTGTTATTCCCAAGTAAAAGTGTACCACACTTGGAGAACGCTCGTTTAGCTTCATGGCTCCGACTCTTTGGAACTCTGTCCCAGCTTTGGTGTGTGATGCTCCCACCGTCGCTCGCTTTAAATCAACTCTCAAGACCCACCTGTTCTCTCTTGCTTTCCATGCTCTTTAAGCCTGATATCTTCTATTAGCTGCTGTGTTGCTACTACTATTTCATGCATTATGCACTTCCCACTGTATGTAATGTACTATTTCATGTATTATGCTACTATAATGTATTATGGACTTTCCACTGTATTTAATGTATTATGCATTTTTTCTTTTAATTGTATATCATGTATTATGCATTTCTCTGTATTTAAAGTATTATGGATTTTCTTGTTGTTACTGTGAACTTTGTGAACTTGCTGGTAATATGCTTGTAGATTAACCAATGAATGTACCAGGCACATGCTATAGATTTCCTGCCTGAAACCTCACAAGCTTTATATAGAGGTACTACCATTATATTTCCCACCTGTGGGAATTTATGGATGTGGTTTGTTAATATATACTGTATGTATATATATATATATATATATATATATATATATATATATATATATATACTGTATATATATATATATATATATATATATATATATATATATATTGTGAACAGGTATAGTCCACGTAAGTATGAGATGCGCAAGTGGTGTCTGTTTTGGTGCAGAAGAACGTGACAGAGACCCAGGTCCAAGGAGATTTCTGTTTTAATGATTTTCCTTTTTCTCTTATCTTCAATAAAAATGAACACACAGAAGTTCCAGTTATCAAGACAAGTAATAAACAAACTCAAATAAACACAGTCCAGGACTTTCTTTGTGGATCGAGACCCTCAGGTAAGTAGTTGCTTGTTGTTTCCAAGTTCCTTCGGTGTTGGCTTGGTATTGTGGTATCTTTCTCTTTTCCAGGTTGGCGCGGACGTCCACCAGATGGCGCTTTGGAGTCATGATCGTCCCCGTCCTCTACTCCCAGGTTTGTACGACTGCCCCGGAGGTCTGTTGCGGAAGAGTACGGCCCCAACACCCAGCCAACCTTTCGTTAAGGTAAGTAATAACAGTGCTGTGTAGATTAGAATTAGTATAGATGATCAAACAGTGAGCAATGAGCATTCTCTAACTCTCGCCTCTCTTTTGTTGCAGGTTCCACTGTTTCCTGGACATAAAATAAAGTTGTGTTTCGTTTAAATAACCCTGTTTGCGTCCCTGCGTATTATTACAACGTTCAACACTTCCAGATGGACACAGTTCTCCTGGGTTAATAACTTGCCCTGTTCATGGGCTTTTGATACAGTCTGTAAACACTCTGTTTGAATACACACAAGTCCCGTACTTCAGTAGCTCCCAGCATATCAAAGGTAAAACACAGCGTACTCACTCTACAGCAATCCGTGTTCTCTGCGTTGCTCCGATACAGGGAAGCGTGTAGTCCGCCGTGTTGTTTCAAGGTAGAACCACCGTGCACTGTCCCGCTGTAGAAACAATTGTTGCCTCCGACTGGTGACAATGGTAGTCCGCAAGGTTGCTTCAATGCAGTGCCCCAATACGTTGTACCGCTTTTAGAAACAAGTGCTAAAATTGTATTCCTCTTGTTTACCACTGGTTAATATCCCAATCTCGCTCTCAATGCAGCTGCCCACTTTTATCTTGGTTAGGTACTCTCCCGTCCCACGGCTCGCGTGTGCACCTGTTCTCACTCTCCACCCCACTATCTAATTCCAGCAGCTTTTTAAAGCTGCCACTGTTACCCGTCATGCAATGTGGGTTTTCCCCGTTGTTGGGAAATGTAGTTCCTGGTCGTTCTGTGTCTCTTCCAGGGTTACTCCCTGTACCTGCTGTCTCTAACCCCTTCGAAACTCTTTTAATCTCACAATATATATATACATATATTTAATACAATAGTTCACACAGTGCCACCTCAAGAATAATAATCATAATAGAGGTTGCACAGAATAGTCGTCAAGTTGAATAGTAAAGTGACAGTCGACCTCTGAAACTGGTAGAAGACTAATCACATGTCACATGCTTATGAAGTGTGTGGTTTCAATCCATTACATAGAAATTACATTTTAGAACATTAATCAAAATATATTAATCAGTTTTAAAATGTAGTACATAAACAGCAAAGTGTTACATAACAGTATGTTCACAGATAGAGTACCAGACCTTCTGAAATACGTGACTTGTCTTTTAGTTAATAAGTGACTTATTTTGACTATTATATCTTAACTATTCGTCAAACTAGCACTTGTTCTAGCCCAAAGTCATAAAAGTAAGCCTGGAATATGCTATGCACACTGTCAAACAAAGCATTGTTAGTCAGATGCTGGATTCAGTAGTCACCTATCTGTGATGTAAACATGGAATTGTTGCTGCATAGATCCATCACAAAACATGTGCTGCATATTTACCTCCATTTATTGAGATACACTTTCCTCAGAAAAAAGCCTTAAGAAAACAAACGGTCAGTTGTTGGCTTACAATGTATTATGCATTTAGAGCTTTAGGTTAAGTACCAGCTTCTTATGGACATGTACTGCTTTTACCAGTTCCTCGTCTTTCTCAATTAAAATCTACTCGCCCTCTTTT
The DNA here is from genome assembly GCA_030684275.1 of Acipenser oxyrinchus oxyrinchus. Taxonomy (NCBI): domain Eukaryota; kingdom Metazoa; phylum Chordata; class Actinopteri; order Acipenseriformes; family Acipenseridae; genus Acipenser; species Acipenser oxyrinchus. Next base: position 18,262,187 of record CM060268.1, read on the forward strand.
GCTTACAAAAGGCATTGGAAGATATGAGTCAGTACATACAGTCAGTGCCCCTTCTTTCATTTTCACCTGTTTTGTTTGTGTGACACTCAAAACCCTTTCTTTACAGTTTCTTTTGAGTCCAAAGAAATACTAATCATGTCTTTCATTACTATTTATACTGGCAGCATATTATATTTTGTAACAGACCGTCAGTGTTGAGCGCACGAGGAAGGTATCAGAAACGTGGGGATGCTGATATCTTCCCCCAAAGCTCAAAACTAGAAAGACGGGCGTTACGGTGGCAGAACGGAATAGTAAATAAAGAAACTTCAACTCCCATGATTCTGAAGGTCAGTAGTCAGGTGACATGTCCGCGGGAATCCAGTGGGTTTTAAAAGGCAGTTCAGCAATTAGAAAAGAGGCGGTAATTGTGAAAAGGTATTCTGTGTATATAGCGCAACTCTGAACTACCGAGCGGTGTTGTCGGTTCGGTTCGCTAGCTGAGTACAGAGTGTACAGCAACTGTTTTAGTGGTGTGTATGTCAGTGGAACAGAGACAAGAGCAGCCGTGCTTCGTTGGGCAGAAGTACGGGAACAAAGAGATTAAAGAGGGCGACAGTGTTGGTGACCAGAACGGACTACTTTATTCCAGTACCGGAGGTGCCTGTGTGGAGGGACTGCAAAATAATAAGCGAGTAGGGCTTGTATTTTGGTCTGGCCGGAGGAAGCTGCAACGTGTCTGCAGTCTGGAATGAAGTGAAGCTGGTGCACTCGCCAAACAGATCTCTACAGTGAGTAACTCAGACCGCATACAAGCGGGATCCATTTGGGCTTGGTTTCTTTTAAAAGAAAGACAGCGTTCTGTTTGTACCTGTTTAAAAAAAGAAAGTCACCGTATTAAATGGACTGTTACTCACCTGCTTACTTGCCTGCTGGGTGCAGTGTTCAACCCGTTTTCTGCAGCGGTATTAATTGTTGCCAAACTGAATAAGTTTAAACAGGCAAAGTTTTATATCGGCGCGTATAGGGTGCACGCGCTTAGTTTATAAAAGTCTGTGGCTTGTGGACTGTTATTTTACTTCTTATTTTCATGGACTGTGTTTTATTTGGGTAAGGCTGGTTGCTTATTTCAGGAACAGATACGCCATTTAATTCTACAGGCTGTGTGACCCTGAAATGGCTGTAATCGTCTGGGATTTAAAGTGAAGACCCAGACTTGTGTTTTTTGGTTATTGAACCGGGACTGTTGGTTTAATGAACTGTGCTTAATAATATACCCAGGAAGGAAACAAACCACACGGACGGTGGTAGTTGTGTTTTATTTATTTGCTTTAGTTCGTCAGGATCCAGCCAAGCAGCAGGCTGTCAGTGTCAGTGTTAACCAGCAGAGGGTGACAAAGGAACCAAAAGACCGCAAGGTGCTGTGGCAATTGCAAAGACTGTGAGGGGGCGCTAAAGGAGCATCCTCACATGTTGTTCCTGTGTGAACCACACGGGGCGCGGTCTTTTTGGTACCAAGGGATATACTACTTGGAAGACTTACCTGTTCACCTGGAAAAGGATTACAAACTACATTTCCCGACAGCCCTTGTGGATTATAAAGAAGCTGAACAAGTGACACTTACCTGGCAGGACTTTCTGTTCCGAGACCAGCAGCGACTGGATGGGACGTGGACTGGTCTCTGTTTGCTAAAGTAATACGTTTTTCCTTGCAACGAGGACAGCTCGTGCAAGCAATAGAGAGGGTTGAAGAAGTGAGATTAGTGGGCAGGCTTTCTTTTGTTTTGTTTGTTTTCATAAACGTTCTGTTGAGTCTTTGAACTTTTGTGTAAGAAAATAATTAAACTGCCTATTCTTCAACCTTACCAAGTGCCACGGTGTCACCTCTCAGGCTGCCAGTTGGCTACCACACTAAAATACAGAACAGATCGTTCACAATTTAAAATGGCTTTTGTTCGACAGTGCAGTCTCTGGCAATTAGGCAAATGTGATAGGGATATCTTGAGTTACACTCCCTGGAAACGATGACAGCATAAAGAAAAGGCATTCTTGAGATAACACAAGCTCTGCAGCGTTGGAACAGCAGCCAGCACAGAGCGTTTCCATGGCAACACTACCAGGAACTGGTAGAATATTCTCTAAGGAGAGAGAAGTTAAAATGATTTGTAAGTGCTGCAGTATAAAAAACAAGACATGTGTTGTGAGTACTACATCTTAAATAGAACATTGTTAAATAAAATAAAAAAGATGCTTGTTTATATAATGTCTTCAACATAGGTTTGCCAACTTTCCATTTTTTCAAAACTGGACATCACCCCCCACCCACCCACACACACACATAAAAATTGAACATTATAATTATATTTAAAGTACGCTGACCTTTTATTTATTGATTCTCTACTTCTTAAAGTTGTACTTCTCTTCCTTCTTGCCTTCACATAAAAAAAATCTGAAAATTCGGCACAGGTGATTTTGTAATTGCCTCAGCCTTTACCATTGTAACTTGAAGTCGATTCCTTTCATCAGTCCATAAGTTCTGCATAACACTGAAAATCTGTTCCAGAAATGCATTGCTGGGTGGTATAGCAAGCATATGCTGAACAACACTTAAAGAATTCTACCCATATATCAGACATTGGTTTGACTGGGATGTTCTGTTGCTGCTGACTTGTTGATGGAGCATCATTGCACACTGTCACATTTCTCAAAGCTGGGAACAGCTCATTCAGTGTCACGTTTCTGTGAATAGTTCATCTCCGTTCAGTTTAATGTCCAGCTTTTCAATCAAAGCAAGACGTTTGTCAAACTCAAGAGGTTTGTCCAGATCGAGTGGTGCACACAACGTGTTCAGAGAGTTTCCTCTGAAATCAAACCGATCGAGTGGTGCATACAATGTGTGCAGAGTTTCCTCCGAAATCAAACAGATCGAGTGGTGCACACAACGTGTGCAGAGAGTTTCCTCCAAAATCAAACAGATCGAGTGGTGCACACAACGTGTGCAGAGAGTTTCCTCCGAAATCAAACAGATCGAGTGGTGCACACAACGTGTGCAGAGAGTTTCCTCCGAAATCAAACAGATCGAGTGGTGCACACAACGTGTGCAGAGAGTTTCCTCCGAAATCAAACAGATCGACTACCGTAAGGATCAGGATTGACAACGCTAACCTGTGGGGAACCTTAATAATATATTATGATCAAAAATGTTTAGTAAAACATGCATGGATCGCAAAGCACTCTCTAATGGGATGTGGCTATTTGCTTTCGGCAATATACAGACAAAAGATTCTCCCCATGGTTTGAGCAAACGCAAGTGTTGCAAACTAGAACGTACATGGAGAGCTACTAGACTTCAGATCCATTATTTAATTTGGAAAGATACTATTTTGAAATATAGGGCTGCAGCACTATCCTCAGCAAGATAAGCATATTATTCAAATCTCAACAAGAATAATCTGAAATTTCTATTTCAGTCTATAGCTAAGTTAACTAATCCTCCTCCAGAGTCTCTCCAATCAAACACTCTATCATCGGTAAGTTGTAATGACTTCATGAATCACTTTAACAAAAAAGTTACTGACATTAGGGATCAGATATTCAACAGCGTATCAAATTTTGATGTGTCATCAAATGGTGCTACCTTTACCATCAGTCGCACGACACCAATCCACATTAATGAGCATTTTTCTTGGATTAGTCAAATGGATCTGGCTAATACAGTTAAGAAGATGAAATGCACTGCATGTGTGTTAGAACCTGTCCCTACTCCACTTTTTAAAGAAGTATTCTCCACAATAAATACCACGGCATTAAATATTGTTAATGGCTTCCTTTTATCAGGTATTGTTCCTAACTCTTTCAAAACTGCAATAGTAAAACCACTGCTCAAGAAATCTACCTTAGATCACAATGTTCTTAATAACTACAGGCCTATTTCAAATCTTCCATTTCTGTCTTCAGTTTTAGAAAGAGTAGTTGCCAAGCAACTTAAGAAATGTCTTGCATTTTATAACATACAGTATATGAGATATTTCAGTCTGGGTTTTGGTCTTATCATAGCACCAAGACAGCACTTATTAGAGTGGTTAATGATGTGTTGTTCTCCTCTGACACGGGCACACCTTCGGTTCTTATTAGAGTGGTTAATGATGTGTTATCCTCTGTCACGGGCACACCTTCGGTTCTTATTAGAGTGGTTAATGATGTGTTATCCTCGGACACGGGCATACCTTCGGTTCTTATTAGAGTGGTTAATGATGTGTTGTTATCCTCTGACACGGGCACACCTTTGGTTCTTATACTATTAGATTGAAGTGCTGCATTTGACACTATTGATCATTCTGTTTTAATTGATCGCCTGTCTTGGTTTCGATCCCATTTCTCGAACAGGTCGCAATTTGTTAAAATAGAGGAGGAGACCTATTTTTTGTTGAAGGTTACATGCGGGGTCCCACTGGGCTCAACTCTGGGCAATATTCTGCATAGCTATGGGGTTCATTGTCATTGCTACGCTGATGATACACAGCTATATGTATCCCTGAAACAGGGTGACACAGAGAGATGATTCTGGGATCTCGGAAAGAACAAAGTAATATTTAGGTGTGATCTTGGACCCAAATCTTTATTTTGGGACACACATCAGGGATATTCCTGAAATGCATTTTTATCATCTAATAAATATTGCCAAATTGAGAAGTTTTCTTTCCCACTCAGATACTGAGAGATTGATGCATGCTCTTGTTTCTTCTAGAATTGTTATATCTCGACTGCAGCTTATACAAAAGGCTGCAGCTAGAATTTTAACCAGGACTAAGAGACAAGATCACATTACTCCTGTGTTAGCACCTCTGCACTGGCTTCCGGTCCGATTCAGGACAGATTTTAAGGAGTTGTTTTAACTTATAAGGCATTAAATGGCCTTGCACAATCGTATTTAAATGATCTTTTAACACTATATACTCCTAGACGCCACTCAGATCACAGAATGCCAGGTTACTTACTGTCCCACAAATTAAAAAAAAAACACAGGTGGTAGAGCATTCAGTTGTAGGGCCCCACAACTCTGGAATGATCTGCCTAGCTCTGTAAGCAGTGACCAATGTCAATGCTTTTAAAACAAGATTAAAAACGCTCTTTTATAATGTAGTGTTTTTATGCTAAAATGATGGTCCTTTTATTCTCTGCCTTGTTTTACTGTTCTATGTGTTTTTCTTGCTTTTCTTGCTATCTTACTATTTTATAGTGAAAGGCACTCTATTAAAAATAAAGAGTATTATTGTTATTATTATTATTTTGTCAATGAAAGATTATCCACCGAAGTACAGTATCTGTGTGTACCAGTCTGTGTGGGGTGTGGTTTTGAAACTCACATACTATAGTGAAGTTTTGTTGCATGTTTTTCAGTGCCCACATTAGGCAGACTGCACTGCAGTTTTCAATCTGAACTCTCCTTGTAAACCCAGTTTAAGAAAGTTGCACGATATCAGTTGGTGCGCAAGGCCAAGTTGAAACACTGACAGAAACATTTAAATATCCCCACCCATATTTTAAAATGAATGAGGTCATTCGAGTTTTGAAGAATTTCTCTCCCTAAAAAAAAAGTAAATCCAAATTGCCGGAAAGGAACTACCAAAAAAGCGAACCGAAAATGTGTAGCAGATGTGATAATTCCCAAAGGTGTTAATGTGCCTTAATTTGATATAAATTCCAACTTTACTTAATACCCCTGCTTACTGTCACATGACTTGTTGATTTACTGCTCTCATGCTATTCACAGCAGTTGAATGAATATATTAATGTCACGTTACTTGGAGGTTGTCTTCGAAATGTGTGATGCACTGTTGTTACAGATTCTGACCCCTGTCGATGAGACGAGATAGGATTAAAAGTTCTAATGCAGACAAGCTTAGTGGTTAAGACATTTGCTTTCGTTGTGCATGGTCACTGGTTCACTCCCAGCCTCCACCCTATTACATTGGTGCCGTGACCCGGATCTCATACACTGGCTGCAGCCGATAGCTGAGGCTTCAGTGAGGAGAGTGTACGGAGAGTGTTGTGTGATGCGCTGGCATTACAGAGTCTGACCTGCATCGGTGAGACGAGCTTCAAAGCTCTATTACCACGAATGCAGACGAGCCCCGCCTGTTTACAGAGTGGTTAAGACGCTTGCTTGCAGTGTGCATGGTTAAAGGGTACTGCCTGGCCTCCACCTGGTTATGTTGGGAAGAAGCTTAATTTACTATATTTCTAATGATAATCTATAACTGGGTATAATCTGTGTGCATGTTTGAAGTATTGGAATAAGCTTCATTTTCTATGTAACATTTACTGTATATAAAGTGTGTGTATGTATTTGAAAACAATTTGTAAAATCTCTGTTTTGTATAAGCAGTTTAGGTGCGGCACTCTGTGCTTAACCATATGTTTAGATTTGGGGGAAGGGAAAGCTAGAGAGAAGCCAGCAGGATGCTAACTATGTAGAGGTACAGGGTGTGTGGAATGTCAGTCCCTGAGGGTAACCACACCCAAACAGCAGCATCCCAACAAGAGAGACAACAAGAGGTCAGAGCATTGTGTTCCTGTGAAACACAAACACCATCTACACTGCAGCAAAGCATCCACAACGGAGACACAAACACCATCTACACTGCAGCAAGGCGTCCACAACGGAGACACAAACACCATCTACACTGCAGCAAGGCGTCCACAACGGAGACACAAACACCATCTACACTGCAGCAGGGCGTCCACAACGGAGACACAAACACCATCTACACTGCAGCAAGGCGTCCACAACGGAGACACAAACACCATCTACACTGCAGCAGGGCGTCCACAACGGAGACACAAACACCATCTACACTGCAGCAAGGCGTCCACAACGGAGACACAAACACCATCTACACTGCAGCAAGGCGTCCACAACGGAGACACAAACACCATCTACACTGCAGCAAGGTGTCCACAACGGAGACACAAACACCATCTACACTGCAGCAGGGCGTCCACAACGGAGACACAAACACCATCTACACTGCAGCAGGGCGTCCACAACCGGGGGCATATTGCTTTTGTTCGGATTATTATTTGTCATATAAATTTAGTAGCTAGGCTACCGTTAAATTAGTGGATCTTTCATCCATATGTTCAAACAGTTGAAACGAACAGTTGATTTGATCAACCTATTTCCTGCTATGACAGGCACAGCTGTATTTATTATTTACAGCAGTTTACAGCTTCAGAATCACCCTGGGTTGCATTGATCAAATGGTGGTTACTGCAGGATCACACTGAAAAAAGATCCAGGTGGATTCATTGCTTTAAAAAAAATCAAGATATGGCTTGATGATTAATCAAGTCTGTTTCTTTCATCATGTATTTAAAACTTACATCAAGTATTTAACATTTACACAAACATATACAGTACTACAATATTACTATATTTTCTTGTTTTTATAAAGAACAATGAATATTATGGGAACCAAATTATTCAATAAACACTAATCAAACTCAAACAAATTTTGCTTTAAAGTAATTGTAGCTAGCAAAATGTTTTATTTTAAAACACGATGGCCATATGTATAAAACTTACAGGCTAGTAATAGTTTAACATGACAGTATTTCATCAGGTGATGCATAAACTCCATTTACTGTAAAAAAAACATCACTCATCACAATGTTAGAATAATGTGCCCTCAGAGACCAATTTTCTCATTTTGCCCCTTTATCTAATCTCCATTTATGACCACTGGTCCTTGTTTCTTTTTTCAGGTTGAAAAAGTCTCATGGGTCGACATTGTCAATAACTTTTAGAATTTTGAATGCTTCAATCAGGTCGCCTCATAGTTTTCTTTGTTCAAGACTGAACAGATTAAATTCTTTGAGCCTGTCTGCATACGACATGCCTTTTAAACCCGGGATAATTCTGGTCATTCTTCTTTGCACTCTTTCTAGAGTATCAATATCCTTTTTGTAACGAGGTGACCAGAACTGAACACAATATTCTAGGTGAGATCTTACTAATGCATTGTAAAGTTTTAACATTACTTCCCTTGTTATAAATTCAACACTTTTCACAATATATCCTAGCATCTTGTTAGCCTTTTTTATAGCTTCCCCACATTGTCTAGATGAAGACATTTCTGAGTCAACATAAACTCCTAGGTCTTTTTCATAGATTCCTTCTTCAATTTCAGTATCTCCCATATGATATTTATAATGCATTTTTATTGCCTGCGTGCAGTACCTTACGCTTTTTTCTATTAAATGTAATTTGCCACGTGTCTGCCCAGTTCTGAATGCTGTCTAGATCATTTTGAATGACCTTTGCAAATTTAACAAGTTTGCTTACTATACCAGAATCTAAATCATTAATGTAGATTAGGAATAGCAGAGGACCTAATACTGATCCCTGTGGTACACCACTGGTTACCTCGCTCCATTTTGAGGTTTCTCCTCTAATCAGTACTTACTGTTTTCTACATGTTAACCACTCCCTAATCCATGTGCATGCATTTCCTTGAATCCCTACTGCGTTCAGTTTGAAAATTAATCTTTTATGCGGGACTTTGTCAAAAGCTTTCTGGAAATCTAAATAAACCATGTCATGTGCTTTGCAATTAACCATTGTCGATGTTGCATCCTCAAAAAAGACTTGTGAAAAGTAATCGTTTAATATATTTGCTATTTTTTTTCTTCGTCTATGATTTTGCCATTTGTATCTCTTAGACATTTAACCTCCTCTTCGAATGTCATTGTATAACAGATTATTTTGCTCAGAGTCTGAATTTGGCGGTCTATAGCATGCTCCTATTAATATGCCCTTTGAATTTTTGTCCATTATTCTGACCCATATTGATTCTGCGTTGTTTTCTTTGTCCAGATTTAACACCTGGGCTTCAAGACTATTTCTTATGTATAGCGCTAACCCTCCACCTCTTCTCTCCTGCCTGTCTTTCCTATCAGTGTGTACCAACTAATATTATATTCGTCTCCATCACTCTCAGACAACCAAGTTTCTGTAACACCTATCACATCGTAGTTACTTGTTAGTGCAGTAGCTTCAAGTTCTAACATTTTGTTTCTGAGTGAAGCCTTCCTGTGTGCACCACGATTTTAGCCATGCATTTTGATTTTGTATTTCCAGCTGTCCATATGTCCATACTTTTTGGTTTTAAAAATCACTTCAAATCACTTCAGTTTGCCAATGGTTCTCTGGCCTCTGTTTTAGTTATTCTGTCTTTGTTATTTGAAAAGACTAAATCAAGGCATGCCTAACCTCTAGTCGGTGCCTTGACAAATTGTGTCATCTATGTTTTTCATTGTATCCACACTTTATAATTGGTTGTAATTAATATTGAATAGTTTCATAAATAAAAGCATTCACAAGTTCTGCAAAGTCAGGTTCACATTTCACATGCAGTCACCTGTGAGATTTAAAACCTGAAACAAAGAAATGCAACGTCAGGTTTTGTGAAACTGCTGTCTCGTATTGCCATAGTCTGTCATCTGTGTGGAATATACTGTGCTGCTGCTGCCATCCGCTGTGCTGAAATACTGCTGCCTCTGAGAAAACATTGCTCATGATCAGAGGAGATTTTCATACTGTGTACTGTGCATAATCAGCAAACACCGCTATCGCACATTCATATGAAGGGCAGTGCCAGACAGGCTACCACTATTGTTCTGTTGTTTCAGTTTGTAAGTCTATATCTAGTACATGCTACTTACAGGTAGTGGACAAAAAAATGGAAACACCTGGGTAAATGAGGGATACCAAGTATATTGAAAGCAAGGGCTTCCACACAGGTGTGGCTTATGAGTTAATTAAGCAAATAACATCCGAGCATGCTTAGAGTCATGTATAAAAATGCTGGACAGACCTGGTTGCCTATAATTATGGCTAGTATGGCTGCACGAGGATACCTCACTGACTTTGAAAGAGGGGTGATTGTTGGGGCGCATTTGGCAGGAGCTTCATTGACCAAGACAGCTCAACTTGCTGATGTTTCACGAGCAACGGTGTCTAAGGTGATGGTGGCATGGAACTCCGAGGGAAAGACATCATCAGCAAAGGGCAACAGTGGGCGGAAGCGCATACTCCAGGATCGTGATATCTGCGTAATTCGAAGTTCAAGGCAAAACAGGCAAGCAACTGCAGATCAATTAACTGCCCATTTCAAACTCGGGTGCAAGCAGCCGAGAACTCCACAGAACGGGATGCCATAGTGGCCCAACGCCCTATTAAGTGACTTTACATTGGTGTTTCCATTTTTTTTCTCCACTACCTGTATATCTGTTACTATACTCGGTTAACAAAATCTCTCAGCCTGCATACTGTAATGTAACTCCGCCTAGTGCTTGAAGAGTTAATAATACTGACATCGGCATAAGACCCATATTTACCTTGCAGCTACAGAGCTTGCTTGCTTGCATAGTTGAATGGTAAGATGTTCGTCCTTGAACCGTATGGTATGTGGTTCATGACCAACCCTTGCCTTTCCATTCGACTGAATGGGCTGAAATGCCAATTCATTACAGTGGCGCCTAAACAGGGACAGGTTTCTGACCCCTGTAGTTAAAACGAGCCCAATGTTGAAACTCCCTGAGCCAGGTGCTTATGAGAAAGTGGGGGGAATGTAATGGAATTAATGATAGCATGAGACCAGTACTTACATCTTGACTATAGCGCTCACTCTTTAATTAAATGGTAAGAACTTTATTAATTCCAAGTTACTTGGAAGTTGCCTTTAAGAATTACGGTACTAATCTAATGGGCAGTGTTGTGTGATGCACTGCTGTTACAGATTCTAACCCCTGTCAGTGAAATGAGATCAGATTAAAAGCTGTAATGGATAAGCTAAAGGTATGATCTGTGTTGTGCATGCTGATACATACAGTCTGGTAAAGGCATGATCTGCGTTGTGCATGCTGATTCATTCAGTCAGGGGAGGACAGGTTCACATCCTGGCTGTGCTAAGTCGCAATGGCTCTGGCATTCCCATGGATTAGCGAGGACAAATCGTTGGGGATTGAGTCAACTCACCACACTACAGCGGACCCTACAGGCTGGCAGACAAGATCAGGGCTGACCTTTTTCATCCATATGCGGACTATATAGTCTCCGCATACAGGAACATTTTGCCTAAGGGAACACCCTTGTGGTGAAACAGATGTTTCCCATTGTAAATGCGCCGGCTTAAGGAACAGTAACTTTGTTTAAAAGAACACCTTGGCACTGACAGCGATTCGTTCACAACTGGTACAGTACTGTTTTGTAAAAAAGCGACATGTCCTCGCGAGAGTGCCTTGAGGGCCACTGATTGGTTTATTAAATCTTTCCAGAACCACCGTCATATCATTGAATTGTTTTGTATTCTGATTTCCACAAGTGCAGTGCACCTCATCGCTACAAAATGGTATGTAAACAAATGGCAAAATGTGCCACTGTTTCTCTTGCTACACAAAGTTGGAAATTGTTTGAGGTCCTGAAAAAAGCCTGAATCAGACACAAGTATTATTTTTATTATTTATTTCTTAGCAGACGCCCTTATCCAGGGCGATTTTACAATTGTTACAAGATGTCACATTATTTTTACATACAAGTCACCGAACAGTTTGATGTTTCCCATCCTGGTGAGTTTCTTCACCATTTTGTTAAATAAAATGCATGTCTTATTGCTGCTGCATGTTGTAACGTGTGTCAGGGTGCTGTGTTCATTTAGTTTGACAGTCAGTGTATTGACGTTAAGTTAACCCTCAGTAACGGCCATTATTTTTGCCTCTGCCATTGTGATAGACCGAAACACACCCGGCAGCTAATTTCATATTACATAGCGATTTAAACTTTTTGACTGTGTTGTTTTGCTTTAGTTTTATTAACGTTAGTTTGTCTGTTAATTTATCATTATAGTTTATTAACATACACTTGCCTGTTATTTTGCTTTTACGTATTCATTTCATATGTTGATGCATGTGTGTCATGGCAAGTAATACATATGTATGCATATTTATTTAATGATTCATATTGTGTTTAGTGGCTAACTCCGTCAGCTATAAGAACACTTTGCTTGCTTCCCAAGGGGTGTTCTCTTAGCTGGAGAGTACTGTGTAATAATATATATAATGTGATGGTGTCTACAGATGGTATGGTAATACAAGGGCTTTAGGACCCTGGTGAGCGACAGCTGGCAGGCATCTGGGCTCACAGGCAAGAGGGAGCTGGAATGGTTGCCAAACAATTATCAGGTGCAGCTGTGGGGGGAGGTCTAAATAAACCTGCATAAAAGCAGGTAGCAGACAGTGGGAGCGAGGGAGATCGATGGTAATGATTGGGAGCGTTCTGCCAGTACAAAGGAAGAAAATATATTATTTGGTAAACTGACTATCGGTTATTCACAGGGTAAAAGTGCTTAGCCTTCCCTGATATTAGTTAGGGAAAAAGGAAGGTGTAGGTAGGCTCCAGAGGAGCTAGGTTTGTTTTGTTTTGTTTGAATTGTTTACATTGGGCTCCATAAAATAAGTGTGCCACTGTGCGCTAAACAAAACGTATCTGTCTGCTATGGATTTTGGTGCACCCACAGGTCTCAGTGATAGAGACAATATCACAAGTGGTGTTAGCAGTGGGATGGTGCTACCTAGTGGTTCAGAACGTTCAGTACAAAAAAAACAAACAAGCCTTGGTGACAGGGCAACAGCAGTTACAGGCGGTGTTGCAACAACAGCTACAGATGAAACAACAGCCGGTACAAAGGATCCGACCACCGGCTGAGTTGCTTAAAAAACTTGAGCTTGAAGAGAAGGTGGATACATTCCTCATGAACTATGATAGGATTGCCGCGTCGGCGTTATGGCCAAAAAAAGAGGTGGGCGGTGTACCTGGCCCCTTTACTCACCGGACAAGCACAGGCAGCTTGCCAGACAGCAAATCCGGATGGGATGGGGTCATATGAAATGGTCAAGGAGGCAATTCTGGAGTGACTTGGGATTACAGAACTAGGCGGTTGCAGCCAAATGAAACCCCAAGGGCACTATACTACCAGTTGAGGGATTTGTGCTGGGCCTGGTTGACACCTGAGAAACTACGGGGGCCAGAGATCGCTGAAAAAGTGTTGATCAAACATTTTTTTTTAAATGTTCTGCCCCAGGATATCCAGGTTTTGGTAAGAAGACACCCAAAATTGCAACTATCTGAAGCAGTGGAGGTGGCGGAGACATACCACTCTGCCCAGACAGTTAACTATCGAGACAGTGGCTTGCCTGGCCTCACCCCGCATCCTGACAGCAGTGCTTTCGATTATCATTGGACTGCAATGCATTATTAAGTTGAACACTCTGAGTTTCATTTGGCACCTTTCATATATTAAATATGATGTGTTCTGTTAAGCTTTAAGCAGAGGACCACAAACATATTCAACATATTTTTTCTGCTAAGCATTGCTTACAAACATGTGTGATTTAGAAAATCTACAAAGGGGAACCCAAATAGATATACTAGCACACAAAAAGGAAATCTAAATGGATTTCAAAGTAAAGAAACTGCCTTTTTACAATTAAAAGATCTGTTTGTTTTTCTGCTTTTTACACTGTGTACAGAAGCCACTTGAGAGCAGGTGGTGCCCTGTGTGAAGTTTATCGGCGCAGTATTGTCAGTAACATTCTGTATAAAGGGTTATTCTTATCTCCTGGAGACGGTTGTCGTGGAAACCTGGCTGCTGACGAGTATGCTGAGGAATGAAAAGACTCCAGTCAGTTAATTCATAAACCAAATTCACTTGTTTGTGATGCAGGAGACATGTCTCTATGCTTCCAGGAAATGCAATTCATATTTAATTTCTTACCTGTTTCACATCCCCTACATGTACAGAACAGTGACTACTATCTGTAAATGGTCAATACACTGTTAACTTTCTTCATACGGGTTACTATGTAGCAACTACACATATAAACCACATAGTGTGACATATCTATCAGGTCGATTCAATGCTGGCTTAAAGGTCCCAAATGTTGCGTATGCGGCAAAACCAGGAGCAATACTTACCTAAAAATAAACATAAACACATTATCCTTGTTTGCAAGCATTTTAAAAACTGTCTACATAATATTCTTATTTTGTGTGTGTTCATAATGATACAATATTAAACCTCCTCAAATGTATTGCAATGGATGGTAACAATTAAGGTAGTTAACATTTAATGATAATTACAGTGTTTACTTAGGAAAGTTATGATAAATTGATGGAAATATATGTAGCCATTACAAGCAAACCCCCTGGCATTAGTGTGTTTGTCAGTTTTTGTGTCTATGTTTGCATTTGGTTGTCCTCCTAATCACTATGTACCCTGCACTTGTGGCACTACATTTAGCTGGCCAACTTGTCCAGCAGAGCAGAAGACGAGCTGCCAGGCTTCACATGTTTGACCAGTTTGATCACCGGGTGAGAGTTCACAGAACGACAGTGCATTGAGTACTTTAGATTAGCAAGGCGCTCATTATGGAGAGATACACTTTGCTTAAGCCTGTTCTGGAGCCCAAGGCAAACAACTCTCTGTACACATCTTTGGAAGCTCGAGTGATGACAGTGTTGCGGTTTCTAGCTTCTGGTTCTTTCACACGCGTTTGTGGGGATTCTGCAGGAGTCTCTCAATCCTCGGCAAGCCGTTTTGTGCATTGTTTCCTACTTGGGATGATGGAAAACATAAATACATTTATTCACTCCCCAAAATCACCAAGAGAAACAAGCAATTAAAACAGCTGTGAATTTGAAATATGCTATGCCTAACATAACTGGCCTCATAGACTGTACCCACGTGTCTATACTAGCACCCAAAGATAATGAAATCGACTTTCACAACCGGAAACATCATCATAGCCTGAATGTAAGGCCATATGTGATCATGAGATGCTATTTACTAATGTCGATGGGCATTTTGGGGTGCACATGACTCATATATTCTGCAGCAGAGTACCTTAATGGCATACATGGAGTCCTTACCAGCAAATACAGGTAAGTAATTATAATATTCTGTGTTATTTGTACTGAACAGGGTAGTGTAAAAAATGCCACTAAATAATTTTACTGTCACTATTTTTCAAGAGACAGTGGATACCCTTTAAAACACCTTTTAACGCCTCATGGCACACCAGCAAATCCTGGACAAGCAGGATTCAAATTATCACAAGAGAGCCAGGAACACTATTGAGAGAGCATTTGGTCTGCTGAAGAACAGATTTGGTGTTTTACACAAATCTGGAGGGTTCCTATGTTTTTCTCCTGCCAAAGCCAGACAGATTGTGGCAACATGTTACACAATATGGCCATTAAACATGGGATACCAATGTATCATCCAGATGGTGACATCAATGAAGGTAACATACTATCACCAGATAGGAGTATCGCTACAGATGACGTTAATGGTGGACAATACAGAGACCACATTTTGACCAATTATTTCATGCAGGTAAATGTTAGAAGATGTATTATTCATACAATGTGTGTGAAGATCATTTAAATAATCAGAATTAGACAGGTTTGGGAGTTGTAAAAGTTAAACGGCCAAGAGCTTGTGAAAAAATTGCATGGGACACAGTAAACACAGATCTCTACTTTGCGTTGGAAAGGTTAAGTGAAACAGTTGAAAAGAAGCTGGATAAATTTGGGGACATCATCTACGCATACGGAAGCGAAAGGTTTGGAGTTGAAAAAAGGAAGGAAAAAGTACATACTATTCCTGGAAAGTCTAAACGGTGGCAGGAGATTGAACGCTTAGTTAGAGAAAGGAGACAGCTAAGGAAGCAATGGAGAAGAGCAGAACAAAGTCAGAAGGAGGGACTCAATCTCTTACAAGGGGTCATAAAAGATAAGCTTGCAACATTGCGCAGAGCTGAGCGCCTACGGAAACGCTACAAAAAGAAGGAGCGTGCGAGAACTAACTTTTATAAAGACCCATTCAAATTTGTAAAGAAGTTATTCACCAGTGAGAAGAAAGGCACACTAAAAGCATCTAAGTTTGAGCTGGAGAGATATTTGGAGGAAACACATACAGATTCAAAAAGGCAGCAGTCTATGTCAATTCCATCAGACATCCCACCTATCAATCCACCAGAATACCAAATGGAGGACTGTACAGCTAAGTGGAAAGAAGTAGAGCAAGCTGTGAAAAAAGCAAGGGCTTCATCATCACCAGGGCCTAATGGAGTTCTGTACAGAGTGTACAAGAGTGCTTCAGGAGTTCTACGAATCCTGTGGAAATTGATGAAAGTGGCATGGGAAAAATAGGTTGTACCAAGCGCATGGCGCCGAGCAGGTGGAGTCTTTATACCTAAAGAAAAAGATTCTACATGCATCAGTCAGTTTCGCCCTATTTCCCTATTAAACGTAGAAGGCAAGATTTTCTTCAGCATTATTGTCAACTTATCTATTAAAGAACTGCTTCATTGACACTTCAGTATAAAAAGTGGGCATTCCAGGTTTCCCAGGATGCTTAGAACACATCAATGTGATCTGGCAAAACATTCAATCAGCTAAAAAGGAGAGGAAGGCGCTCCATGTGACATTCCTGGATTTGGCTAATGCATATGGTTCAGTGCCACATGAACTTCTTTGGGCAGCATTTGATTTTTTCAGTGTACTGATGACAATAACAAATTTAGTGAAAGCCTGCTTTGGAGATTTGCAATTTAGTTTTTCAAATTCAGAATTCAGCACTACATGGCAATACCAGAAGTTGGAATAATGGCAGGATGCACCATTTCTCCACTGGCTTTTACCATGGCAATGGAAGTAATCATTAGGGCATCAAAATGGGTAGTGGGAGGAGAGCGCTTGGCTTCTGGAATGCGACTACCACCAATTCGAGCATACATGGATGACATAACAACCATGACTACAACAGTAGCCTGCACTATTCGGTTATTGGGCAAATTAACCAATAACATTGAATGAGCACGAATGCAATTCAAGCCCACTAATCAAGGAGCATCTCTATAATTAAAGGTAAAGTAGTAGATAAAACGTTCTTCGTTAATGGTGAGGCAATACCAACAGTGTCGGAGGAGCCAGTGAAGAGCCTTGGGAGATGGTATGACAGGGATCTAAAGGACACAGTTCGTGTGGGAGAAGTTAGACAACAAGCTGTGGAAGGGTTGAAGACCAGCATTGCAGCCGTTGTGTGTGCTGATGCGCTAGGGAGGCAATAAGCTGATCCCTGGAGCCAGCATTACACTTCAGCCATCAACACCAGACAGAAGGATATCTACATCATCATATGGAAGGAAGCGCAAATGGATGGAGACACAGATGGATCACATTAGTTTACTGAAAAGCTACGTCTTGGTTAGTGCTTATCTTGGCGAGAGCCGAGTTCAAATCAGCATGAAGTTTTAACATCTACTCTCGTGTAATGGAAATCAGTCAATCTTTATGTTATATAGCCCCTTTCATAGTGGAACACCACCACAAAGTGCTTTACACAGTATAATACAAAACAATGCATAATACATTAAATACATAGTTACAAAGTAAAACTACAAAACATTGTGAATACCTAGGTCAGTAGAAATTGTAAAACATAAAAGCTAGATACACCATGTATGGTAGAAGGGACAAAAAAAAACAGTACAAAATGTTTACCCACTACATTACTTTATTACAATTACTATTACAAGGGCCATGGCGTTTGATGGTTCCATAATTGCCTCCCTTGCAGAAACTGCATTGACATAAGAACATAAGAAAGTTTACAAACGAGAGGAGGCCATTCGGCCCATCTTGCTCGTTTGGTTGTTAGTAGCTTATTGATCCCAGAATCTCATCAAGCAGCTTCTTGAAGGATCCCAGGGTGTCAGCTTCAACAACATTACTGGGGAGTTGGTTCCAGACCCTCACAATTATTTGTGTAAAAAAGTGCCTCCTATTTTCTGTTCTGAATGCCCCTTTATCTAATCTCCATTTGTGACCCCTGGTCCTTGTTTCTTTTCAGGTCAAAGAAGTCCCCTGGGTTGACATTGTCTATACCTTTTAGGATTTTGAATGTTTGAATCAGATCACCGCGTAGTCTTCTTTGTTCAAGACTGAATAGATTCAATTCTTTTAGCCTGTTGGCATACGACATGCCTTTTAAACCCGGGATAATTCTGGTTGCTCTTCTTTGCACTCTTTCTAGAGCAGCAATATCCTTTTTGTAACGAGGTGACCAGAACTGAACACAATATTCTAGGTGAGGTCTTACTAATGCATTGTAGAGTTTTAACATTACTTCCCTTGATTTAAATTCAACACTTCTCACAATATATCCAAGCATCTTGTTAGCCTTTTTATAGCTTCCCCACATTGTCTAGATGAAGACATTTCTGAGTCAACATAAACTCCTAGGTCTTTTCATAGTTCCTTCTTCAATTTCACTATCTCCCATGTGATATTTATAATGCACATTTTTATTGCCCGCATGCAATACTTTACACTTTTCTCTATTAAATTTCATTTGCCATGTGTCTGCCCAATTCTGAATGCTGTCTAGATCATTTTGAATGACCTTTGCTGCTGCAACAGTGTTTGCCACTCCTCCTATTTTGTGTCGTCTGCAAATTTAACAAGTTTGCTTACTATACCAGAATCTAAATCATTAATGTAGATTAGGAATAGCAGAGGACCTAATACTGATCCCTGTGGTACACCACTGGTTACCTCACTCCATTTTGAGGTTTCTCCTCTAATCAGTACTTTCTGTTTTCTACCTGTTAACCACTCCCTAATCCATGTGCATGCATTTCCTTGAATCCCTACTGCGTTCAGTTTGAGAATTAATCTTTTATGCGGGACTTTGTCAAAAGCTTTCTGGAAATCTAAATAAACCATGTTGTATGCTTTGCAGTTATCCATTTTCAATGTTGCATCCTCAAAAAGTCAAGTAGGTTAGTTAGACACGATCTCCCTTTCCTAAAACCATGCTGGCTGTCTCCCAGGATATTGTTACCATATAGGTAATTTTCCATTTTGGATCTTATTATAGTTTCCATAAGTTTACATATAATAGAAGTCAGGCTTATTGGTCTGTAGTTACCTGGTTCGGTTTTGTCTCCTTTTTTGTGGATCGGTATTACGTTTGCTATTTTCCAGTCTGTCGGTACAACCCCTGTGTCAAGAGACTGTTGCATGATCTTGGTTAGCGGTTTGTAAATAACTTCTTTCATTTCTTTGAGTACTATTGGGAGGATCTCATCCGGCCCAGGGGATTTGTTTATTTTAAGAGCTCCTAGTCCTTTTAACACTTCTGCCTC
The DNA here is from genome assembly GCA_030684275.1 of Acipenser oxyrinchus oxyrinchus. Lineage (NCBI taxonomy): Eukaryota > Metazoa > Chordata > Actinopteri > Acipenseriformes > Acipenseridae > Acipenser > Acipenser oxyrinchus. Next base: position 18,281,438 of record CM060268.1, read on the forward strand.
TGTTATGCTAAATCAGACCTGTTCATTCTCATCACAATGAGCACAGATAAGAAACTTCATTGACCTGTTCATTCTCATCTCAATCACCACAGATAAGAAACTGCATTGACCTGTTCATTCTCATCACAATGAGCACAGATAAGAAACTTCATTGACCTGTTCATTCTCATCTCAATCACAACAGATAAGAAACTTCATTGACCTGTTCATTCTCATCTCAATCACCACAGATAAGAAACTGCATTGACCTGTTCATTCTCATCACAATGACCACAGATAAGAAACTGCATTGACCTGTTCATTCTCATCACAATGACCACAGATAACGGGTTCATCTGTCATTGTTTGTCGATCTTTTTTAACCACAGTTTGTTCATTCTTGCAATTATATGTTGTGGCTAATACTGCCTTTAACTGTAGCATGTGACTCTTTAACATTTCATTTTGGGTTTTTTCAAGAATTGCCATCTGTTCATCATGTTGACACATGTTAGTAACCAACAATTGCTTGTGTTGGATCTGATTTTGCTGCAATATGTTTTGCTGCAAGATGCTCTGCATCTATTGCAACCTGTCATTTCATCTGCATTCTTGTCATTAGACATGTCCCCATCACAACTAGGTGGCAGTGATTGTGTTGAAGCATTTGTTGGATTATTCACACAGCTGCTGTTTACATGCACAATATTGTTAGGAGTATGCATTGCATTATTTGTAGACACATTCTGTGAATTCCTTTCATAATTACTAGCAGTATTAACATTAGTCTCATAAATAAATAATTTATGATGTGAATCCATTTCAGAAACAGAGACAGAGAGAGACAGATGGAGGAGATGTACATGACACTAATCGAGCACACCCAGCACCAGCACCAGGAGGACCCGTAATGGCTAAAGCACAGGTGCAAAAGATGACGGCGGAGGATGACGTGCTTGGTTGCCTTCGAGTGGTTAACCACAACCACTTTATGGCCGAAGGAGTACTGGGCGAGTCAACTGGGCCCCTGTCTCAGTGGGGAGGCCCAAGCCACGTACCCGGGCATGACTAACGAGGAGGCCAACCAGTACGACCTTGTCAAACAGGCCATCCTCCAAAGGCTGAACATTACGGGGGAAACCCATCAGTGCAGTTTCGGGAGTACCAGAGGCCACCAGAGACCTGCCCCAGGGTGGTCGCCCAGAGGTTGTGTTGAACAGAGAAGCAAAAGAACTAGATTTATGTCCCTACCTTCTTGAATTTGAGTACAGAGTTTGCTGGAGACTAGGGCTGGTCTGGGCAGCAGGGAAGCCGGGTTGTGGGAATCGGAGCTGGCTACTGCTGTGGAGAGATTAGAAGGTGTGGTAGTGAGTAAGGTCGAACAGGGCACCACAGCGGGGAGCTGAGATGGAGTGGCGAGGAGAACTGATGCAGAAGGACTGAGAGGTATGGGATGCCATTTAAGGTAAGAGAGGCGTTTATCCAGCCCGGAGACTGAAGCTTGAATCGTTTACAGGGCTGGGAGGATGTCTGCGTTGGAGACAGAGCTGGCATGAATGGGGGACTTTACGATGATTTCAGGAGAATCTGACCCGGACTGGGGAGCTTGAACAGTGGAGGCATCGCCAACTGGAGATGGGTCCGGAGACTTGGAGATTGATGTATCAAAGATTGATTGAGCAAGGAGATAAGATCCTCGCAGGAAGCACCAGCGCTGTAAGAAATTTTCCTGGAGAACAGGGTATTAAAAAGTCAAGGAATTTTCCATGACTGATATTTTCTCTTTTTATTGGTGCAGGTGCATTGAAGAGACAACCGAGACGTTCTCTTGCGGCTAGGTCAAACTAGAGGAGCTGGGCTCTCAGGAGCTGAAACGCGACTTTTAGATCAAGGAGTCAAATCCATAGTGCTAGATAAGCGAACCAAACAAAGAAACGACAGAGGTTTGTGGGCAGAGAGACGTATTTAACTGGTTAAACTGGTAACATATATGATTGATGGGTGGAGTCTCCTTTCGGAAAAACAATTAGCTTCCAATTTCCGCAGTTGTATTTGTAATAATGGCATTGCAGTCATCATGTTGCTACCTGAGGAATGATATGATAAAGTTCATGTAATCATTGTGTTATTAAGTTACTATTAAACCTAACGTATTTAATTAATTAGAAACAAACATGGAACATGATTACTCACCAAGATTTGATGCTGCTCTATTTTGTATTCCAAAAATTCTTGTTTCTGATATTGTCTGTGCAAACATGATTTCCAAAGCTGTTAATGTGTTCTCTAACTGTGGTCCGCCTTCTGTTCCTTTGGCATGCTTCCCATGCTCTCCTAATTTCTTTTTAACAATAACTGTGTAATCCCTATATTTGTGTTTGAGATCATAAAACTGTTCTGACTGCCTATGGCATTTATATCAGTTAACATGCTTATCCATATCTGTTGGTTTTGTTGATGTGTTGTTTTTTTGATGATCTTTTCCATATATTTACTATGGTTAACAACCAAACTATGAACCAAGATCTAAGCTCATCATGGCTAAAGTTTGGCTTCCTAGGGCGTTTGTTTTTCCCTTTTTCAGTTTCTGTCTCTAACACCTCATTTGTTTCCATTCTTTCACATGAAACCTGACAACCATTTCTCTGCCATACACAGGGGAATGCTGGAATTTGAAGCACAGAGAACTCCACCTCACTCATCAAATATTTAGCACCTTTTATGTGGTTAATTTGCAATTCACTTAAATGGGGGAAAAATGTTATAAAAAAACATGTTCATTATTGATTTTACATATCATTAAACATATTACAAAATGTAATTGTTTAATATATATATATCGCTACAGCGTCGGAGGACAACGCAGCACTGGGCAGCTTACAGGCAAGCCCGCAGGCGCCCGATAACACTTTCATTCACATAATAGCAACCATTAGACTAGTTAGAAAAGCATTTTCTGTGAAGTACTGGCACTCTGGGCTTTTGCACATGTGCGTTGTTACTTTGAAGCCATAATGCCAGTAGTGTGATGTCATATGTCTAGGACACAATGGGATGATACCAGTAAAAACTAGAGGGTGTGAGACAACCACAGAGGCGTGATTACAGATGACACATCGGACATATGCAACCTGTAGTGTAAGAACCTTTAACAAACCTGTAGCATTGGAATGCTCTGTGTACTCACAGGTAAGAGCAGAATAACCATCGCGTATTTAAATGCTTATACTAGCGCAAAATGAAAGGACCATTGAATCAACCTGTATGAATGGAATGCCATGCAACTTGTAGAGATCTGGACTCCACTTCAGGAGAATTTCCCCGAAAATTAAGTCGTGCTGCACCTAAAGGATCGTTGAGTCGGTGAAATAAGGAGACACAGTTTCAGCAACCAAGCTGATTTTATTCACCAGAACGAAGGCTATACGTAGCTCTTTTCAAGTTGTTGTCTTCTGAGTACTTATCATAGTGCATATACGTACGGGCATAAGTAAAGTATAACAAGCAACGTAGTTAAAGGTTTCAAACAGACTTATTAAGCTGTAATAAAATAAAATTACAAGAGCACACATACTCTGTAACTAGTAAGTTCTCTGCCATATTCGCTTCTCCTTGTGCGAAGGTCTACTGAGACTAGATACAAGGGGTGGAACTCCCTAGGGGAGTGGCTAAGCATACTATCAATACAATTCAGTACAGCAGTTCATTGCAACCTCCATATGTCCCCAAATCAGGGTTCAGATGTATAAGAATGTGTACACCACGTTTCATCAAAATAAGAGTACAAATGTGCTTTACAGACCAAACACCTCCATATATCACCACAGTCTAATACTCCCAATAACTTATGATAATGAATGTTAGTATGAATATTCATCACAATTGGATATGCATTTTTCCAGATATATGGAAAAATATAACGTGTGACATAAGTATGTATGTACAACCGCCTCCATTGTATCCCTGTCACATCATTGCAAATGAGTACCAACTACTTCTAATGTGAATACCTTGCAAACGTGTGTTCTATTAAAATACTGTAAATACATTTATAAACTCTTTGTGGGTACTATTGTAGGCAGTTAATATATTCTTAAAAGCAATCAACTAAGGGACCTCCAAAAACTGTAGGGGATAAATAGATACCTTTGATTGTTGGGGTAACGCTGTCAAGATCTCAGTGGGACCTCCAAAATAAAGGTGTCCTATTATAATGTACAAACCTGTTTTCAATATCGCTCTCTGAAAACGATGGCAGATTTACACGTTACAACAAGCCAAAAATAGACCACATTCCAGACTGTTCAATGTTCATAAATCGTGTTTGTTCAGCATGAGTGAATGACTCAATACTGTGAATCTCTTGTTAGAAAGATGGTATTTATTAAGCATGCAACAAAATAATGGTATTTATTAAGCATGCAAAAAAACAGTTACACAATTAATGTCACATTAAAAGCATTACAATGAGAACTAAGATTTTAAAACAACAATTTACCAAATAAATATTAGTACATACAACAAGGGATCGCGCAATACCTGAATAGATATTTAAGAGTATTGTTAACTAGCCTGGAAAGCAGTCACTTTCAGGGTTCTGTTACCTTGTGTTTCTCTGAGTGTCAGGGCCCCTGACCTAGATGGATAGATACTGAGAGCTGAGGGCTCCAGGTGCAGTCTTGTAGTTTCTTTGAATCTGAGCGAGCAGGGATCAGAGGCGCGGGTATCCAGTCAGGGCTCAGCGGAGCGGTCTGGGCTCAGCGGAGCGGTCAGGGCAAGGAGCTAATATTTACAGTCGGCTTTTATACTTTTCAAACAAAGAGAATATTTGAATTCCCGCTGCATGCTCAGATTGGCTAGTTTGTGGCTGAATGGGATTGAAACCTTTTTTGATCGTTCCCCCCTTCCTCTGTCTGATTAGTTCATTATCATAATCTGGAAAGGGGAAACTTTTAAAACATGCATAACTTTTACTAAATAATTCTGATTTTAATCTGAATTCCCATTATTTTTACCATAAGAAATTACATATCTTTAGACACCAAATATGTCAGGTTGCGACTTTGGTTAGACATTGCAAGCCATATAATTCTCTTAGGGATTTTTTACCTGGGTTATTCTATTTTGCTAGGCAATTTAAGAATAAAAATGCTTGCATCTTGTACTCGTAGTAGTATTAAATCAATAGGGTGAGAATTTTGTCTTAAATCTCTTGTTTTCTTTGAGCTAATTTTAAACTACTGGCCATTTGTTTCTTTCTTTCAGGCTCTGTGTTAACCCTTTGCAGTCCTATGTCGGACCTGGTCCGACATTGCAATTATTCCTATCCGGTCCATTGTTGGACCCTGTCCGACATCATCAAAAAAACGCAAAAAACGGGTTTCTAGTCGTTTTTTCTCTGGAAAAAGCCGAGAAAACCATTCAATGGCCGAGTGGGAGTGACAGGAGCCAAGACAAGCTGATAAAAAAGGCATATCTCATGAATAGTCATACTTGCCCCTGGCATCAGATAGGGGCGGTCATAAGGAAACAAGCTGGGTGTTACTGTATCAGCGCACAAAGACTATCACGGACATTTGCAGAGCTTTTTTGAGATGTTATAGTAATAAAATAATGACTTGGATCGCATTATTGAGGAGTTTGGAGATGCCTAGTGAGTGTTTTGTTGATATGCAGGGCCTTTTAAACCCGTTTGACTGTGGAAAAAAAATACTTTTAAACAGCACGTCTAAAATTAACTGCGCGTGTGAAAATAAATTGGACCTAACGCGCCTGACACGCTCTTAATAAATGGACTGAGCCAACATAAACTCATAGGTCTTTTTCATAGTTCCCTTCTTCAATTTCAGTATCTCCCATATGATATTTATAATGCACATTTTTATTGCCTGCATGCAATACTTTACACTTTTCTCTATTAAATGTCATTTGCCATGTGTCTGCCCAGTTCTGAATGCTGTCTAGATCATTTTGAATGACCTTTGCTGCTGCAACAGTGTTTGCCACTCCTCCTATTTTTGTGTCGTCTGCAAATTTAACAAGTTTGCTTACTATCCCAGAATCTTAATCATTAATGTAGATTAGGAATAGCAGAGGACCTAATACTGGTCCCTGTGGTACACCACTGGTTACCTCGCTCCATTTTGAGGTTTCTCCTCTAATCAGTACTTTTTTTTTTTGTTAACCACTCTCTAATCCATGTGCATGCATTTCCTTGAATCCCTACTGCGTTCAGTTTGAGAATTAATCTTTTATGCGGGACTTTGTCAAAAGCTTTCTGGAAATCTAAATAAACCATGTCGTATGCTTTGCAATTATCCATTGTCAATGTTGCATCCTCAAAAAAGTCAAGCAGGTTAGTTAGACACGATCTCCCTTTCCTAAAACCATGCTGACTGTCTCCCAGGATATTGTTACCATATAGGTAATTTTCCATTTTAGATCTTATTATAATTTCCATAAGTTTACATATAATAGAAGTCAGGCTTATTGGTCTGTAGTTACCTGGTTCGGTTTTGTCTCCCTTTTTGTGGATCGGCATTACGTTTGCAATTTTCCAGTCTGTCGGTACAACCCCTGTGTCAAGAAACTGTTGCATGATCTTGGTTAGCAGTTTGTAAATAACTTCTTTCATTTCTTTGAGTACTGTTGTGAGGATCTCATCCGGCCCAGGGGATTTGTTTATTTTAAGAGCTCCTAGTCCCTTTAACACTTCTGCCTCTCTTATGCTAAAGTTATTTAAAACTGGATAGGAACAGGTCGACATGAAGGGCATGTTGTCCATGTGCTCCTTTGTAAAAACCTGTGACAAGTAATCATTTAATATATTTGCTATTTTTTTTTCTTCATCTATGATTTTGCCATTTGTGTCTCTTAGACATTTAACCTCCTCTTTGAATGTTCTCTTCCTGTTATAATATTGGAAAAACATTTTGGAATTGGTTTTAGCCCCCTTAGCAATATTGATTTCTATCTCTCTCTTGGCCTTTCTAACTTCCTTTTTGACTTGTGTTTGCTGTTCCAAGTACTCTTTCTGTGTACTTTGTTTTTGGTCCCTTTTAAACGCTCTGTAAAGTGCCTTTTTTCGCTGAAAATTTTTTTTAGTTGATCTGTTAAACCATTTTGGCCATTTTGTTTTAGATTTAGATTTGTCTACTTTTGGGATGTAATTGTTTTGCGCCTCTAGTACTACATTTTTAAAAAACAGCCATCCTTTTTCTGTGGATGTTTTCTCTATTTTACACCAATCTAGTTCTGTTAGTCTCTGCTTCATACCTTCATAGTTTGCTTTTCTAAAATTGTAAACCTTAGCTTTAGTCATTACTTTTGGGGTTTTAAAAAATACTTCAAATGAGACCATGTTGTGGTCTGAGTTTTTCAATGGCTCTCTCACCTCTGTTTTAGTTATTCTGTCTTCGTTATTTGAAAAGACTAAATCAAGGCATGCCTCCCCTCTAGTCGGTGCCTTGACAAATTGCGTTAGGAAGCAGCCATTTGTCATTTCCACCATTTCAATTTTATCCATTGTGCTCCCCACCGGGTTCTCCCCCATTAATATGGCTTCTCCTTTTCTACACGCATTTCGAATGTCATTGTATAACAGATTATTTTGCTCAGAGTCTGAATTTGGCGGTCTATAGCATGCTCCTATTATTATGCCCTTTGAATTTTTGTCCATTATTCTGACCCATATTGATTCTGCGTTGTTTTCTTTGTCCAGATTTAACACCTGGGCTTCAAGACTATTTCTTATGTATAGCGCTAACCCTCCACCTCTTCTCTCCTGCCTGTCTTTTATATACTGTGTGTACCAACTAATATTATATTCGTCTCCATCACTCTCAGACAACCAAGTTTCTGTAACACCTATCACATCATAGTTACTTGTTAGTGCAGTAGCTTCAAGTTCTAACATTTTGTTTCTGAGTGAAGCCTTCCTGTGTGCACCACGATTTTAGCCATGCATTTTGATTTTGTATTTCCAGCTGTCCATATGGTCCTTTGCAAGGTGCCTGGCAGTATCCCAGAAAATACCACAGTTTTGGTCTTGTCTTTTAATTTCCTTCCTAGCTCTCTGAATTTGTTTTGCAGGGATCTTGGCCTGTCTCTTCCAATGTTGTTTGTACCGATGTGGACGACTACTACCGGGTCGTCTTCTGTTCGTCCTAGGAGCCTGTCCACGTTCTCAGTGATGTGCTTGACAGAGGCTCCTGGAAGGCAGCACATTGTTGTAGTAAGGGGGTCCAAACTGCGAACTGAACTTGCTGTGTTTCTTAATATGGTCCCCAACAATCATGACCTCCCTTGTTTTTGCTGCCTGGCCAGCACTGTTTATAAGGTCCTGGATGTTGTTCCTTTCATTCTCTTGATGTTGGTTTTGGTCATCTAAATGATGATGTGGCTCAAATTTGTTGGATGTTTGGATTTCTGGTGGTTGTGCTTGACGAAGTTTCTTTTTTTCCACTTCCCTGGTGGCTTTCACTCTGCTAGGGGTGCAGACTTCCATGAATTGTGGGTGTGTCAGCTCCTCAAGCTCCTGTTGCTGTCTCATTTCCTCCAGCTCCATTTCTAACAGACTTTCTCATTGAAGCAAGTCCTGGATTGTGCGGCACTTTACACACACTTGGTTGAGTTCTGTTGGGTTTTCTCGGATTTCCTACATCATACAGGAAGACCATGTTTTTTTTTTTTGGTTTTTTTTGGAAGTTCAGTTTAGCTTCTGCAGCTGTCAACCTGCTTTCAAACTGCTTCTAACTGTGTTGTACTTGTCCACGACTGTACTTCCCCCACGCTGTCGCTTCCACACGCTGTTGCTGTGAACACTGGCTGCATTTTGCTTGTTTCTGCGCTGTGCTGCGGGCTCCGCCCCTCCCCCGTGTCTCAGAACGGCACGGAATTTGAATCAGCTGCTCCAAGTTTCAGCTTGTTATCAAAAAAAGACACGCAGCTGTTAGACTTTAAGCTGCAATGTTTTCTGATTAAAGCAATTCAAGATGTAATTTACAGATGTAATTTCTCCTTTCTGCTTCTAACTGTGATGTACTTGTCCACGACTGTACTTCTCCCACGCTGTTGCTTCCACACGCTGTCGCTGTGAACACTGGGTGCCTTTTTTGCAACTGCAATCGGTTTATTATCAGATGCGCAAAAGCAACTGAACAATGTAGATAAATAAACTTAGAAAAAAACATTTTACAGAAGCGCACAGCACAAGAAGTTATAAAAAAAAGTAATTTTTTTTTCTTTTTTTAACAAAATGGTATTCATTTACCTTGAGTCTAAGTCTGTTCACAATCAATACAGATAATGTGCTTCTCCACGCCGCCTTTCTGCACAGGGTACAGCTGTTCGAAGTTTTATTTTTATTGCACTTGTCAACCTGTCACTGGCGTCTCTTGCGGCTCTCAGCGGGGTTGCCAGCTTCAGCTGTGGGTACACGCTTGGCAGTCTCCCACTGTTCCAAATGCTTCTTGTGAAGTTCCTGTGCTAACTGTAAAATATATTCTCTCCTTGATAAATTCTTCTCTGTGCATTCTTTGTAAAGTACCCAGGAGTTGATGGCTGCTAGGTCCAATACATTGTAAAACACCTGAAAAGGCCACCGTCGGGAGCCAGCTTTCACGGAATACTTCCGTGCCATCTGATCCAAAACAGCAACTCCATATTTTTTTTGCGTTGTAAAACTCCACGGTCTCTGGTATTTATTTTCACTAGTCCTGATATTAATTGACTGACCAAAACAGCACAGCTGGCAAGCAGGCACCAGCCTTTGAAAAGTCTGATTGAAAAACAATAGACTGTCAGTCATTCACTCAGGCAGAGAGTATAGACTAATCTAATTACAGCTAAACACATTGCGGACTGGTAAATAAAAATAATAAAGTAGAATACCGTTCTGTATAATTACAATAAGGTTGTTTTCTGTGTGGCCATCAATGCGACTGCTCCCGGGGCTTTTAAGTATAATATAATATATCTCCTTTATTTCTGTACTACCATGTTTCATGCTTTGTGAGAATATTTAATACATACGGACAGAAAGGTACATGAACGCGCAGCCCCATATGAGTTACACGACTGGAGAAAATTACATTTTAAAACCAAATAAAAGCCAAAATGACTGACGCAGGGCTTCTAGTGTTAAGGTGCAGTGTGTTTAAGGTTCAGTGAGTTTAAGGTGCAATGTGTTTAAAGTGCAGTGTGTTTAAGTGCAGAGTGTTTAAGGTGCAGTGTATTTAAGGTGCAATGTGTTTAAGGTGCAGTGTATTTAAGGTGCAGTGTGTTTAAAGTACAGTGTTTAAGGTGCAGTGTGTTTAAGGTGCAGTGTGTTTAAGGTGCAATGTGTTTAAAGTGCAGTGTGTTTAAGTGCAGAGTGTTTAAGGTGCAGTGTATTTAAGGTGCAATGTGTTTAAGGTGCAGTGTATTTAAGGTGCAGTGTGTTTAAAGTACAGTGTTTAAGGTGCAGTGTGTTTAAGGTGCAGTGTGTTTAAGGTGCAGTGTGTTTAAAGTGCAGTGTGTTTAAGGTGCAGTGTGTTTAAGGTGCAGTGTGTTTAAAGTGCAATGTGTTGACGGTGCAGTGTGTTTAAGGTGCAGTGTATTTAAGGTGCATTGTGTTTAAGGTGCATTGTGTTTAAGGTGCAGTGTGTTTAATGTGCAGTGTATTTAAGGTGCAATGTGTTTAAGGTGCAGTGTGATTAATGTGCAGTGTATTTAAGGTGCAATGTGTTTAAGGTGCAGTGTGATTAAGGTGCAGTGTATTTAAGGTGCAATGTGTTTAAGGTGCAGTGTATTTAAGGTGCAATGTGTTTAAGGTGTAGTGTATTTAAGGTGCAATGTGTTTAAGGTGCAGTGTATTTAAGGTGCAGTGTGTTTAAGGTGCAGTGTGTTTAAGGTGCAGTTTTTATACTCATTCTGTAACTCAGACAGTCCACAAAAAAGAGCCACAAAACAGACCAGATCCTTAAATGGGTCATTTAATGCAGCCGCCCGTGAAGAGTAATGCTTTTTAACAGAAGTTCAATTCAATACAGCTGGTGGTCACATGATGCAACGGGGCTTCAATGTAATAGCTTGCTATTTTGCTTTCAGAAACTGGCTGTCTGCTGTTAGTGGAAAAACAGCCATATTTGTTTTGTTTGTTTTTATTTAAAAAAACCATAAACAAACTACACTGTAAAGTGTGTTCAGTGAGATTGCTTGAACACAAGCTGGGTATAGGCCCAACATAAACAAACCCTCTACACTGTAAAGTGTGTTTAGTGAAGTGAGGAGCATGCCACTCTGCCTAATGTGTTCACCTAAATCTTCTTGTGGTGAGTTTTCTTATAGCTAGTCGGGGACATTTAAGAACATCATCACACCTGCATTTATAAATGTGTAAAAAAAAGTGCTTACCACCCCTAAACTTAAATAAATGGCACTTTTCAACCTACTAAAGGAAAGGCGAGACTTTACACTATACAGTAAGTATGTCTACTTAAGACCAAGTTAAGACCACTAAACTAATTCTTCTTGTGACCTGAGCCCAATTTGAAGCCAGACCTCCAGAGGTGAATTAAGTGTGTTGCACCACCTGCTACTCTGTGTTCTCTGTATATTAAACCTCATAGTGTTTACAAAGAAGGGGCAGTGAGAAATGCTGTACCCGTGAGCAAGGTACTTTACCTAGATTGCTCCAGTAAAAACCCAACTGTATAAATGGGTAATTGTATGTCAAAATAATGTGATATCTTGTAACAATTGTAAGTCGCCCTGGATAAGGGCATCTGCTAAGAAATTAATAATAATAATGAGTTTGTATAGGTGTTAACATTGCTCATAACTCACATTGCAATTTGCAAAATAGTTCAGTTCATTTTTTCAGCGATTACTGCACTAGATACTTACACTGCTTGGTATATTTTTCCTTCAGTCTATCAAACAAAATATTCCCCTATTTGTATGTGTTTTATCAAGTTCTGTCTGGATTTTGTTGTTCAACCTAATTTTTAAAAAAAACTCACTGTCCTTATTTCCTGGATAGTTTTCAATTCAACTTTTTACTTTACATTGTTGCACAAGACACCCAACGCTATGTACCAACCAGCTACACACAAAGCAACTGGGAAAATTCACTTCAGCCTCATAACAAGGTCAGCATGTTTGGTTGGTTTCCTTTGTGAAAACAAACTGAGCTCCCCTGTTTTGCAGTTTAGCAAGTGAACCAAATTCAGTTCACTGAGACGGCCTATTCAGGTTGACTGGGTTGGGTTTGGTTAGTTTGCCAAGTGAAATTTGTGTTATATAGGTATCAAATCACTTCTATTTGTTATATAGGTATCAAATCACTTCTATTCATTATATAGGTATCAAATCACTTCTATTCGTTATATAGGTATCAAATCACTTCTATTCGTTATATAGGTATCAAATCACTTCTATTTGTTATATAGGTATCAAATCACTTCTATTTGTTATATAGGTATCAAATCACTTCTATTTGTTATATAGGTATCAAATCACTTCTATTTGTTATATAGGTATCAAATCACTTCTATTTGTTATATAGGTATCAAATCACTTCTATTTGTTATATAGGTATCAAATCACTTCTATTCGTTATATAGGTCTAAAATGTGCAAGTTTGACAAAAACACATTATTGTAAACATGTATTTAAAAAAAACCAAAAAAAACAAAAAAAACATTATATACAAGGTCCTACACTTGGTTAAAGAAATCTCTGTTTGCAAGCCATACTTTCAGTTAATGTTGCACTTTCTTTGTCAATTCACCTGGAGGGTCAAATTATCCCCACTCCTTCAATGGCTTCTTTCCTGTCTAACCAATCAGCTGCTTCCCCTACTGACTGACATGCTTTCAGCCAGTAACATGATTTGACCCAGAAGACACTGCTGGGGTAAAATGACCTAGGAAGTGCAAGTGTAACAGATGACCTAAGAAAGACATAGAATCTGAGCAGGTCCTTTATCCTGCACCAGATAGCATGCTATGAAATAAACGTACATGTTTACTATAACATGGATTTCTTTACAAACTGCACATTGAGAGCTGTGTAGAGAATGGAAGTGCACAGCAGGTAAGACTGGGGAATTATTTTGTTAGTTACAATAACTTTAAATGCATCCCTATGTACAGTATGGGGGGGGGGTCAATTGTGAAAAAAAAGTATTTGAAACACCCTCATGCTGAAATTACCATTAAACTCTGCAAATGAACCAAGCATTGATTCCTGCTGGATATCCTTCTGCCTCTTTACATCTGGTGAAGGTGAGCAGCTGATGCAGCCAAGTTCCAGAACACTGGAAGATACTGTTCAGTCAGCTCTTATTCTGAGTGCTTTGAATTGCAATTACTCCAATTACTTTATATTTTTCATCAGTCTGTGCACTTTGCCATCATTAATCCATTAAAATGATATTGAAATGCATTCAAATGAAGAAAAGAGCATGGAATTGGGAGGGATCTGGCTACTAAGCGGGCACAAACATTATAATGTGATGTAAGGATTTTGTCTTGCACTTAGGCAATTGCTGACCCTCCAAAGACTTTACACCTCTTCTTACAAGGTGCAAAGCATTGTCGAAACGAGTAACTAAGAGCTGTATAAAAGCACACACCTGCAGAGACCTGTCATTGGCTTCAGGATGGCTGCTGTGGTACACTTCCTGATGCAGCGACGCTTGGCCCTTGTTGAGGAGAGGCAGGAACACATTCCAAGGAGAAGGGTAAGAGGAAGAAGACCCTGCATATTCAATCCCAGGGTCATTTTGTTTGGGATGCCGGAGGATGCGGTGCTAAAGCATTATCATCTCACTCCGCAGGTCATCCTAGACCTAATAGCTGAACTGAGGAATGAGCTAGACCCCAGCGTCAATCTAGGGACCACTATCCCTGCACATGTGAAAGTGCGGTTTTCTCTGCTTTACTACTTTCAGACCACAGTTGGAATGTCTGGAGGGATAGCCCAATCCTCCTTTTCCAGTGCTAGGCACATTTCTTGATGTCATGCTAAAAAAGGCAGGCCAATACATATAATTTCCTAAAGATACTAGCATAACTGATGTTGGCTGAGGCTTTTCCAAACAGCTCTGTTTCATGCTGAGTGACCTCAGCCGTAAGGACTCTCAGCTGTTTCTTTTCAAATGTTTCTTTTCTTTTCCGTGCTCCAAGAGAACTTTGCTGCCCTTCCTCTGACATTTTTGCTTTGTATTTCTGTGGTTCACAAATCTCCTACAGAGACTACTGGTCTCTATACTCCTAATTCTGAAGTGCGACATCTAAATAGAGGATGAGCTCATTGAGACCCTTATTATCATAATTGTGGATCATTATTTGTGCGTGTTGAGTAATTTGGATTGCTCTTAAGCTTACATAGGGCGCAGTGCAAAATAATTGCCTGGCCGCAATGCAATTTGAAATTTGCATCCGCAATTATTTGCTCTGTGCCTATACTTACATCACCCCCTAAGTGTCTTTATGGAAGTAAGAACCAGCACCATCTAGTGATCTGCCACTTTGCAAACAAGTTTTTTTGGCAATCCACTGATTGATTGATGGAGCTCACTAATCTAATGGATATGCTGGCTAATCTAGCCTACATTACATATGCCTATGGCAAGAAAATAGAACTGAAGAGCACATGTCACAGGTGACAAACCTTGTTTATTTAGTTTAACTACATGTTTGTTTTTTGCTTCACTGTGTGTTGAGTCAGGCGGGTCGGTTTGAAGGATTGGCTACCTGGAAGGAGAGGAAGAGCGGCAGTGATACAGCTATTGTTGGAAGGCTGAATGTTTCTGAGTTACTTGCCTGGGCGCGCAGTAAATCCATTCCTTAAGCAGAGCCTGCTCGGGCCCCGGAGGAGGCCAGCTTGGGAGTGCTGGCCAAAACCTGGGAAGATCACAAAGGGGAGTAGAGTTTCTTTTCATTCTTTTGAAAGTCTGTTTTTGTTAGTTAGCTACACAAGAGAAATTTAAAAACAAATACTTAGCTTCCATTGAGTTGTTCCGTGTGCACTGTTTCAAGGCACTGCTGGGGCAGTGTTGGAAGTACTTACCGGTTACAGTATCCAGGGAGCAGCGGCGACGCGGACTCATCTAAGCTACAAGAGATAGGTGGAGACACGCAGGGGTCAAAGACAGCCCAAAGGGAAGTAAAACAACTGGGCTGTACTAGAGCGATTGTGATTTACTTACCTGTACTCCTTGTCCATGAAAGTCAGTCAGTGTCCTCTCCCACGGGAGGGAAACTCCTTTGTTCATTTTTAGTGTTTTTATTGTGTGGGAGTTTCCTTGTGTGTGTGCTTTAAAAAAATCATTTTTACCCTGTGGAGAATTAATAGTTTGTTTTATTAATTTTAAACCATCCATTGTGTGTTTACAGATCCCTGGCGATCAAGGATTACCTTTGCAGGGCTATTAATAGTTCTATCTGGCCACAAAGGTCCTTGCCCTTTTAAAACACAAGGTGGCGTAGCCAGCACTAATTGCAACAAGGTAAGAACCACGATGAATCATATGAGCAAACAACATAAGAAAAGAAAACAGTTTTCTTTAATGATCAAAATTGCAGAAGATCTTAATGCTGACACCCTATACAATTACAGCTGCTCTTTCACACTGTGATTTCATTGTATAAATTGATTATAATAAAGAAATCAATAAATCATAGCACAGAATGAAAGGGCTGTGCTATTTAGATCTGCCACTGCTCAGAATATTACAATGGACCCTGTTATGAGTGTGACAGCTTAACAAGTTCAATAAATGCATACTGACAAAGCCTATTTTCAATTAGAGGTTTCTTGCGACTAGTAAAGCTTTGGAAATTAGTTCTCTTTTTTTTGTTCAAGAACATTTATAATTTGATACATGTCCCACATATTGTAATTGTTGGCTGGACAGACTACAAGGCTTTTTCTACAGGTTAAATGAGCTCTTTTCAAGGGAGGCAGGGGATTTGTAATGGAACAGATCTCCTTTCCCTCTGTCCCACAGGTTTGATTGCAGCCAGTCAAGCACATGCATTGGCTGAAGTCAGGGTTCCCTCAGACCGCCTTCAGGGAAGCTGCAAACCAGGTGCGGCTGATGGGAAGTTGGTTCCTGACTCCTTCCACAGGGAGACATCAGCCTCTACACATGGCATGAAACACTAAACAGGTATGTCAGTAACATACAACCCCCCAGCTGTAAATTCAAAATCAGAGCTAACAGGGTGATGAAAAAGTGGATGATTATAACATATATCAACAGTATGCCCTATCGAGTAGAATAAGAAATGGTAATCACAATGTAATAAGAGGTTCTCCAGATGTATAACAAAAGTGTCATACAGAGGGATACATATATGGACACCTAAATATATTCCCTGCATGTAATAATGTTAATACCATGACAACTGGAAAAGCGATTCTCTAGGTATATGCAAATATGTGAAGTGTGAGGTACAAACGGACGTCCATATGACAGCTTCACCTGTATCAGCAGTGTGTGACAATACAGTAATACAGTAATACAGAATGCAGTTGATTATTCGAGTTGAACAGCATTCCGCCACAATTCCTGCTCTGCAAGCAGGGCTGCTTGTTCTGTACTCACCATCTTTACTACACCAATATAACCATTGGGCATTTTCAACTAGGATCCCAGCATCCAACCCGACATTAGGCGCAGTGGTCTGGTTGGGGGAGGAGGGGTGTTTCGGGGAAGGAGGGGAGTTGGTGAAAAGAGAGTGACAGAAAAACACCTACTGTGAGATATAAAAAAAAAAAAAACGTCCCATCTGGTAACTGTGTTACTGCATGCAGGAACACAGGAGCGAGGATACACAACGTGACAGAGAGAGCTGCAGGATAGGATTGAGGGTTGTTAGTGGGTTTTCTTGTTTTGATGGTGTGGTCCTGGCCCAAACAGGGACCGTTGGTGTGTCACGGAGGGCGTTAAAAAGCTCCATGGAGCGTTGCACCTGCATCAGTGGACTGTCTATTCCTTTAAGAATTAAAACAAAAGAAACCCAAAAGTTCAAATACAACAACCGCGGTCATTACAATATGCTCCATGAATACATGTACATTTCAATATATCTTTTTTAACAGTGTTTTTCTGTTCAGTTTCAGGGCCTGCCTGGAGGAGCGAGTGCTCTTTGGTGTTCCAGTGGCTGGTTGAGAATCAGAATCTTTAGAGCTAATAGGATCCATTCCTCCTTAAAGAGCCACTCTATATAAGATATGCCTGTCAGGTATATTGGACCTTGCTGTACTGTTTAAAATCGTCCAGGATCACTAAAATAACTTTCAGTACTTTTTCGAAATTATGAACTGAAATTATGAAGTTTAAAAATCATTTGCAAGTGTTTTACAAACACGATTCAAAGAAATTATATTGATTTTAGAAAACAGCTGACAGTCGTTCTCCTCCACTGATGAGGTGGCAGTATTTAAATGGGAGGTTACTGCGGTGAGCAGGTAAATCACAGTGAACACGACTCTGTCGTTCTCCTCCACTGATGAGGCGGCAGTATTTATATGTCAGGTAATTCATTGCTGCAGTCTTTGGCTTACAGACGCAGGTCCGCGCTGGTAGCTCTTTTGAAAAGCTGGTGTCAAGTAGCACTTTGATGGCTGGGATTTCATTTCCTGGGAGATATATTGAAAATGCACAAGGGATTCACTCGTCTAACTGTGCAGGATGTGGGTCTCTCTGAAATGGGACCATGAGAGAACAGCAAGATAAGGGACAATTGTTTAGAATTGAAAGCAAAATGCCTGTCAACACTGAAGGTTAAACTGTGATACTGGATCTTTACACCAGAGTCATTTCAAAATATACCCCACTTGGTTCTATAACATCTACTGTTAAATGATATGAGGAAGGGTCCCTTGTGGGAATACATTAAGATTACTTGGGCTGTGCTCTCTGTTTCTCTGCACCTGGCTGTGTCATAATTCATCTAGGCTTGTTCTTGATGAAATGTCTGGTTGTCTATAGCTGTAAGCAGATACAGGTTTAATGCCTGGTGGAATAAATAGCATGAATAGTTCAGAGATGATGTGACGGGGTACACCCCGCCCCTGTGTGTATTCTGTATTATTATGATTTAAATGTATCTGTGTTAAAAAACAAGTTATTATTTATTGATGTTTTATTTGGCAGGGAAGGAGTTCAAAACCTTCCCTACCAGAAATACTCGTGTAGAATGTGGCTGTCTTCACACTGGCTAATTGATTGCCAGTTTGAGGACAGGCACATCAATATAAAAACCCACAGCTTTGGCTGAACAGGGTTAGTGTGTTCAGAGGCGGAACATGAGACGTGAGTCGTGAGAGAAAAACAAAAACAAAAACAAACAAATATATATATATATATATATATATATATATATATATATATATATATATATATATATATATATATATATATATAAACAATATCTAAAACAATTTCTACCCTGATGGGTTTACACCAGCACAATACTTATGTTTATTTTGGCCACTGTGCCGTTTTGTTTGTACCAGTGTTTTGTGTTTGTTTAAATCGTTTTAATTTGTTATTAAACGTGTGCATCAGCACTTCCAAACCCCAGTCCTGTCTGTGTCCATTCTCCTTCCTGGTCTGATGTCATCCGCAAGCCATCTTGCCACAAATAAATTTCAGTTAAAACTGGAGGTCAAGCAGAGAAATATTTGTGAAATCCATATAATAAATCTGAAACAAAAACACATTGAAAATGTGAAAAACACCAAGCTATCTGCCCAGCCATTTAAAGTGGAGATATCAAAAACATAAGCAAGTTTCAAGAAACCATTGGGGCAACCTTGCCCAGCTAAAAGCAAATAGGCACAACTATAAAACCGATGGGGGCCAAGGTTGCCCTAATTGTTTCTTCTAACTTGTATCAAAAACATAAGCTAAGTTAGAAGAAACAATTGGGGCAACCTTGGCCAGCACCAAACAAATAGGCACAACTAACTTGGCTTGTGTTTTTGATGCAAGTTTGATCCGCTTTTATTGTGCCTGAAAAACACAAGCCATGTTAGTAGAAACAGTTAGGGCAACCTTGACCCCCAACACTTTTACAGTTGTGCATATTTGCTTGGTGCTTTGCCAAGGTTGCCCCAATGGTTTCTTAAAACTTGGCTTGTGTTTTTGATATCTCCACTTTAAATGGCTTTAAATGCGTTTTCCAATGTGTTTTTCTTTTTTCACTTAATGGATAATAACACACACACATTACGGGAATAGCAAAATTGTTCAACCTATATTGAGGCAATGTTTTGCTGTTTGGATAGGGTAAATGTAAGTAGTAGCTTTGTCTGTTGAAAGGGTTAAGATGATAATCTGTGTAGCGTAGCGGTTATGTAGTTGGAGGAAAAGTATGACTAGTTAGTTATGTGTGCAAAAGTATGTATGTTCAATAAAAGTGTCATTCATATCAACTAAATTTTTTTCACATTAAAAATGTGTTTGTTACACATTAATAAAATACATTAATTTTAAAGTTTGCAATATAAACCCTGTGTGGGAATCGAACCCAAGACATGCTTCTAATACAGTTTGCAATGCAGGCGCCCTAGCTTTCAGGCCACAAAGTTTGTCCTTCCATGTTACAACATTTGCAAGTAATATAGCAGTAAAGGTACAGTTTTTAACAAGTAACGAAATGAACAAGATTTTGTAAATAATGATTATGTATTATCCTGATTGTATTGAAAGCTTTCATCTGATTTTGCAAACTATCATAATAAGTTTGATCCGTTCATTTAGTATATTGTAACATTGTCATGTTTAGGAAATTAGTACTCAGGGAGATGGTGTTGAATTCTCAAAGTGTTTGTTTTATTTGAAACTACAGAGAATTCCTGTCAGGGGTGCACGCCCAGTTGCACCCACAGTTTCTCATTCAAATTCAGCGATGGACTTCTTCACTTGATCTTTCTGTTATTCAAAAACGGATCTGGTTAGCCGGCATCGCTGCAGCTAAAAAGATGATAGCCCTTCGCTGGCAGCCCCCCCACTCCCTTCCCTGGCGTCAATGGATTCTCTCTTTCCTGGACATTGTTCATTTGGAGCTTTCCACCGCTCGGAATCATGGGGCCAGGAGGGACTGCGGGCCTGGGAGTCAGCTTCAGACTTTATCAAGACCTTCCTGGACAGACCTTCACCTGTTATTGACTGAATTCTGCTTCTAGGGTCCTTCTTGGGGTGGGTGGGGTGGGTTGGATGGGGTGGGATGGGGTGGGAGTTGCCAATTAGGGGGGGGTTGGTCTAATTGTTTTGTGTATTGTATTGTTTTCTTTAATTAAATGAATAAAAAATTGATCACAAAAAAAAAATTCAGCACTGTCTCCAGTCCTCAGGTGCATACACCCCCTTATTATATAACCTTGTGACAGAAATATAATGAGTTCTGGTGATAAATCTTCCTCCCGACCTGTGAGGGCGCTAAAGAACGGGAGGAGAAGTATCTGGAAGGGCTGGCCTGACAGTTCGTTTCCGGGACCGGGAAGTGGGTCAGCCTGGAAGGAAGCGAGACTCTGTTGTAAGACCGTTTTGACTTGAAAGGTAAACGAGGGGCAGCTGCAAGTAATAAGGCAGCTGCAACCGCTTACCTAGATATCATACTGGGATTACATATAGGGCCAGGGTAACGCTGATCTTTTCCTTCGCTTGGGTTAGAACGATAAGAGAAGGACTGAGAGAGGAGCTCTCAGAGAAAGAGAAAGAGAAAGAATAGTGTTACGTGTTGTGGGTTGTTTTTGTCTGTCTGTAACTGTCTGTCTGTTTTGCACCACTAGACAGTTAAACACCTCCGAGCTGTCGCCGGAAAGCACTATCCGAGCACCACTGCACAGAGCACCTCCACGCTTGGAGTCACCCAGGACTGGTGACCGTGCCTTTGTTTCTGTTCGACTGTTCAGTTGCTCACGCCCCGCGCTTTACACATCGTTGTGTACTGCCGGGCTTTATTATTTGGCGGTCGCCAGCCTGGAAATAGGCACAATAAAACACTTATTCACCCAGTTACCGTGTTCTGTCTGTCACTCCTGCATCGCATCACCGCTACACCTGTTCCCCTTACCGACCACTTTGCGACACGTGGTGTCAGATCCGGGATCATGGACCGCAACGCACTGGCGGAGCTGCTGCAGGCGCTGGAGAGCAGACGCGACGCAGAGGAGAGAAGGAGGGAGGAGCGCTACACGGCGCCATTGAACGGGTAGGGCTGGCCGCTGCCGCAGCGACGCCCCTACCACAACATCAGCAGATGTCGCCCAAGGCACGGGCGATGAAAATGTCGGCGGAGGATGACCCAGAGGCGTATTTGGTGGCGTTTGAGCGGCTGGCTACCGCGCGGCTTGGCCGCTGGAGTTCTGGGCCAGCCAACTGGGACCCTGCCTGATCGGGAGGCTCAGGCAGCCTACCAAGCCATGAGCGACCATCACGCCACCGAGTACGACCTGGTCAAACAGGCTATTCTCCCGCCTGAATATAACAACGGAGACCCACCGGGCGCGGTTTAGGGAGTACCGAGAGCCCCAGAGACACGCCCCAGGGTGGTGGCAGAGCGGTTGTGCGACCACATGGTGCATTGGCTGACCCCAGGGAAGAAGACCGCCCAACAGATGGGGAAGCCATTGTGGTAGAGCAATTCTGCCATGTGGTCGGCGCCGAAACCCAGGCGTGGATACGGGCGCCACAACCCTGACACCCTGGAGGAGGCGGTCAAGCTGGCAGAAGATTTTGAGGACTCCTGACTTCTGCCCGGTCGGGATCCTATCGCCCCTGCCCTTCGGAGCAGTCGACCTCTCCCTCCCTCTCCTCCAACACCACCACCCTTGTTCCCGGACCCAGACCTCCGAGAGCCGACCCCATTGGGCCCCTTGCCTCCCCCATGGAGACCAAGGTTGGCCCCCAGCTGGGGTAGAGGTGCTGCCCCTGCCCCGCTGCCATACCAGCAGCGGGACAGATTCATACCCTATGCCCCTCTGTCCCTCCTATCTGTTTTAGGTGCCACCAGCCGGGACATCTGGCCAGGTCATGCCCCGCTGCCATGGAGTGTGACGTGGCCGCGTGCAATTGGGCACCTGAAACTGGTAAGTGTGGGGAAAATGGTCGGAGGGGCCTTGTTTAATCAATGTTGTTTTAGGGAATGTGAAAACCCACGCATTAGTGGACACAGGGTGTGCGCAAACCTTGATTAGGACAGCTCTCCTGGGCGGTGTGTCGTGGCGCCACGAGGTCAGGTGGCCATCTCCTGTATCCATGGAGACACGGCGGCATACCCCACAGTAAAGTATATTTATCGGTAGGACCGATAAAACGTCACCTTGTAGTCGGGTGGCGGAAAGGTTGCCACACCCAGTTATTCTGGGCCGAGACTGGCCAAAATTCAGAGATTTGATACAAAAATGGCAGTCTCAGCCACACACGTAAACGTGGCAGAAAAAAAAAGGAACGGATTGGTGATGTGTTTCCTTTTCACACTGAAATGTTTTCCCCTTTTTCCGTCCTAGAAAAACAAATAAGGAGAGACGGACCGCAAAATGGGAGGGAGCGCTTTTGAGACAAGGCTGGGGTCTGGTGGGAGAGTGCTGCAATGGTAACAAACGCCAGTCGAAGGGAGTGGGAACGCAGTGTGACCGAGCGAGCGAGGTTACTGGGCCGACTAGGGCAGAGGTTATTCCAGCCCCTCTCAATGTACCGGACCCGTGGTACTCAAGCTGACCTAGTGTGGGGCCAACATAACGACCCGCCACTGGTGCACGCTTGGGGCAGGTCCGTCCATTGAAGGTAAGGATGTTGATGGCGCTGGGGCTAGTATATCCACATTTCAGTATCAAGGGGCAATTACTGTATAGGGTAAACCTAGCCGCGGGCACAGGACAGCCTGTAACACAATTGTTGGTTCCCCGCCTTGTCGGACCGAGGTCATGAGGCTGGCGCATGATATCCCTTTTGCGGGGCACCTCGGAGCCGAGAAGACGAGGGAACGGATATTGGCTCGATTCTATTGGCTGGGTCTTCATACTGATGTGTCGAGATATGTAGCCACATGCCCAGACTGCCAGCGAGTAGCGCCGGTCGAGGCGCCCGCCCCTTTGGTCCCACTGCCGATTATTTCCACTCCTTTCGAGCGCATTGCAATGGACATAGTGGGCCCTTTGCTACCTTCTGACTCCGGGTATACGCATATATTAGTGGTGGTGGATTATGCAACGCGATACCCGGAGGCAGTTCCATTGAGGTCCACTAGTGCCGCTGCAATAGCCACTGAGTTAGCGCAGATTATGGCTAGAGTAGGGATCCCCAAGGAGATTTTGACCGATCACGGAACCAATTTTTTGTCCAACACGTTACAGCAGGTGTACAAAATATTGAAAATACGTCCCATCAGGACATCCGTTTATCATCCACAAACGGACGGTCTGGTGGAACGTTTTAATCAGACCTTAAAGTCGATGCTGAGGCGATTTGTAACACAGGAGCAGAAACATTGGGCATCGCTTCTTCCCTACCTCCTCTTTGCAGTAAGAGAAGTGCCGCAGAGTTCAACAGGGTTCTCCCCTTTGAGCTCCTGTACGGCCGGCAGCCTCGCGGCATTCTTGACCTGCTGAGAGAGGGGTGGGAGGAGCACAAAGGCTCGCCCAAAAATGTAGTGAAGTATGTGCTCCTACTAAGAGATCGCCTGGATTTGGTCGGTCGTTTGGCCCAGGACAACCTCAGATCGGCTCAGCACCGACAGCAGCAGCATTACAACAAAATGCACGGATTCGAACCTTTCGACCAGGGGACAAGGTAATGCTGCTACTTCCCTCATCCGAATCAAAACTGTGTGCTAAATGGCAGGGGCCGTATGAGGTGATTCGGGCTATAGGGAAAGTAAATTATGAAATTAGACAGCCCGATCGCCGGAATGAACGTGAAATTTACCATGTTAATTTGTTGAAGCCCTGGCAGGCAAGGGAGGTCTTATTTATAGCCCCAGGCAATATGGAGGATGATTTAGGCCCCTGTCCAGAGACCCCGAGCACCAGAGCGATTTCAATGGGGAACAATTGGTTCCGGATCAGCAAAGAGAACTGCGTAAGCTTATTGAGAAGTTCAGCGATGTTTTTTCTGACGTGCCCGGCAGAACAAACGTAGTTGAATATGACATTATCTCTCCACCAGGTGTCACAGTGCGAGAGAGACCGCATCGGATCCCGGAAAGTCGACGAAGTGGCGCTCGCAAAGAGGTATGGGATATGCTCGAGCTTGGGGTGATTGAACCTTCCAGGAGCGAGTGGTGCAGTCCTATTGTCATAGTGGCTAAGAAAGACGGCACCAACCGCTTCTGCGTTGATTTCCGTAAGGTAAACGCTATTGCTAAGTTCGATGCGTATCCCATGCCTCGGGTCGACGAACTTTTAGACAGACTGGGAAAAGCGAGGTTTATTTCCACTCTGGACCTGACGAAGGGATACTGGCAAATCCCTTTAACCCGCAGCTCCAGAGAGAAAACCGCATTTTCAACACCAGAAGGGCTGTTCCACTTTAAAACCATGCCATTTGGGCTACATGGTGCGCCGCTGCCTTTCAGAGACTGATGGACCAGGTTTTACGCCCACATCATGAATATGCAGCAGCGTATATTGATGACGTGGTGATTTACAGCTCCACCTGGCGAGAGCATTTGGCTAGGGTTGCAGCCGTTCTTCAGTCTCTAAGGGCAGCCCGGCTGACAGCTAACTTAAGGAAATGTGCGTTTGCAAAACAAGAAACTCAATATTTGGGATTTTTAATGGGAAATGGAAGGGTGAGACCTGTGGTCACCAAAATCCAGGCTTTGGTTGATGCAGCGATCCCCAAAACCAAGACTCAGGTGAGGTCACTACTGGGCTTAGCCGGTTATTACCGCCGTTTCATCCCCGAGTACGCCACAGTGGTTAACCCGTTAGTTGACCTCACCAAAAGAGTGCCCCAAATTTAATCAAATGGTCAGCTGAGTGTCAGGGGCGTTTGATACGATTAAGCGTAGACTTTGCCAGGCCCCCACTCTTATTACTCCAGATTTCACCAAGAGATTCATCCTCCACACCGACGCATCGGATGTAGGTTTGGGTGCTGTCTTGTCTCAAAAGGTAGATGGAGTAGAACACCCGATACTGTACATCAGTAAGAAAATGCTACCTCGAACGCAACTACTCCGTGAGTCGAAAAGGAGTGTTTAGCCATTAAATGGGCTACTCACTCTTTACGATACTACCTGCTGGGACACTCATTTGATCTGGTCACAGACCACGCCCCACTCAAGTGGTTAAGCACAATGAAGGACAGCAATGCCCGGATAACTCGGTGGTATCTGGCATTGCAGCCCTTCATGTACCATATGGTACACCGTGCAGGGAAAGACCACCAAAATGCGGATTATTTTTCCCGGAGGGGAGTAATGGGAAAGGTAGATTTAGCCGAGTGTTCCTTCGGCTCCACTCTGAGCGGTGGGATATGTGACAGAAATATAATGAGTTCTGGTGATAAATCTTCCTCCCGACCTGTGAGGGCTTAAAGAACGGGAGGAGAAGTATCTGGAAGGGCTGGCCTGACAGTTCGTTTCCGGGACCGGAAGTGGGTCAGCCTGGAAGGAAGCGAGACTCTGTTGTAAGACCGTTTTGACTTGAAAGGTAAACGAGGGCAGCTGCAAGTAATAAGGCAGCTGCAACCGCTTACCTAGATATCATACGGGATTACATATAGGGCCAGGGTAACGCTGATCTTTTCCTTCGTTTGGGTTAGAACGATAAGAGAAGGACTGAGAGAGGAGCTCTCAGAGAAAGAGAAAGAGAAAGAATAGTGTTACGTGTTGTGGGTTGTTTTTGTCTGTCTGTAACTGTCTGTCTGTTTTGCACCACTAGACAGTTAAACACCTCCGAGCTGTCGCCGGAAAGCACTATCCGAGCACCACTGCACAGAGCACCTCCACGCTTGGAGTCACCCAGGACTGGTGACCGTGCCTTTGTTTCTGTTCGGGACTGTTCAGTTGCTCACGCTCCCCGCGCTTTACACATCGTTGTGTACTGCCGGGGCTTTATTATTTGGCGGTCGCCAGCCTGGAAATAGGCACAATAAAAACACTTATTCACCCAGTTACCGTGTCTGTCTGTCACTCCTGCATCGCATCACCGTTACACCTGTTCCCCTTACCGACCACTTTGCGACAAACCTCCAGTCATTTCCCCTCACTGTCCGGCTCATCAACCAATCACATCCATGCTCTGCAACCCCCGAAAACAGCAACATACATTCTCCCCACTCATTCACTCACTCCCCCTTCCTATGCTAAATAAGGGCGTGACCCGTTCCCCTTACAATGCATGTAACAAGACAGACGAAACAAACTGAACAGACATCAAGTCCTGCAACAAAGCAATTGTTCGGGTCATTACAATATATTTTTTTAATTTAACAGTAAAAATATATGAAAGCATGACGACCTTTATGTACAAAAATCTTCACTTACAGTCAGCACTCACATATCCGACCCGATAAAATTCTGACCAGTGACGGTTACTGATTATTTCATTTTGGCCCATTCCAACCCTTGTCCATTTTTCAGGGAACACAAAAAAATACAATATCAAAAATACATAGCTGACAGGACTGTGTTTTAAAATAAGCAGGCTTCCATTTAGATGTACTGTATTGGTTTTGTTGGTACAGTACTATATTTTCAACAGAAGTAGTATTATTATTATTATTATTTATTTCTTAGCAGACGCCCTTATCCAGGGCGACTTACAATCGTAAGCAAATACATTTCAAGTGTTACAGTACAGGTAATACAATAAGAGCAAGATAAATACAATGACAAGTTTTAATTCAGAACGATTCTGAAAATATCCCTTGCCAAAATTAAAGAGATGACACGTTAACTGCAATACAGTTACAGTACATACTTTTAAATCCAGTACATATTTGTCGTCAGGTATGTGTGGTGTGGTGACAAAGGCAAGGTCCAAACAGTACTATACTGACAAAATGTTTGTGTTTATTTAATACAAACAAAAAGAACCGCCCCTCTACCAGCAATGGTATTGGGAAAACGCTGTTGGCTTGCAGGCCAAAACAAAACAATAACAACAATCCACTCCACAGTCCAGTGCACGAAAATGTGCTCTTGCTTTCAGTGGGGGTGGTGGTGCGTACTTGTGTCATGAGGTGAGGGGTAACCGTAGTAAACCTGCTTGTAGAATTTGTAATGACTACGCCACCTTGGGTTTGGCAAGAACAAGGACCTTGATGACCGAGTAGATAGTAATTTCCCCTATGCAGGGTCTTTTTATCCCCTGGTTCCAATATACACACACTGGACGCTTGGGTAGGTAAAAACTATTTTTATTGTTTCTAAACAAGCTTAAAATAGAATACTAAAAACCACGCAGCAACAAGTTTAAAAAAACTAGATAGGGAAATCCACAAAAAATAAAAACCACACCAGGCAGTCCCCTCCTGTTGGTAGTTCTCTAAAAAAAAAAAAAAGGAAAGGTTACTGTCCAAAATGGCGGATAAGCCAAAAAGAAGTAATCAGTCTGATAGCTCCGGGGGATTCCAAGAGACCCCTCTTCCCGATCTCCTCGCAGGCCAAACCCGCCGCGGACCTCACCACGCCCACACCTCCAACCGCTGAACGGCCAACACCTTTGATGAACCTGGAAAGGAGTGGGGCAAAGAAAATGGCAGTCCGGAAACGTACACTCAGGTAAGTAGAATTATCACCTCAACCCAGGGGTTCTGGTTACTTCCCCATAGCCTATCTTTAAACCCTGCGTGTTTACTTTCTCTCACCACCGTTCCTGGAACCCCGACATGGCACGCTGGAGACCGGCACTGGACCTTGACCCTCCGCGCTGACTGGTAAGTATCTCCGGACCTGGATGCTGGACCTCGAACCTTGGGACAACGGTAAGTAGAACGCTGGAAGACCTTGAGTGTGTCCTGGCAGGACTACAAAGAGATCGCTCAGTGTAGGTAAGTGCAAAATACAAAAATATTAAAAAGTTAGAGCAGTTCTGGAAATGATTAAAGTGCAAATTAAATAATGTTATCTCTTCTCGCCCTCAGACCCTTGGCCGTCTCCTGGGACCACGACCTTGACTCTACTGGGGAATGGATTGTCCAAGGAGTGCCAACCAGACAGCAAGACAGTTGCCCAAAATAAAAATCTATTTGTTTATAAACCAAAAAAAATGACTTCAGTGTCAATAATTCTCTACACCAACCTGTTAACACACACAAAAAAGTAGCTGGAACACAGTGAAACAGTGGCAGGTGATAATAAAACAAAATCCCCCAAAAAAACACAAAGTCCAAGAAACAAAAATCCATCCAAAAATCCTAACCAAGTCCCACTGCAACAAAGTCCCAAATAGAAAAAAAAAAAAAAAACTACAAACCCCTTCCTTTGTTCCTGCAGTCAACCTTAGACTGCAGTGTTCTCCATGCTGCTGTTCCTTTCCAATGCTGCTGTTCCTTTCCAATACTGCTGTCTCCTCGTTATTCTTCCAGACGCATTGTGTGCTTCTTCCCAAAGCACTCCTCCTCCTCTCTGGTCCCTGTTCCTCCCTTTTTACAGTCAGCCCATGACTATCATGGCTGGACTGGCAGGTAAGGCGGGACTTCCTATTAACTGTGGGGAAAATGCTTAACCCAAACGTCAGGTCACAGTGCACATGAGAACTAGCAGCAGTTTAAAAACAACAGATTCACTAATAAAACACACAACAAAAATACAGACATTAAAAACCGTTACTTCTGACAACTGTTTAATGATTAACTGTTACATTACCCTAGCTTGTCTCGTTCGCTTTGTTTTGGCTGCATTTTCGTCAGGTGAAACTGGAGGACGCGCTTTGTATCAGAAAACTGGTGACGGAGTCGGAAATCGTGTGTGACGAGTAAGTGCATTAATTTGTTAAATATAATGGAGATTGATTTTATTCTTAATACAAGGGATATCTGGGTAACGGACAATTGAACAAGAACTGCTGAGTATTTATTTTCGTTTCATACAGTATTAAAAGGCAGTGTTTATTTATATCTGATAGTGAAAAAAATAAATATCTAGATAAATAAATGTCTATGTATTGATATACTGTATGTATTCATTTATTTCAATATATGGAGGCTGGGTGGTCCTTAAAGAAATGGGCTTCTAACCAGGAAATCCCCGGTTCAAATCCCACCTCAGCCACTGACTCATTGTGTGACCCTGAGCAAATCACTTAACCTCCTTGTGCTCCGTCTTTCGGGTGAGACGTAGTTGTAAGTGACTCTGCAGCTGAGGCATAGTTCACACACTCTAGTCTCTGTAAGACGCCTTGGATAAAGGCGTCTGCCAAATAAACTAATAATAATACCAAATATATAGGCTATCCTTCAGCATAGCTAATTCTTAGGGAAATTATTTCCTTTTTGTCCAGTGGGTCCTGTGAGGCGTGTGAGTAATAATGGAATGTCCAGACAGTAATTTACATGTAACCAAATATTTTGTTTTATTAATATTATTAGTTACATGATAAAATAAAAAAATGAAAAAAAGAATGGCGTGAGGGAGGGGGTGCTGGAATAGATAATAACAAAAAGAAGGGTTCGTAATCTCCTCTGTCCTCTTCACAATATCCGTGAACATAAAAGGGATAAAACAAAACAGAAAACGTTAGTGCATATTCCAACACTGTGCCAACAAGTAAAAAACAAACCAAGCCAATGCTTAGTGCCTCCCTCAGGCCCAGTAACCCCGCCTATCCTTTCAAGGACCAACCCCCAACACAGTAGTACGTTCCCTTTTGTATGCAACGCCCCGCCCCTGTAGTCAGTGGAACACCAATCCCCAACTGACAAGTGTCCTTATAACTCACTTGACTCCAGTGGCTGGAATTTACATACTCGTACTTCCGCCCCTCACCAAGGTGCCGTCCCTCATAAAGATAACTTTCGTCATGGTCACAAGACCTTGGTAAGGGAAGTCCCGAGTTGGTTTGATGCCTTCTACTGTCGGGAGGCTAAATTACAGACCGAAACCCCTTTGACTCATCACAGGACCATAAATATCATTACTCTCATCAACTAGTATCGAGAGGAAACGTACTTCCTTGTGCTAATAGGGACCACAATGAGTGTTACACTGACAGGAAACCAACCTTTTTCAGAGATTAAGATCAGAATCTCAGAATGATGAGATGACTCAAAATAAAAATCTCCAAAAGAGAATTTATAATTTATAAGTTAATACGTAGTGTGAAGGATGTCTCTTACTGTATGAGATGTCATCTTGCGCAGTTTGGGCGAGAGGACCGCAAAGGTGATGTCTCTTATACAATAAGAGACACCCTTCACATTACGTATTAACTTATTATAAATCACACACATAAGGACCAGACACACAAATATCTTTACAGTGAAAATAACTTTTATTTTTGTTAAATATAACATTCAACCCCCCTTCTCCCTGTCAAAAAGTGGTTTGGTCCAGGACTGACTGTAACTGACCTACAGTAGCCGATCTGTGCTGTGTTTTCAGACCAGTTAAACGTGACAAAACTATTTATTAAAAACAAATCCTTTTACATCCTGTAAAACTTGCACCACTAGCATGTACGTGTCCTGAAGTGCTGTGAGTAACTGAAGAGTTGAAACAGTTGCTCTGATTTGGGTAGGAACATTATTACTAGGCATCACTGTCACAGAAGGGGGGACTTGTTCCTGAAGAAATGTATTTATTTCCTTTTTTTGCATTTTATCCATGCTTGTCGCGTAATGCTTGAGACTGTTTGCTCTTGTGTCCAGAAACTGAAATAATGTTCCTGTCTTCAACTCCAGCAGCACTTAAAACTTGGCAACAAGTGGCACGGACACAGTGGTTGGTGTATATTGTAGAAAGAGCAGCTTCTACTGAGATTTTTTTCATTAAACTCGTAATAAGACTTTCACCGAGGGGATCCTTCCCGTAACAGATGTCATCTGATTTTTTTTCGTGGAATTTGAAAAAGCCTTGACTATACAGCTTAAAGCTTGGAAACGTACAGCTTAAAGCTTATTACAGGACTCTTTTCTAAATCTGGCTGTGAGTACATTTGTATATCAGTGATATTGGGACTGTCTTTAAGACCACCTTGGTGATTTCTGGTCTGTAATGCTGATGTTTGAGTGACATATTCACAGCCAGTGACATCGGTAAGTAATATGTCCCAATTACTTATCCAAATGAAAACAAAGGTCAAAGTTAATAACAGGATTTTCCATTTCGCTATGTTTTTATTTAGAGCATTTTATTTTTTAAATACCAATCATTCTATACCCAGGGTGGCATTTATACACAAGATAAGAGGTATAGGAATGTTTGGAAAGTTGCTCTGTGATTGGCTGATTTCTCATATGTGATTTATAGTTATATTTACTGTATATTATATAAAAAGTTATTTTTTTGCAGCAAATGTTCCATTTAAAATCATTTAATATAAATGTAGATGTCACAATAAACTGAAATATTATTGCAGAAATCTGTGTTAGCCTAAATGAGAGACTCAGTGAATTATAAAACACTGACATAATTCAATTGCCTTGATTGGGTCTCTTGGAATGCACATGTAGCTAAGTTTCTTATTAGCAGTTGCAACTTAGGACAAGGGGCCTCTCGCTTTTAATTATTATCTTGTGGGAGTACTAGGATTTTCATGGTAAAAGAAAATATGTGCAACCAGTCAGAACTTACTGACATAACGGTGCTTTAACTCAGACAGGCAGGCTTTTATGATTCTCATGGTACCAGAAACATGTTTGAACAGCTTCCTGACAGAACAGGTGTTCTAACTTAGGGGTCCCTCGCTTTTATCATTTTTATCTTAAAAAAGTGAGATTGTTTTAGAGAAAACCTCATATATCCTTATCTTAGAAAAGTGGGAGATGCCTGGTACAAAAAAGTATATTATTCATTCATTTTTTTTAGAGATAAAGGCTGTCTAACAAAGCAGATGTTTTTGGCTTAATTAAGCCTTCTGATGCACAAAGGGAAAGAAAAAGTCCTATAAATATTGGAAGCAAAATTACAGTTAGTTATCATACCAGTTTGGTAACACAGACTGTCTGGTCCATCTTTGAGAACCTCTCTGTGAAGCTGACTGCTGGTGTTGTATTCAGAGCCTCTGGATTAGATGACTGTTCTTTCTTTGTTGTGTTTTATATTTTAAGACATGCTTCTCTGCAGAGGGTAAGCAGAATCTTGAATTTATATCTCACCTATATTGAATTGCATGATGCTATAGGATTAGTATTAGCTTTAGAGATGTTGTTATATCATAAGCATTTAGTGTAACTGGGTGCCTTTAGACTTTGCCTGAAGGTGCATGATGTAACCATACTGCTTTAAGTATTCATGCTGTTAGTTTGCAAAGACACCAGACTGCCAGGACTGTCTAATGAGCTAGGATTCGAAGATCTGTGATCACTCGATCCATTTAAGAGTTAATAAACCGAAGGAGTAAATATATACTCTGATTCGTTAAACTTTGAATAACCGAGTCCTTGTGATTGTTCTTGATTAACTGTTGTCTGGGTATGTGACAATCTGTAAGCCAGTACACGTACAACGCACTATAGAAGTTTATGCAATCGATTTGTCCTCCTGTTTACCTCCCCTTATTCTATTAGAGAATTAAAGAAGTGCTGGAACGGGACACACATGGGCAAAAATGTGATGTTTTCTGATTTTAAATGTCAACGAGGCTGAAAGCAGATAGACAGCAATCTGCAGGTTGAAAGTGAAAGACAGCTTTCAGTGATGTCTCATGATACATCAAAGAGTAAGACTGATATCAAACAAGCACCCTTAACCCCTCACTCACAAAGACCTACAGCGAAAGGGTAGTTCCTTTATCATGAAGGTACTGGTATGTAAGTAAGTGAGATAAAAAATTAAATAAACTATACTTGAGTAATAGATTACATTTCATGGACCTATAATTGTGTTGTTGAACATTAGTGTGCTAAATATACAACAATTCACATTTCAATAGCTCATTTCATCAGAAGAATCCCAAAGCATTTCACTCACACACAGAGAATGAACAATTAAACCATAAAAAAGTCTAATAGAGAATTTGATAAAAACAGAAATTAAAAAGAGAGATCAAAAATGTGTTTTTTATTGTAAAAAATAGCTAGTTTGTAAAAATAAAACAATTAAAAGAGTCTAAAATAAAAATGTAATAAAATAATAAAAAAGGACAAAAAGAAAATGGTAAACTAGGAACACTAAGATAGTAAAGCTATTTTGTACAAACAAATGTTCATCTTGACTTCCTGCCGTGTTATTTGTGTTCACCCTGGAGTAACCAGGAGCCCCACATGCTGTGATCTAAGAGTGCGGTTCGGAGTATAGGGGTCAGTGATTCCTGTAAGTAACTGGGTGCTCATCCATTAAGGGTCTTCTAAGTTCAATGCAAAATCTTAACATTGCAATACACACTTAACATTGCAATAATTTCTATCAGTACAAAACACCTGAAATAGAGACTGAGGCAGAGCAGGGCTTTGCCCTTGGAAATACTGGCAGGGATGGAGTTAAATTCTCCTCCCTGCCCAGGTTGATTGTGTCAGGTGGGAGCAATCAATTAATTAATTATTCAATGATCACCCAGCCACCTGGTATAAAAGGAGGCCTCAGCCTCCCAGTAGGAGAGTTGAGTTCTAGAAGGAGAAGAAGCAAGAGTGTTTTTTTGTGTGTGCTGGTCTTTTTATTTTTGCAAACCAGTGAAGGCAATGCCCAGCCTGGAAGTCATATTTTTGTAAGTTTCGTTTTGTACTTATTGTCTGTGTTTTGAAACCTTTTTGTTTGGCCCTCGTGCCGGTTTATTTTGTATTTTTGTGAATTAAAAACTTTTTTGAACTTTTTTTGAACTTTTCATACTGTCTCTGAGTCTCAACCTCTGTCATCCTGTCACAGAGACCCCTTTATTTAAAAAAACACTTATTTTCAAAGGAGATCCACTGCACCCCTGTTTTTCCAACCGATTCAGTATTTTCTAAAGCTGCGGAAAACACTTTGGTTCATTAGTTATTCTGATGGTTTCTTTTGGTGGAATATGTAATGATCTAAGTATTTGTGTCTCTTTTCTAAAGATGAAAGTGGTGGATAATTTAAACTTCCACCAGTTAGCTTTCCACCTGCTTCAACACAGTCAATAAGACTGTCCGCCAGTAAAAAACAGTGGCAGCAAGTCAGACCAAGTCTTCCTGGCATTCAACGTGGATCCTATGGTAGAAGAATCTGTGTGTGTATTACGATCCCAAGCTGAAATACAATCCCATTGCAATGCACACTATTCACTTTACCTCAAGCCAATCTGAAGAAGGTCTGACCATCGTTTCGTGTCTTGATGAGACTAATTTGAATTATTCTCCAGGGTAGCCCCACATGTGTCAAACTATAGGCTACTTTGGAAAATTACCAAATTAAAAAAAAAAAAAAAAAAAAAAAAACTGAAAAAAAAATTATAATAAAAAAAAAACGTTAATGCAACAATGCTGAAGTTGGCGTCTTATTCGGCCAGCTTCTGATTCGCATCCCAACTCCTTATTTGCTAATATGCACAAATGTAACTAAACTTGAATAAGTAACTGGGGTACTTCAGGGGATAAATCACTGTGTGCTGCTCATTTCAAAGTTAATACAAACCCTCTACATCATCCATATGTATTTATCCCGGCCCAAAACAGAATGTGGTGCAAAAACAGCAGGCAAACATGGCACACATAGTAACATTGACATCAGGTTTAGTGCAATGTTTCAAATGAGGTATTCAGAAGTGGAAACCTTGTGCATGATCCATATGTATTCTTCCCTGTCTAACATAGCATTTGCTTTCCTTTGTTGTCTTGTCTAATATCCCATTTTTAAGCTTTGATCTTTCCCCATTTAATATAGCACACACAGACCTAAACAGGAAAAAGTCAATTTAACAAACCACTCTGGAGGAAACTATAAGATCTATAAATATACTGCACTAAAATATTAGTTAAGGTAGAGATTGATGTTCAATAATGATACACATTGCTCTGCATTTCAGATATACTCTGGGCTTACCTTAAAGTAGAAATAAAAACTTCAACAAGGAAAACATGCTTTCTGTACGGTGCAGAATAAAGCAGTTCACAACAGAACGGTTTGCTAAATTGACTTTTTCCTCTTCAGGTCTGTGTGTGCTTGTGATTTGTAATCTGTTTGGAAAAAGGTTTATTTATATTTTCCTGGGCTGGCGACCAAACAATAATCCCACGGCAATACACACAATGTGTTCTGCACGGGGTAAATAACAAAGGGATTGCAGTCCCAAATAATAAACAATATCCACCGCACAAAAATACAGGCACGCTCACCAGTCCTGGGTGTGTGCAGTAGTGCTCGTGGTGGGTGATACAGGTTTATATTTGTGACAATGGTGAAGTGTTGTTCTGGCTTTGTGCTGGCCCACGGTGACAGCTCCAGAATGTGGAGAAAACAGAAAGTACTGATTAGAGAAACCTCAAAATGGAGTGAGGTAACCAGTGGTGTACCACAGGGATCAGGGATCAGGGATTAGGTCCTCTGCTATTCCTAATCTACATTAATGATTTAGATTCTGGTGTAGTAAGCAAAATTGTTAAATTTGCAGACAACACAAAAATAGGAGGAGTTGCAAACACTGTTGCAGCAGCAAAGGTCATTCAAAATGATCTAGACAGCATTCAGAACTAGGCAGACACATGGCAAATGACATTTATAATGAAAAGCGTTGAATTTAAATCAAGGGAAGTAATGTTAAAACTTTACATAAAACATTCAGCAGACAGGCTAAAAGAATTGAACCTATTCAGTATTGAACAATGAAGACTATGCAGTGATCTGATTCAAGCATTCAAAATTCTAAAAGGTATTGACAATGTCGACCCAAGGGACTTTTTCGACCTGAAAAAAGAAATAAGGACCAGGGGTCATAAATGAAGATTAGATAAAGGGGCATTCAGAACAGAAAATAGGAGGCATTTTTTTACACAGAGAATTATGGGAGTCTGGAATCAACTCCCCAGTAATGTTGAAGCTGACACCCTGGGATCCTTCAAGAAGCTGCTTGATGAGATTCTGGAATCAGTAAGCTACCAACAACCAAACGAACAAGATGGGCCAAATGGCCTCCTCTCATTTGTAAACTTTCTTATGTTCTTATGTCATATTCTGCAGTTTTTAAGACTGACTTTGGACACTGTTTTAATTGTGGAAATTGTGATGTTTTTCTTTTTTTATCTTTTGGTTTTGCCTTTTACGTTTTACGCAGTTCTGTGCACGGGTAACATTTTGATTTCATTTTGCTGTTGGGTCGTTAATGGGAAATTTTACATTCCGCTAAAATGCGTACCAGATTTAAAAGTATGTACTGTATTACAATAAACATGTCGTCTCTTTAGTTTTGGTGATATTTTCAGAATCATATTGTTCTGAATTAAAATACTACTTCTGTTAAAAATATAGTACTGTACCAACAAAACCAAAACAGTACATTTAAATGGAAGCCTTCTTATTTTAAAACACTGTCCTTTCAGATATGTATTTTTGATATTGTCCATTTTCCAGGGAACACACAAAAGATACAAGGGTTGGAACGGCCAAAATGAAATAATCAGACATGCGTCACATGCGTTTAACCGTCACTGAAGTCAAAATGTGATAGGATATGTGAGTGCTGACTGTATTCCCTTATCAAGCAGGCTATACAACAGCTCTGCTGAAAGATTCAGACCCTGCTGGGGGACTCGTGACCAGCGAGAGCTACAAACAGGACTACCCAGGTGCTGTAAGACAAAACAAATGGACAAACACACCTGACACACTTGTTTGGAGTCAGTTCCTTTTCTTTAAAAGAACTCAAACTCCCAGAAGCAAGAGGCATTGGCTTGCATTAAATACCAGTCACTGCTTTTCCTATGACTGACTTATTTCCATTGTTCTGTCATGCAACCTTACAAAGCTGACCGGAAGTAATGTGTGCCTTTTTCATATAGGAAAATGTGGGAGCTACGAAACGATGGCAATGTATATTAGGTGGGATTTTATAGAATGATTTTGTTTGCTGCTTTAATGAATGTCTTGTTGTCTACGCAATGCAGGCAACTTTGGTTAAATTCCATGTGCTTGCTTAACATCTCAAATCAAATAAGCCAGTCAAAATGTGTGGCCTTTCTTTGGTTCTTAACAAAATAAAGATCATTTTGAAAGACGCACACTGTTTCTTACAGATAGCTGAACAGAACAAATATATAAAAAAAAAACTTGGGAATTAAATATGCTTGTACAGTAAATGTGTGGGAGCAGCCAGTAATAAAGCTGTGTTCGTTCTCTCTGCAGAACACTGTGGCCTCATCTCTCATGCTCCAGTTCTTATGTTTCCATGGCTACACCTGCATGTCAGCCAATCATAGCTGATGATACATCTCGATTTTTAACTTGAAAGTTGTAGTCTGATTAACTCAATAAAGCAGGAGCTGTATTCCTCACTCACTAGATTTTTGCACAGTTTATAACATCAAAATTGAATGTTTTATGTAACTTATTTGAATACAGTATCTGACCTATTGCATTTATATAGTGCTTTTTATACAAAAGTATCACAAAGCACTGTACAGTACACAGCAGAAAAAAAGAACAAACCACAATATATTTGTATAACATGTCACACATACAGCTGACATAATCAGACCACTTAAATAACAGATTTAAATAACAGTATACACATAATACCAAAGTAGCAATTTTAAAGTTACATTAAAACCCACGAAGATAAGAAAGCCATTTTATAAAAGTGCGTTTTTGGTCTTGACTTGAAAACTGTAATGGTCCCAGCTTCCCAGAGCATTCCATAATTTAGGAGCTCTACAAGAAAAAGCCCTACCTCCCGTGTTGCTTTTGTTGACCCGAGGAAAAACCAGCAGCCCCGCATCCTGTGATCTCAGAGTGCAGTTTGGAAGATACGGGGTCAGTAACTCCTGCAAATAACTAGGTGCTAATCCATTCAGGGCCTTGTAAGTTAACAGCAACATCTTGAAATCAATTATATACTGCACAGGGAGCCAGTGTAAAGAGGCCAAAAAAATCTGTTCACTTTTCCTGGTTTTAGTCAGAATTGTAGCGGCGGTATTCTGAACAAGCTGCAAGCGGGATACCACATGTTTTGGGACTCCAGAAAAAAAAGGGCATTGCAATAATCAATTCTAGATGAAACAAAGACATGCATTAGTCTCTCGGCATCAGATACAGAAATAACTGGTCTAAGTTTGGCTATATTTCTCAAATGGTAAAGAGATACTTTAGTAACTTCCCTAATATGAGTCTCAAATGCTAGATCAGGATCAAAGATGACCCCCAAACTCTTCATTTCTAGTTTAAGTTTTGATGTGAGAATGTAAGGGCCGAGCTCATGTAATCCCACATTTCCTTCAATGTGCCCTACAATAATAGTTGTTTAAATTAATATTAAGACATATTTTGTTTAAGGGATACATTTTCATAATATTTATTTAATATCTGTTATCAAATGATGTTTGTTCTCGATTGTCATTGTTTATTCACCATGAACACTAACTGTTCAAGTAAATATTGTCAACATCTTGTAAAAATGGAATTAAAAACTGTGCAGCTGGGCTTTGTGTTCCCTCTGAACTGTAATTTTGTCTTCCACTTGTCAGCATTGCAGAGGGTGCAGATATTACAGTTGATCATCCATAAGCTATCACTTCCAGGGTCATTTTACCCCAGCAGTGTCTTCTGGGTAAAGTATGTTACTGGCTTAAAGTATGGTTGTCAATAGGGGAAGCAGCTGATTGGTTGGCATGAAAGAAGCCAGTGAAGGGGTGGGGACAATTTGACCTTCCAGGTGAAATTACACAGGAAGTGCAAGACAGGCTAAAAGCATGGCTTGCAAACAGAGATTTATCCTAGTGTAGTACCAGATATATTATTTTAAAATGAAAATACATGTTTGCTAAAACAGGTGTTTTTTTTTTCTTCAAAACTGCACATTTAGACTTAGCCTCATACTTTAAATTGGCTAAACAATGTCTTCTCGATAATAGTTGTTCTTGCAAACAAAATAATTGCTTAAATCTTACCTGTCATGCACACCCATTCACCGTGTGTAGTTTTGGAAGAAACACATGTTATAGTAATCATGGATTTTAAAAGTCTGGTAACATGTTAAATTTGCATCTCTACCTTTCACATCCTTGATCATCTCACTCACTGGCACTGGCTGCAAAGCATGTCAAAGAAGGTGTTGAAGGGGTGGGTACAGTTTCACCAAAAAGTGCAAGACTACCAGAAAGTACCACTTCTCATTTTTAACATGAAAATAGATCTTTGCTGTAACATGTCCTTCTTCAAAACTGCAAACCAGAATCTACATAGCGAATAGAAGTGAAGGACAGGTAAGATCAATGCAATTGTTTAATTAGCCAGAACCATTTTAAGTCTGCCCAGGCAGACTTGAAACGCTACCAAAGTTCAAATTGTACTCAGTATTTTAAACTGAGTGGAAATTGGAACATCATTTCCACATCCATGTTCTTTCTTTTAAAACTCAAAAGCATACTGACAGAGTGAGACTTACAGAGAGACTGCATTTGTGACATACTGACAGGTAGTGAGACTTACAGAGAGACTGCATTTGTGACATACTGACAGGTAGTGAGACTTACAGAGAGACTGCATTTGTGACATACTGACAGGTAGTGAGACTCACAGAGAGACTGCATTTGTGACATACTGACAGGTAGTGAGACTTACAGAGAGACTGCATTTGTGACGTACTGACAGGTAGTGAGACTCACAGAGAGACTGCATTTGTGACATACTGACAGTTAGTGAGACTCAGAGAGACTGCATTTGCCCTCAGATTGTGACACACTCAGTGCCGTGTGCTGAAGAGTGACCTTACCAAGTTTCATCAGAATTGGAGAAGTGGTTCTCTACATATATTTCAATGTATGTAAATGAAAGTGTGAGATGCTGTGTGTACAGACAGCAGCTCTATACAAGGGCGAGGGTGAGGGTGAGGGTGAGATTGAGGGCGAGGGGAGGAGAAGGAAGAGCAGGGCTAGCGCCACCAAAAGCTAAAAGCTAAGTCTGTTTTCAATCATTTAATTACGGTTTACTTATTTAATTACCCAGCGATTGGCTTGTGTGCATAATCCATCTACTGCATCCAATGTAACTGCAACAACTACCATCTATCGAGCAAATATAAACAACACAAAACAGTAGTCCAAACAGTAGCCCTAAGCTAACACAAAGTTATATGTTAATACCATAGGGTAATGATGGGTAGTGATGTACATATTGTAGTGATGTACATGTGTGTAGTGATGTACATGTGGGTAGTGATGTACATGTTGTAGTGATGTACATGTGTGTAGTGATGTACATGTGGGTAGTGATGTACATGTGTGTAGTGATGTACATGTTGTAGTGATGTACATGTGTGTAGTGATGTACATGTGGGTAGTGATGTACATGTTGTACTGATGTACATGTGGGTAGTGATGTACATATTGTAGTGATGTACATGGTGTAGTGATGTACATGTGGGCAGTGATGTACATGCTGTAGTGATGTACATGTGGGTAGTGATGTACATGTTGTAAGAACATAAGAACATAAGAACATAAGAAAGTTTACAAACGAGAGGAGGACATTCGGCCCATCTTGCTCGTTTGGTTGTTAGTAGCTTATTGATCCCAGAATCTCATCAAGCAGCTTCTTGAAGGATCCCAGGGTGTCAGCTTCAACAACATTACTGGGGAGTTGGTTCCAGACCCTCACAATACTTTGTGTAAAAAAGTGCCTCCTATTTTCTGTTCTGAATGCCCCTTTATCTAATCTCCATTTGTGACCCCTGGTCCTTGTTTCTTTTTTCAGGTCAAAGAAGACCCCTGGGTTGACATTGTCTATACCTTTTAGGATTTTGAATGTTTGAATCAGATCACCGCGTAGTCTTCTTTGTTCAAGACTGAATAGATTCAATTATTTTAGCCTGTCTGCATACGTCATGCCTTTTAAACCCGGGATAATTCTGGTTGCTCTTCTTTGCACTCTTTCTAGAGCAGCAATATCCTTTTTGTAACGAGGTGACCAGAACTGAACACAATATTCTAGGTGAGGTCTTACTAATGCATTGTAGAGTTTTAACATTACTTCCCTTGATTTAAATTCAACACTTCTCACAATATATCCAAGCATCTTGTTAGCCTTTTTATAGCTTCCCCACATTGTCTAGATGAAGACATTTCTGAGTCAACATAAACTCCTAGGTCTTTTTCATAGTTCCCTTCCTCAATTTCACTATCTCCCATGTGATATTTATAATGCACATTTTTATTGCCCACATGCAATACTTTACACTTTTCTCTATTAAATTTCATTTGCCATGTGTCTGCCCAATTCTGAATGCCGTCTAGATCATTTTGAATGACCTTTGCTGCTGCAACAGTGTTTGCCACTCCTCCTATTTTTGTGTTGTCTGCAAATTTAACAAGTTTGCTTACTATACCAGAATCTAAATCATTAATGTAGATTAGGAATAGCAGAGGACCTAATACTGATCCCTGTGGTACACCACTGGTTACCTCACTCCATTTTGAGGTTTCTCCTCTAATCAGTACTTTCTGTTTTCTACCTGTTAACCACTCCCTAATCCATGTGCATGCATTTCCTTGAATCCCTACTGCGTTCAGTTTGAGAATTAATCTTTTATGTGGGACTTTGTCAAAAGCTTTCTGGAAATCTAAATAAACCATGTCGTATGCTTTGCAGTTATCCATTTTCAATGTTGCATCCTCAAAAAAGTCAAGTAGGTTAGTTAGACACGATCTCCCTTTCCTAAAACCATGCTGGCTGTCTCCCAGGATATTGTTACCATATAGGTAATTTTCCATTTTGGATCTTATTATAGTTTCCATAAGTTTACAGAATCAGACACAACTGAATCAGACACAACTCAGAATCAGACACAACTGAATCAGATACAACTCAGAATCAGATACAACTGAATCAGACACAACTCAGAATCAGACACAACTGAATCAGATACAACTCAGAATCAGATACAACTGAATCAGACACAACTCAGAATCAGACACAACTGAATCAGATACAACTCAGAATCAGACACAACTGAATCAGACACAACTCAGAATCAGACACAACTGAATCAGATGCAACTCAGAATCAGATACAACTGAATCAGACACAACTCAGAATCAGACACAACTGAATCAGATACAATTGAATCAGATACAACTCAGAATCACACAACTGAATCAGACACAACTGAATCAGACACAACTGAATCAGACACAACTGAATCAGACACAAATGAATCAGATACAACTCAGAATCAGACACAACTGAATCAGACACAACTCAGAATCAGACACAACTGAATTAGATACAACTGAATCAGATACAACTCAGAATCAGATACAACTGAGTCAGATACAACTCCGAATCAGACACAACTGAATCAGATACAACTCCGAATCAGATACAACTCCGAATCAGACACAACTGAATTAGATACAACTCCGAATCAGACACAACTGAATCAGATACAACTCTGAATCAGACACAATTGAATCAGATACAACTCAGAATCAGACACAACTGAATCAGACACAACTGAATCAGATACAACTGATTCAGATACAGCTGAATCAGATACAACTCAGAATCAAACACAACTGAATCAGACACAACTCCGAATCAGACACAACTGAATCAGATACAACTTCAAATCAGATACAACTCCGAATCAGACACAACTGAATTAGATACAACTCCGAATCAGACACAACTCCGAATCAGACACAACTGAATCAGATACAACTCTGAATCAGACACAACTGAATAAGATACAACTCCGAATCAGACACAACTGAATCAGATACAACTCCGAATCAGATACAACTCCGAATCAGACACAACTGAATCACACACAACTGAATCAGATACAACTGAATCAGACACAACTGAATCAGACACAACTGAATCAGATACAACTCAGAATCAGACACAACTGAATCAGACACAACTGAATCAGATACAACTCCGAATCTGACACAACTGAATCAGATACAACTCCGAATCAGATACAACTCTGAATCAGATACAACTCTGAATCAGACACAACTGAATCAGATACAACTCCGAATCAGACACAATTGAATCAGACACAACTGAATCAGATACAACTGAATCAGATACAACTCCAAATCAGACACAACTGAATCAGATACAACTCAGAATCAGACACAACTGAATTAGATACAACTGAATCATATACAACTCAGAATCAGACACAACTCAGAATCAGATACAACTCAGAATCAGACACAACTGAATTAGATACAACTGAATC
Organism: Acipenser oxyrinchus oxyrinchus; assembly: GCA_030684275.1. NCBI lineage: Eukaryota > Metazoa > Chordata > Actinopteri > Acipenseriformes > Acipenseridae > Acipenser > Acipenser oxyrinchus. The sequence goes on from CM060268.1 coordinate 18,324,887, forward strand.
AGATACAACTGAGTCAGATACAACTCAGAATCAGACACAACTGAATCAGACACAACTAAATCAGATACAACTGAATCAGATACAACTCAGAATCAGACACAACTGAATCAGACACAACTGAATCAGATACAACTCCGAATCAGACACAACTGAATCAGATACAACTCCGAATCAGATACAACTCTGAATCAGATACAACTCTGAATCAGACACAACTGAATCAGATACAACTCCGAATCAGACACAATTGAATCAGACACAACTGAATCAGATACAACTGAGTCAGATACAACTCTGAATCAGACACAACTGAATCAGATACAACTCCGAATCAGATACAACTCTGAATCAGATACAACTCTGAATCAGACACAACTGAATCAGATACAACTCCAAATCAGACACAATTGAATCAGACACAACTGAATCAGATACAACTGAGTCAGATACAACTCAGAATCAGACACAACTGAATCAGACACAACTCAGAATCAGACACAACTGAATCAGATACAACTCAGAATCAGATACAACTGAATCAGACACAACTCAGAATCAGACACAACTGAATCAGATACAACTCAGAATCAGATACAACTGAATCAGACACAACTCAGAATCAGACACAACTGAATCAGATACAACTCAGAATCAGACACAACTGAATCAGACACAACTCAGAATCAGACACACCTGAATCAGATACAACTCAGAATCAGATACAACTGAATCAGACACAACTCAGAATCAGACACAACTGAATCAGATACAACTGAATCAGATACAACTCAGAATCACACAACTGAATCAGACACAACTGAATCAGACACAACTGAATCAGATACAACTGAATCAGACACAACTGAATCAGACACAAATGAATCAGATACAACTCTGAATCAGACACAACTGAATAAGATACAACTCCGAATCAGACACAACTGAATCAGATACAACTCCGAATCAGATACAACTCCGAATCAGACACAATTGAATCAGACACAACTGAATCAGACACAACTGAATCAGACACAACTGACTCAGACACAACTGAATCAGATCCAACTCAGAATCAGGTTCAACTCAGAATAACAATTGCCTGCACCTGAACTGAAACTCTCTGATTCTTCTTTCACTTTAAAGTGATTGCAGCTCAATAACTGCATGAACCGTACGTGTTGTGCTCTTTCATTAGCTACATAGGTCTCAACAGGGAGTTTTGAAAGAAACTTGCATTTTCAATTTAAAACATGATGACACAAATGCATAAGATGGTGGTAATTTCCGGCCATTAAAAAGAATTACTGGGCGATATTTAACACATAATTTATAAAACTACTGCCTGGTTATTTTCCCGGCCAGTAATGGGTTTAGATGTTCTACAGATTTATGAATCAGTAAATTGGTCTCTAATGGCATGTTATTCTGAGTGGTGTTTTTATTATTATTATTATTATTATTATTATTATTATTATTATTATTATTATTATTATTATTATTATTATTATTTATTTATTTATTTATTTATTTATTTATTAGCATACGCCCTTATCCAGGGCGACTTACAGTCGTAAACAAATACATTTCAAGAATGGTAAATGGTGTTTATGCATTACCCGATGAAATACTGTCATGTTAAACACTATTACTGGCACGACAATGGAGACGGTAAGTTGTATGCATGTGGGCCGATATCTGGTACTACTTTTGATTAAAGAAAGTTCTCAGTTCACATGCCTTATTCTCAGGAGATCTCCTAAACGAACATTTCCTGGGTCATTTCACTGCCGCAGTCTTCTGAGTCATGGTACAGGCAAGTGCAACACTAACTGAAAGCATGCTTTTTGGTGTACTCCTGAGATGCAATTACAGCCTTATATGTACAGTATGATATAATTGCTGTAATAAGTTGAAATGATTTGATGATGTTCTTTAATGTATCCAGTTTCTCATCATTTGCATATTGCTCAATGTTTTTTTTTCATTGTTACAGCGTTTTCTTGAATTTGAGGTTTTTTTTCTTCCCCTTTATAATTAAAACTAATTTGATATCTGGATGTCATTTGAATCAGCCTGGTTTGTCCTGCTGTTCTGATATTTATGTTAGCTTGCTAATGCTGTAAACTCTTGTAATTCATACAGAGGTCAACTTTTTCTATAATTATATAATACTTAAAATGCAATGAAAGAGCATGTGGTGTGTTTATTTCAGCACTCCATGTTCTGTGATGAAAGCAATTAAATAAACTCAATGAGATCTGCATGAGAGCACTTCATTGAATTCTTGAAGTGTATCATTATTAAATTACTTGATAACAATTCAGTAGCTTTTATTCTTCAGCCTTTTAAAATGGAATTTATCTGAACAAAAGGTCAACATATTGCCCTTTGGCCTCATTCTAATTCCCTCTGTAACTTTTCAGATGTCACATTTATTGTTGACCTTGACTATGTTTCAATCAATCTCAGGAATCCAGGAAAATGGCTTTTGAGACGTGTCTGTTTAACACATGGAACATGAAGAGAATGTTGTATTTAACTTTAAATGTTTTTGTCCTTGTCTTTGCCTTGTTAAAATTACACTGTCTATTAAAATAAATGTAGCTAACAAAATAGTTCAGTTTTCTCTGCCATGCACACAAATTCACAATACAGGTTTCAAATGTGCAGTTTTGAAAGAAACACATGTTTTAGGATACATATATTTTAAGCCATGATTTCTGGTTAAAGAAATCTCTTTTTGCAAGCCATGCTTTTAGACTGTTTCACACTTCCCAAGTCATTACAGCTGCAGAGTGCCCCCACCCCTTTAGGGTCTTCTTTCCTGCCAGTAAGCAATCAGCTGCTTCCCCTAATGACTGACATGCTTTGCAGCCAGTAAGATGACACAACTGAGCAATCAGAGAACAGCTTCATGTGGTTTGAAATCAAGCCTGTTTCACTTTGTGACGGGATGCCCACCCCTTGTGTGTATTTTATTATTTATGAAGGTATTTATTTGTTGTTATTATTATTATTTTTATATAAATATATTGTGTTTATGTGCAGATGGACGAAAGCCGTCTCACATGATTATTTATTATTTAAGATGACAGTGAAAAGCTGTGCATTTGTGTTTTGTTTATTTATTTAAAAACCTTATGCAGAAGGTGACCCTCTCCCGAGTTAATTCATTGATTAATTGTTGCTAATTGGGAGATGGTCACCTGGGTTGCAACTACTCTTTCTAAAATGTTGTCTAAAAAAGGGAGATTGGAAATTGACCTATAGTTAGTAAGGACTTGAGGATCCAGGTTATGCTTTTTAAGTACTGGTTTTACCACAGCTACCTTAAGTGCCAGTGGAACTGTGCCTGACGAAAGCGAGCCATTTACAATTTTTAAAATCTTTTAAGAGTGTAGTAGGAATTGGGTCAAGCGAACAGGTTGTGGTTCTCATCTGCTTAACTATTGTTTCCAAATCCTCTAAGGTATTCGGAGAGAAGTCCTGCAAGGTATCTGTAGTAATTCAGAGCAGTGTACTAGGAGCCTCCTGTGCAGAAGGCGTCAATGTGATTTGGTTTCTAATGGCCACTATTTTATTGTAAAACAGGAATCATTAAACCATGGTGAGTTTTTTTAAGGTCACTTTCCCTTTTCAATGTCTAACATATCAGATAGAGTAATATTGTAAATTATAGCCAACTTATCCACCGATAAGGAATTCGGGAGTGGAGCTGTGCATAATTTTTCAGAGAATTTGATAGCAGTCATAGAATTGTTAGCCCAGGTTTTAATTGTACAGTGAGTGATATTAGCAGATACGGGTATGTCAACCTCAAACAGAACGGCAAGATGATCTGAGATGGTGAGATCTAATTTAAGAATATTTTTTACGGCTAAGCCACGAGAAAATACTAGATCCAGGGTATGGCCATGACTATGTGTAGGGCCATTAGCATATAAAACAAAATCAAATGAATCTAATAGTCTAAGGAATTCTAATGAATTAGAGTCAGAAATAATATCAACATGGAAATTAAAATCACCCAGTGGAATAATCCTATCATCCTTAACTGTCAGTGTAGACAGAAACTCCCCACATTTGTATAGAAATTTTGGGTGTGACTTGGGTGGACGGTAGACTGTTATAATAGGAACAGGATGTCGGCTATTTAGAGTGAGTGTAAGAACTTCGAAGGATGATTATGCTTCAACAATATCATGCACTATATGATGTTCTTTGTGTGACAGAAATAGAATGATTCTTGGTGATAAATCTCCCTCCCGACCTGTGAGGGCGCTAAATAGAGTACCCTGGACCGGATGGCTTGACAATTCATTCCCAGGGTTAAAAGGAAGTCGGTCATCTAGAAAGTGGGTGGAACTCCAGTGCACTAACTCATCGACCCAGAAGGGAAATGATGTGGCAGCCGTGGATTGGAGGAGCGGCTGCAATCATTTACCAAGGGGTCATACGTGACGGTACAAATAGGAGACGAAGCGACGTGATCTGGTCCTTCGTTTATGGTTAAGGAAACGACCCGGAAGGACCTGTGTTAAAAATATTGTACATGAGAGTTTTGTTTGTTTTGTCTCGTCTCTAATTGTTACTTGTTGTTATTAGTAGACGGCTAACACGTTCCGGAGCTGTCGCCAGGGGCCAGCATGAACCCGGACATCACTACACCTGTGTCACGATAATTATTGTATTTGCACCACAAGCACTGCAGCACGCACCCAGGACTGGTGACCGTATTTGTGTCTTGTGTGTGTAACTGGACTGTGTTTATTATTTGGGACTGCAAACCATTTATTTTGAACAGTGCAATACACATTGCTGTGTATTGCCTGGGATTATTGTTTGAGGTCACCAGATCTGGATTACAATATTAAAAGCCTTCCTAATTGGATTATCACTGTCTTGTCACCTTATTAATCACGCATCACTTCTGCACCTGTACACTGTTAACTACTTTGCAACATTTGCTATAAACTGCGGCAAGTCCACTTCCCCGCCCAGTAGAGCGGCCAGTGATGATTATATTCTCAGACAATTGTTTATCCTTACGGCAACATGATTTAAAATGAAAGTAGACACCTGACCATGATCTCCAACCAGGTTGTCCAACTTGGCAGCAGTATCAAGAACTCTGGCACCGGGGCTACATTCAACAGGGACCGTCTGTGTGTTTCTATGTGTTGGGTTCACATTTCTTATCACCTACTAGGTGCAGTTTTTTGTTTGCCAGAGATGTACCCTACTTAGCTCAATCCAGACGGTTGTCATGCTGATGCGCTGAGGAGTCCGCACTATGGTTGATCCCTGGAGCCAGCATCGCAGCTGTTATGTGTGCTGGTCACATTAGTTTTCTGTAAAGCTAGGTCTTAGTTGGTGCTTGTCTTGGCGAGAGCCGAGTTCAAATCAGCATGAAGTTTTAACATCTATTCTCATATATTCGAAATCATCAATCATCATGATTTGCATTAGGGTTATATCTGTTTCTAATCTCAAATTTATGAGATATGGGCGCAGAAACCCTGTGCTTTTGCCCCCTTCTGCATGCCACCCAGCAATCGCTTTTTTCTGGTTGAGATGAAGATACACCATATTCAAGTTGCCTCCTATATACAGCAGGGCCAGCTGGGGTGGAAGAGGGGACCTTCACATTAAACGAGGAATCAGGTAGAACAGAGAGCTCTTCTATAATATCATTAGGGGGATTTGAGGGACCTATACATGTAGTGCTGGTAAAATTAAAAGTGGAATCAATCCATTTCTAATTCTCAGTGATACCTCTGAGATTGGAAATGCAATTTTTTTAGTGACTGTATTGTCTATTTTAGCTCTTCATTAACTTTACATTTTACAGATAAAATTGCTATCGAATTTAATATAATTCAACAATGAACATGTGACATTTCATTTCTTGTGATTCTGTCAGAAGGCATCCTTTCCAGCAGAAAAACAACAATAATTATAAACAAATTAATAAAAAGACCCAGTTAAAATGGCCTTAAGGCAGTCCCATTAAAAATATATGTATAGTCTGTACTTTACCCAGCCGCGATGTCCACAGAGCACCACAAAACACCACAGAACAGCAACAAAAAGCCAGTGTCCTTAATCTGCTGTCCTTTATCTTTGACGCTGGCTTGGAGAGCATGGAAATAATAGCCAAGCTTGATCACGTGATTCAAATCAGTTGCTGAGAACGTGAGTTAGAGTGCGCCGATTGCTCAGTGCTGCAATCTAGTTTGGGGCACTTTAAATGCACAGTTGCAGTAACTTCATAAACGGGGTATGCTTTTTGGCATTCAAAGAAAACTTGATTGTAAAGTGGGATGTACAGTACAGTGGGCTCCATTGAAATGAGAAACAACCAGTCCCCTTAACTAATGACATATTGATGGTGTTTTTCTAATGGGTTTTAGTCCTGCCACTTCTTAGGGCACTGGGTACTGCAGTAATAGGGCTTCCCCTGTGTGATTTATTCTGATGTAAAATTGTAGATTGCTGGAATATATTCCTCAGATGACCTACCATGCAAAATGACCTACCGTGCAACATGACCTACCGTGCAACATGACCATGGTGAACCTTAGTAGCTTATTGATCCCAGAATCTCATCAAGCAGCTTCTTGAAGGATCCCAGGGTGTCAGCTTCAACAACATTACTGGGGAGTTACTAGGTTACACCTCTTTTGGGTAAAACCCCATGTCCTGTGGGATGTAACCTACCCAGTATATCAATGTCTGTAACTATTTTTTCAGGGCTTGAATCCCACCTATCGAGATCTGTAGGTTTTCCTGCAGCTTTGTTGCTCAATATTCCATCTGCTGAGGCCTGTAACGTTGCTTACGTATTGTTTTGCTTTGTTCCTGAATAAAAGTCTTTTGATTGAAGTTACCTGAAGAGGACTGATTTGTTGATAAAGACAATACCGACAGCTATTGAGATATGTGGCCAACTGTGATGTCGTCATTTTGAGGCTGTGTGGTACAGTGGTTAAAGAAAAGGGCTTGTAACCAGGAGGTCCCCGGTTCAAATCCCACCTCAGCCACTGACTCATTTTGTGACCCTGAGCAAGTCACTTAACCTCCTTGTGCTCCGTCTTTCGGGTGAGACGTAGTTGTAAGTGACTCTGCAGCTGATGCATAGTTCATACACCCTAGTCTCTGTAAGTCGCCTTGGATAAAGGCGTCTGCTAAATAAAACAAATATAATTATTTCAAGTAGGTGATGTCAGCCATACTGATATGGAGAATACAGTATGGTACAAATTAAATTTGATAAGGTTGAGGTCGAAAACGATGTTTGTTTAGAGATTGTGGAGCTGTGGAATATAGCAGTCAAAACTGGCTTTTCGATAGGCGAATACAGAACAGCAGTCAACAATACAGACCATTTGCATTTATTATTGAAGTGGTACAGATTACTGAAATATTGGACCTTGTAACGTACTGTATTAGAAGTAGCTCAGCCAATGAAGACATTTGTGCTTTGAACATTTCCTGTTGTGTTAACGTAAAATCAGAACATAAGAAAATTTAACACGATTGACGGTAAAAGTTGACAATTATGCAAAAGATGGGAAATTGTCAGGTAAGGCCATCTGTGCCATTACCTGGCCCATGTTCTGACAAGGCTTTCCAGCACACACTGCTTAACTGGTACAGTAGGTGGGTTCACTTCAGACAACATGTGTAGTCACCACTGGGCAGATCAGGTCTAAAACCAGAACATCCATGGTTGTTTTCATAGAATTATATGTGAATTGGAAAAGCTCATTAGAATATTAACACATCTGGAGTGTTATTTATTGTGTATTTTTACAAGTATACAAATATTTACAACTGTCATAACCATTTCAGCTTTTTTCTTTCTTTACATTTGGGGGGATTTTGTTTTTGTTTATGAAGGATATGCTGGAAAAGAAATGTGATGTATGTGTGGCATGGTAATGCACGGAACCCGTAAAGGTACATGGTGGAAAATGAAAATGGGAGGCTACTATCTCGTGTGCACGACTTACTCTAATACCTCGTGCTCACGAGATTGTAAGTCATGTGCATGAGCTAGTAGCCTCCATTTTTAATTTACACCATGTCCCTTTAGGCAGGGGTGTCAAACTTGTTTTGTTTGGCAGGCCTGATCCGATACCCTGGCGCTTGGCGCAGGCTGAGTGACAGTTATAAAAATACAAAGACGAACCCAAAACCTCAAAATGATTGTAGTTAACAAAAATACATAGCATATTTACATTCCCCTAAATAACACATATTGATTATTTTACTCGCCGTCACCTGTCCATTCAAATCAGACTTCATCTCCCCGATACAGACAAACTGGAACCTATCGGAAAGATAAGACCTAAACCAAGATAGGACACCTCCTGACAAACCCACTAAACTTTCAAGACGATTTAATAGAATGGAATGGTCCACAGTATTAAAAGCAGCACTAAGATCTAGGAGAATTAAATCTGAAGGAAAGCCAGAGTCAGAGCTTATCAAAAGATAATTTATTACCTTAACAAGATCCAGTCTGAAATTTCTCAAATACAGTATTGCAAGTTAGAAACACATGTGAAAATATGCCTCCAGCGAGTTCCTTCGCATGAGCAACACACATTGTCATGTTGCTGTGATTGATGTCAATCGCCGACCACCTGGGTGAGATTGCAGTGCATCAGCTGATTCGAGTAGACAACATCCATGATACCAGAAAAAGATTTCAGTTCTGATTTGTAAGTTCTGTAGTGACAAGTGTCATCATGTCTTTATCAGTGAAGAGAAAGGTGGAACAAGAGTGCCGTGTGTTTCAAGGGAAATGGGGAATTTTGTATTTCTTTGAGGGCATGAATGGAAAGCCAATGTGCTCAATTTGTAAGCAACATGTGTCTGTTGTGAAATAATACAACATAAAAGACAGTATGAAACAAACCATGCCAAGAAATATGATATATATATAGGAACGTTATGTGAAGATAAATAATCTGAATTAGCACAGTCATTGAAAAAGCATAATTGATGTTTACTAAAGCGTGGAGCATAAGTGATTTCTGTTAAGGAAACCTATGTGATTGCTCACATAATAGATTTCTTCAAAATAAATACAGTTTTATGACCCGGAATGGGCAGTTAAAGGTGGGTTGGGTGGGTTTTTTCAATAGTGTTATGTTGTTCCCACTTAGTTGTATTGTGTGTTTAATTTAAGTCGTCTTTGCACCTTTGGAACCCAGTGTTCCGGGAGCTTTTTGGTGATAAAAAGAGGGTTGTGGCCCGGAACGGGTTAATGACAGAGCGTTATTAATCGGTTCTGATTGTTAAAATATTCTCCTCATATGTCTGTAATTTTTTATGCTGTTTTTTAAAGCAATTGAATTCATTAAAGTACCGTTCCGGTTCGTTGCGGCTTTTACCCCATCCTCCTCCATGTTGGCTGTGATGAACAGTGACCGATCGACAGCGCAGACAATCAACTAGGCTGCCTGAGCTACGCATTTGCAGTTTTTCTTTTTTGAGCGTGAAATCATGCTCAAAAAGATTTGTAACTGTAGACCGAGTTTCGTGCGTGCGCAGAAAAAACTGTAAATGTGAAAAGGGACTCGAGCGCGTGCAGAATACAACCGTAAGTGTAAATTAGAACCGTAAGTGGGAAAAAAATGGAGAGGTATTTTTTTCATTTTACGGTTACAAACTGCGTTTCTGCGCGCTCGTATTTTTGAGAGCAATTTCACTTGCAAAAGTGGCGAGCGAGCAGAAAGCAGATTTGTAAGCGTAGACTGAGTTTCGTAAGTGTAAATTAGAACCGTAATTGTATTTTGTTCCCATTTTACAGTTACAAACTGCGTTTCTGCGCACACGGATTTTTGATAGCTATTTCACGCCATATGTTTCACTCAGGTTAGAATAGTATGAAGATCTAGCCAAGGACAGAGCCTTCCTATATTTAGTTTGATGGATTTTCCATGCAAAGTAAGGAACATGTAGATTATATTTAAGTATATCTTAAAGGAAGTTTTTGATAAGAAAAATGTTCTACTATTATAACAAACATTCCCAAGTAGGACCACATTTTAGATACCTTATACACATATACACAGACTTCTCAAACATAAAGCAAGTTATGACCGGAGGGTTGTGGGTTCAGTCCCAGGTGGGCGACACTGGTGCTGTACTCTTGAGCAAGGTACTTTACCTAGATTGCTCCAGTAAAAACCCAACTGTATAAATGGTTAACTATGTAAAAATAATGTGATACCTTGTAACAATTGTACGTCGCCCTGGATAAGGGCGTCTGCTAAGAAATAAATAATAATAATAATGATAATAATAATAATAATAATAATAATAATAATTAGGCAATGTGACTTTTCAACTGTGCCAGCCCCGCCCACTGTCTATAAAACAATGTAGAGTGCGTGTGGCTGGCACAGCTGAAATTTCACATTGTCACAGGATTTGAATGGCATGAGGAAGGCTGTTCTGCCCTCGCACTTAGGCAAGCTTAAAGTCAGGTTTAGAGACAAATTCTAGTGGAGCAACAGAACCCAGAACCCACAGAGTTATGGAAAACACCATCAAAGAGATGTGAACAAATACAACTAAAATACAATTACAAAGCGACTTTAAAAAAACTAATAAAGAATCCAATAACATTCCAAAACAGATTTCTGAATGGCAAACTTTTTTTAATCCATCAAAGCAGACTTGAGTTATGGCTTTGTGAACGCATTACGTGTACAATCTGAAATGCCTAATGTTGAACTTATCTAACACACAAGTTGTCTGTATTGAAAACTCACACAGTCAGTGTTGTGCATTTCCACTAGAGGCCAGTGAGGTTCTTTGATCCCACAGGGAAATAAATCCTGTTTTGACAGCAGCTCTAATGTAATTAGAAGGAGCACTCTTTCAATCCTATGGAAGGTGCTGTGTTATAGTTTGCCTGTATCATCACTATGTAAGCTCTAAAGCTTGTATACTGACCATACTTAGTGTATCCATTCAAAGTAATTGGAACTAACACAATAATTCCACAGCACTTACAGGCTGTGTGCTTTCATTTGTTATACAAGACTAAAATGTCCAGTTTTTAAAGAAATTAAGCAAACCTGTAGTTCTGGCAGGGAACTCACTTTAACATTAGATCAAATCACATAAATATAAGGCCACCAAATTTCTGGGAGGCTCAACCGGGACACATGGTGAGCTGGTGGGTGGGACAGTAAAACTGGAATCTCTTTCTATTGAAATGCAATTTTCCATTAAAAGAGTGTGCAGACGTATCTGGAGACAGACAGGTTGTCTGAAATAATGAAGTGTCCAGTGTCATCTCTATGCTGATGCCCAGATCCTCCTCTCCTTACCCCCCTCTGCCCCTGACGTTTCTGCCTATATATCTCTACCTCTCTCTCGTCCACCTCCTCCTGGATGCACTCGCATCATCTCAAACTCAACCTCTCCAAATCAGACCTCCTTTTCTTCCCCCCTCTTCCTCCCCCCACCGCTGATCTCTCTATCTCTATTCCTCTTGAATCCACCACCCTCTCTCCATCCTCAGCCACCAAGAACCTCGGGGTCACCCTTGACCCCTCCCTCTCCTACTTTTCACACATCTCTACTCTGGCACACTCTTGTCACTTCTTCCTCAGCAACATACAAGGAATTCGCCCCTTCCTCATCGACTACTGCACACAGATCCTAGTTCAGGCCCTGGTACTGTCCCACCTTGACTACTGCAACTCCCTCCTGGCCAGCCTCCCTGCCTCTGCTATCCGTCCACTCCAGCTCATCCAAAACTCTGCTGCTCGGTTGCTGCTCTGCCTTTTCCCTGCCTTGTTTCTCCCACACTACACCACTACTCTGCTGTCTGCACTGGCTTCCTATCACTGCTCGCATCCAATTCAAAACTCTTGTACGCGCTGTTACAGGATGGACGTGTGGTGACAGGTAGGTACTGCAGGCAAAAGGCGCAGCGCGCAACATTTATTTTCACCCAAAAATAAAATAAATATTTTAACAAAAAAACACACACACTTGCTCACAGAGCGAAAACAAAACAGTTAAACAAAACAAAATCTTGAACCCAAAACACGTAGATCGGTCAGGCTGGGCAGTAGCCTTCACTGACACAGATTTCTTTTAGTTTCGTTTTCTTTTCACTCGCTTTCCCGTTCCTCCTCTGAACACCCACCACCCGGAACCGAGAGAGCTGCAGGTTTATAAACAGGTGACCATCTCCCGATTTAGCAACAAATTAATCACTTAATTAATTCGGGAGATGGCCACCTTCTGCACAAGGTTTTTAATTACTCCTGGCAGAGGACAAGCACCCAACCTCGCCTCTGCCAGAACACATTTAAAATAAAAACAAAGCAATAACCAACCACGCGACTACGCCGTCATATATATCCATAAATACAATAAATAAATCATAATACACACACAAAAATAGGAGGAGTGGCAAGCACTGTTGCAGCAGCAAAGGTCATTCAAAATGATCTAGACAGCATTCAGAACTGGGCAGACACATGGCAAATGACATTTAATAGAGAAAAGTGTAAAGTACTGCATGCAGGCAATAAAAATGTGCATTATAAATATCATGTGGGAGATACTGAAATTGAAGAAGGAATCTATGAAAAAGATCTAGGAGTTTATGTTGACTCGGAAATGTCTTCATCTAGACAATGTGGGGAAGCTATAAAAAAGGCCAACAAGATGCTCGGATATATTGTGAAAAGTGTTGAATTTAAATCAAGGGAAGTAATATTAAAACTTTACAATGCATTAGTAAGACCTCATCCAGAATATTGTGTTCAGTTCTGGTCACCTCGTTACAAAAAGGATATTGCTGCCCTAGAAAGAGTGCAAAGAAGAGCAATCAGAATTATCCCGGGTTTAAAAGGCATGTATGCAGACAGGCTAAAAGAATTGAATCTGTTCAGTCTTGAACAAAGAAGACTACGCGGTGATCTGATTCAAGCATTCAAAATCCTAAAAGGAATAGACAATGTCGACCCAGGGGACTTTTTCGACCTGAAAAAAGAAACAAGGACCAGGGGTCAAAAATGGAGATTAGATAAAGGGGCATTCAGAACAGAAAATAGGAGGCACTTTTTTACACAGAGAATTGTGAGAGTCTGGAACCAACTCCCCAGTAATGTTGTTGAAGCTGACACCCTGGGATCCTTCAAGAAGCTGCTTGATGAGATTCTGGGATCAATAAGCTACTAACAACCAAACGAGCAAGATGGGCTGAATGGCCTCCTCTCGTTTGTAAACTTTCTTATGTTCTTATATGTTCTTATATGTAACAAATTAATGCACTTACCCGTCACACACGATTTCTGACTCCATCACCAGTTTTCTGATACAAAGCCCATCTCTTCATTGTTACAATTTATCTGAATATCCATCATAGCCCACGTCTAAAAAAAAAAAAAAATTCTCTCACTCTGTCTTATATTGTGCAGTTACACAGCACTTCCTCCAGTTTCACCTGACGAAAATGCAGCCAAAACAAAGCGAACGAGACAAGCTAGGGTAATGTAACAGTTCATCATTAAACAGTTTTAGATACTGTGATGCATTTTATTTTTTTAATCTGTGATCTTTTGTTGCTTTTGTGCATTTTCATTTGCAAGTGAACTGTGACATTAGGGCCTTATTGAGCACTATATTCTGCAATTTTGAATACTGACTTTGGATACTAATTCTGGAAACTGTGTTGTTTTGTTTTATCTTTTGCTTCTGCTAAATTGCATTGCCTTTTATGTTTTACGCAGTTCTGTGCATGGATAACATTTAGATTTCATTTTGCTGTAGGTCGTTAATGGGCAATTTTACATACCGCTACAATACGTACTGGATTTAAAAGTATGTACTGTATTACAGTTCATGTGTCGTCTCTTTAATTTTGGCAAGTGATATTTTTAGACTCGTTCTGCATTAAAATACTACTTCTGTTAAGAATATAGTACTGTACTCATATCGTTCTACATTAAAATACTACTTCTGTTAAGAATATAGTACTGTACCAACAAAAAAACAATACAGTACATCTTAATGGAAGCCTTCTTATTTTAAAACATTTCAGACATTTCAGATATGTATTTTTGACATTGTCCGATTTTCAGAGATCACACAAAATGGTTGGAACGGGCCAAAATGAAATAATCAGATATGCGTCACACGCGTTTAACTGTCACTGAAGTCAAAATTGTATAGGGCTGGATATGTGAGTGCTGACTGTATTCTGGTATACAGTACCTTACATATTCTGTACACATTTTACAGAAATAAATACTTTTGAAATGTACATAGTAAATGTTACAGTGCATGAGTGGCTACAAGTAAAACTCATAGCACAACCTGCTTCTTTTGTTTTCTGTTGGTATGTGTCTGACTTTCTGTGCAAAAGCAATAGAAGCTTCAGATTCTGAATTTTAATTGTAGACACATCTTGCGTTTCGAACCACTGGAGTCCATCAGTATTTCTGAAAGCTTCTCTCCGTTTTCCAACCGATCGGTCGCAGTTAGTTTAATCTCTGTAGAGTATGAGTTTATATGGCCTCTGTTAATCACATACTTCATAGTCACGATTTAGTAGGCTACTTGTATCTGTTCGTCCATTTATTTTCATGCAGTCTTTGGTGTCAGTATACAGTTGTTTTTTTCAGGAAAGGCAATTTCTTAAGTTATTCTAATTGTCTCATTCCTGCTCCTGCTCCTTCTCTACTCTATCCATGCACGTTGAAGCTGTGTCTGTGACTGGCTTCTTGAGCTTCACAAAACACACACTTGCATTTGATATAGTTTCAGCTGTGATGCAGTGTTTGTGTGGTGACCCCTACAGAAAAAGCTGTTACTGCAGTTTCAGCTGTGATGCTGTGTTTGTGTGGTGACTCCTTGTGACAGGCTGACTGACTGGTCTGACGTCAGGCAGGAGCAGGAAGGAAAACTGACACCAAGGAAGTACTGCAGGTAAAGGCTGTGCCGTTTTTATTCAGCACAACACAAAAATAAACCAAGAGTTTAAACTAAAAGAACACGTGCTCAAAGAGCAAAATAAATAGTTCAAACACAAACAAATCTCGAACACAGAAATAAATAATAATCCAACACAGGTCAGGCTGGGCAGATTGCCTTCACTGTTCCTATGTTAATTAAGTTTCGTTTCTCTTTTAAATCGCCGTCCCTCTGCTCGCTCTCTGCTCTCTAACACCCAACATCGAAAGTGCGAGAGCTGCAGGCTTTTATATCATGGCCGAGGGTTTAACTAATTGGTAATAATCCTATTACCCTCGGCCACAATCTGCACGGGTTTATTAATTGTGTTGTGGAAGGGGTACCCATCCATGCTAAACAAAACAATGGGCTACGCCGTCCTAATATAAAATAACATATGGCTTAGCCGACATAAAAATAAACAAACAAATAACAAATACAAAAACATACTGCACAGGGGCGGAGGGGAGACCCGATCTAAAATAAATAAACAAAATGTACAGGGCACCTCGCCCTGTCACATATCCCCTTGCATAGCGCACACATGGCCCCAACGGCCACCTCCCCCTCAGTCTCAAAGTCCCGGAAGAGGGGAAGCACAGTGTCCATGGGGGTGGCCATGGTGGGAGGTCCGGCACACCCCAATTCTTCGTGGCCGGCAGCTCCCTCTTCCGGGGCTCCCGCCACACACTATCCTGCCGCAAAAGTGCGGCTGGGGAAGCTGGTCTCCTGACCTCCCCCCCTTTCTTCATGGCCGGCATTTCCCCTCCGTGGGGCTCCGACCACACGATCTCCGGCAGCAAAACTGCTGCGAGGGGAGCTGGTCTCCTGACCTACCCCCCCTTCTTCGTGGCCGACAGCTCCCCTCCGTGGGGCTCTGGCCACAGTGTTTCCTGCCACGGAAATGTGGCTGGGGAAGCTGGTCTCCTGACCTCCCCCTTTCCTTCACGGCCGGCAGCTCCCCTCCGTCGGGCTCCAACCACACGATCTCCGGCCGCGAAAGTGCGGCTGGGGGAGCTGGTCTCCTGACCTCCCCCCTTTTCTTCATGGCCAGCAGCTCCCCTTCATGGGGCTCCGGCCACAGTATAGCGACCCAAGGCGAAGCAGGATCCCCAGCGACCCCAAGCGAAGCAGAGCGCCCGGTGACCTCAGGCGAAGCAGGACCCTCGACGACCCCAGGCGAAGCAGGATCCCTGGCGACCCCAGGCGACGGCAGCAGCAGCGGACCCTCAGGAGGCGACGGCAGCAGCAGCGGACCCTCGGGAAGCGACGGCAGCAGCAGCGGACCCTCGGGAGGCGACGGCAGCAGCAGCGGACCCTCGGGAGGCGAACTTCGGGAGGGGAGCCACTGGCCATGGAGGCGGCAGCGGAGCTCCACTTCTCCCTCGTACCCTGTACCCTGTGCGGGCGACAGGCAGCCCCAGGCGATGCGGGCGACAGGCAGCCCCAGGCGATCGCGGAGCACTAGGCAGCCCCAGGCGATGTGGAGCATCCTTGGCGGCGAGGCTGGCATCCTTAGGCGGCGAGGCTGGCATCCTTGGGCGGTGCGAGGCTGGCGTTCTTAGGCGGTGCGAGGCTGGCATCCCGGCGATGGCGATTGGCATCCCGGCGATGGCAAACTGGCATCCTTGGGCGGTGCGAGGCTGGCATCCTTGGGCGGTGCGAGGCTGGCATCCTTGGCGGTGCAAGACTAGCATCCTTGGGCGGTGCGAGGCTGGCATCCCCGAGCGATGGAGAACTGGCATCCCCGAGCGATGGCAAACTGGCATCCCCGAGCGATGCACGACAGGGCGGCAGCGGTCCCTCAGGAGGCGACGGAGGCAGCGGACCCTTGGGAGGCGACTGCAGGAGGGGAACCAGGACCAGCAGCGGAGCTAGGGTTGGCCCTCTTCTCAGCCGCTGCGACCCGGCAGTTTTCCACCTTGCTCGTTTTAGCAGCCTGTGCAAGGGCAGCTGCGGACCGCCAGCCTTCTGTTTCGGTCCATCCTGTCATGAAGGGAGAGGCAGCTCCTGCTCCCCTCCCTCGGGTGGTGGTAGTGGAGAAAGAGGCAGCTCCTGCTGCTCTCCCTCGGGTGGTGGTGGTGGAGGCAGCTCCTGCTCCTCCCCTTCTGGCTGCGAAGGAGGCAGCTCCTGCTCCTCCCCTTCTGGCTGCGAAGGAGGCAACTCCTGCTCCTCCCCTTCTGGCTGCGAAGGAGGCAGCTCCTGCTCCTCCCCTTCTGGCTGCGAAGGAGGCAACTCCTGCTCCTCCCCTTCTGGCTGCGAAGGAGGCAGCTCCTGCTCCTCCCCTTCTGGCTGCGAAGGAGGCAGCTCCTGCTCCTCCCTTTCTGGCTGCGAAGGAGGCAGCTCCTGCTCCTCCCCTTCTGGCTGCGAAGGAGGCAGCTCCCGCTCCTCCCCTTCTGGCTGCGAAGGAGGCAGCTCCCGCTCCTCCCCTTCTGGCTGCGAAGGAGGCAGCTCCCGCTCCTCCCCTTCTGGCTGCAAAAGAGGCAGCTCCTGCTCCTCCCCTTCTGGCTGCAAAGGCGGCAGGGCCTCCTCCCCTTCTGGCTGAGAAGGCGGCAGGGCCTCCTCCCCTTCTGGCTGCGAAGGCGGCAGGGCCTCCTCCCCTTCTGGCTGCGAAGGCGGCAGGGCCTCCTCCCCTTCTGGCTGCAGCGGTGAAACCAGCAGGCATGCTCCCTCTGCTGGTGGTGGCGATGGAGGCAGAACCAGCAGGCATGCTCCCTCTGCTGGTGGCGGTGGGAGCGACAAGTCGTCCTCCCATGGAGGTGGAGGTGGCACCAGCAGGAACTCGCCCTCTGCTGGCGGAGGTGGGAGCGACACACAGTCCTCCCAGTGCGGTGGAGGCGGAACCAGCAGGAACTCTCCCTCTGCTGCCAGAGGTGGAAGCGACACACAGTCCTCCCAGGGCGGTGGAGGTGGAACCAGCAGGAACTCTCACTCTGCTGGCAGGTACCTGGGCTGTGGATGTTTGGCCTTCCCCCTCTTGGGTTGTGGACGTACCGACTTCCCCCTCTTGGGCTGTGGACGCACCGACTCCCCCCTCTTGGGCTGTGGACGCACCGACTCCTCCCTTTCAGGCGCAGGACGTTCGGGCTCCTCCCTTTCAGACGCAGGACGTTCGGGCTCCTCCCTTTCAGGCGCAGGACGTTTGGGCTACTCCCTCTTGGGTGCTGGAGATGACCGGGTCTGGTCCACTGCCCAGAACCACTCTGCAGCATCCCCCACCAGACCCTGGTTCAACGCCTCTTCAAACTGGGGGTCCCCGTAAGGGCAGTCCTCCCTGACGTGCCCAAACTCTATACAGGTGCCGCACATGGGAGCCCCCTCCTTCCTCCACTGCTCCTGTTCAGCTGCCCAGTCCGGGGGTCCAAACTTAGCTGGCACCCGGGACCACCACCTCTTGTTCAGATGCTGTTGTGGTGGTTGTTGTTGGGGCGGTGGGAGCAGCAGTCTACCTCCCCCTGCTGGTGGTGGAGACTGAGGCGACCCCTGCTCCTCCCTCTCCTGGACAGGGCAGCGGGCCACGTAGTGCTCACCTCTGCACGGCCGGCAGCTCCCCTCCGTCGGGCTCCAACCACACGATCTCCGGCCGCGAAAGTGCGGCTGGGGGAGCTGGTCTCCTGACCTCCCCCCTTTTCTTCATGGCCAGCAGCTCCCCTTCATGGGGCTCCGGCCACAGTATAGCGACCCAAGGCGAAGCAGGATCCCCAGCGACCCCAAGCGAAGCAGAGCGCCCGGTGACCTCAGGCGAAGCAGGACCCTCGACGACCCCAGGCGAAGCAGGATCCCTGGCGACCCCAGGCGACGGCAGCAGCAGCGGACCCTCAGGAGGCGACGGCAGCAGCAGCGAACCCTCGGGAGGCGACGGCAGCAGCAGCGGACCCTCGGGAGGCGACGGCAGCAGCAGCGGACCCTCGGGAGGCGAACTCGGGAGGGGAGCCACTGGCCATGGAGGCGGCAGCGGGAGCTCCACTTCTCCCTCGTACCCTGTACCCTGTGCGGAGCGACAGGCAGCCCCAGGCGATGCGGAGCGACAGGCAGCCCCAGGCGATGCGGAGCACTAGGCAGCCCCAGGCGATGTGGAGCATCCTTGGGCGAAGCGAGGCTGGCATCCTTGGGCGAAGCGAGGCTGGCATCCTTGGGCGGTGCGAGGCTGGCGTTCTTGGGCGGTGCGAGGCTGGCATCCCCGAGCGATGGCGAAGTGGCATCCCCGAGCGATGGCAAACTGGCATCCTTGGGCGGTGCGAGGCTGGCATCCTTGGGCGGTGCGAGGCTGGCATCCTTGGCGGTGCAAGACTAGCATCCTTGGGCGGTGCGAGGCTGGCATCCCCGAGCGATGGAGAACTGGCATCCCCGAGCGATGGCAAACTGGCATCCCCGAGCGATGCACGACAGGGCGGCAGCGGTCCCTCAGGAGGCGACGGAGGCAGCGGACCCTTGGGAGGCGACTGCAGGAGGGGAACCAGGACCAGCAGCGGAGCTAGGGTTGGCCCTCTTCTCAGCCGCTGCGACCCGGCAGTTTTCCACCTTGCTCGTTTTAGCAGCCTGTGCAAGGGCAGCTGCGGACCGCCAGCCTTCTGTTTCGGTCCATCCTGTCATGAAGGGAGAGGCAGCTCCTGCTCCTCTCCCTCGGGTGGTGGTGGTGGAGAAAGAGGCAGCTCCTGCTGCTCTCCCTCGGGTGGTGGTGGTGGAGGCAGCTCCTGCTCCTCCCCTTCTGGCTGCGAAGGAGGCAGCTCCGGCTCCTCCCCTTCTGGCTGCGAAGGGGGCAGCTCCTGCTCCTCCCCTTCTGGCTGCGAAGGAGGCAGCTCCTGCTCCTCCCCTTCTGGCTGCGAAGGAGGCAACTCCTGCTCCTCCCCTTCTGGCTGCGAAGGAGGCAGCTCCTGCTCCTCCCCTTCTGGCTGCGAAGGAGGCAGCTCCTGCTCCTCCCTTCTGGCTGCGAAGGAGGCAGCTCCTGCTCCTCCCCTTCTGGCTGCGAGGAGGCAGCTCCCGCTCCTCCCCTTCTGGCTGCGAAGGAGGCAGCTCCCGCTCCTCCCCTTCTGGCTGCGAAGGAGGCAGCTCCCGCTCCTCCCCTTCTGGCTGCGAAAGAGGCAGCTCCTGCTCCTCCCCTTCTGGCTGCAAAGGCGGCAGGGCCTCCTCCCCTTCTGGCTGAGAAGGCGGCAGGGCCTCCTCCCCTTCTGGCTGCGAAGGCGGCAGGGCCTCCTCCCCTTCTGACTGCGAAGGCGGCAGGGCCTCCTCCCCTTCTGGCTGCAGCGGTGAAACCAGCAGGCATGCTCCCTCTGCTGGTGGTGGCGATGGAGGCAGAACCAGCAGGCATGCTCCCTCTGCTGGTGGCGGTGGGAGCGACAAGTCGTCCTCCCATGGAGGTGGAGGTGGCACCAGCAGGAACTCACCCTCTGCTGGCGGAGGTGGGAGCGACACACAGTCCTCCCAGTGCGGTGGAGGCGGAACCAGCAGGAACTCTCCCTCTGCTGGCAGAGGTGGAAGCGACACACAGTCCTCCCAGGGCGGTGGAGGTGGAACCAGCAGGAACTCTCACTCTGCTGGCAGGTACCTGGGCTGTGGATGTTTGGCCTTCCCCCTCTTGGGTTGTGGACGTACCGACTTCCCCCTCTTGGGCTGTGGACGCACCGACTCCCCCCTCTTGGGCTGTGGACGCACCGACTCCTCCCTTTCAGGCGCAGGACGTTCGGGCTCCTCCCTTTCAGACGCAGGACGTTCGGGCTCCTCCCTTTCAGGCGCAGGACGTTTGGGCTACTCCCTCTTGGGTGCTGGAGATGACCGGGTCTGGTCCACTGCCCAGAACCACTCTGCAGCGTCCCCCACCAGACCCTGGTTCAACGCCTCTTCAAACTGGGGTCCCCGTGAGGGCAGTCCTCCCTGACGTGCCCAAACTCTATACAGGTGCCGCACATGGGAGCCCCTCCTTCCTCCACTGCTCCTGTTCAGCTGCCCAGTCCGGGGGTCCAAACTTAGCTGGCACCCGGGACCACCACCTCTTGTTCAGATGCTGTTGTGGTGGTTGTTGTTGGGGCGGTGGGAGCAGCAGTCTACCTCCCCCTGCTGGTGGTGGAGACTGAGGCGACCCCTGCTCCTCCCTCTCCTGGACAGGGCAGCGGGCCACGTAGTGCTCACCTCTGCAGATGGGGCATAGCTGGGGTAGCTGTCCGAGGGGGTACCAGGGGCAGTTGGTGCTGGAATGCCTAGGCTTATCGCAGCAGTAACACCCGGGCTGCTGTTCCTCCGGCTGGTGTTGTGACTGCTGCCTTCTCATCCTCCTCTTTCTTCCCATCCTTCTTCCTCCTCACTCCTTTTCTCCACACACAATGATAAACGAAAAAAATGGAAAAAACTGCAGTACCCCACTTCTGCCTGAGTCCAGGAGGCGCTGGTGATCCCACTTCTGGACACCACGTGTGACAGGCTGACTGACTGGTCTGACGTCAGACAGGAGCAGGAAGGAAAACTGACACCAAGGAAGTACTGCAGGTAACGGCTGTGCCGTTTTTATTCAGCACAACACAAAAATAAACCAAAAGTTTAAACAAAAAGAACACGTGCTCACAGAGCAAAATAAATAGTTCAAACACAAACAAATCTCGAACACAGAAATAAATAATAATCCAACACAGGTCAGGCTGGGCAGATTGCCTTCACTGTTCCTATGTTAATTAAGTTTCGTTTCTCTTTTAAATCGCCGTCCCTCGCTCTCTGCTCTCTCTCTCCTCTCTAACACCCAACCTCGAGTGCCGAGAGCTGCAGGCTTTTTATATCATGGCCGAGGGGTTTAACTAATTGGTAATAATCCTATTACCCCTCGGCCACAATCTGCACGGGTTTATTAATTGTGTTGTGGATGGGGCTACCCATCCACGCTAAACAAAACAATCGGCTACGCCGTCCTAATACAAAATAACATACGGCGCTTCGCCGACATAAAAGATAAACAAACAAATAACAAATACAAAAACATACTGCACAGGGGCGGAGGGGGAGACCCCGATCTAAAAATAAATAAACAAAATGTACAGGGCACCTCGCCCTGTCACACTCCTAAAGAGCTGTTGCTGCAGTTTCAGCTGTGATGCAGTGTTTGTGTGGTGACTCTTAAGAACATAAGAACATAAGAAAGTTTACAAACGAGAGGAGGCCATTCAGCCCATCTTGCTCGTTTGGTTGTTAGTAGCTTATTGATCCCAGAATCTCATCAAGCAGCTTCTTGAAGGACCCCAGGGTGTCAACTTCAGCAACATTACTGGGGAGTTGGTTCCAGACCCTCACAATTCTCTGTGTAAAAAAGAGCCTCCTATTTTCTGTTCTGAATGCCCCTTTATCTAATCTCCATTTTTGACCCCTGTTCCTTGTTTCTTTTTTCAGGTCGAAAAAGTCCCCTGGGTCGACATTGTCTATACCTTTTAGGATTTTGAATGCTTGAATCAGATCACTGCGTAGTCTTCTTTGTTCAAGACTGAATAGATTCAATTCTTTTAGCCTGTCTGCATACGACATGCCTTTTAAACCCGGGATAATTCTGGTTGCTCTTCTTTGCACTCTTTCTAGGGCAGCAATATCCTTTTTGTAACGAGGTAACCAGAACTGAACACAATATTCTAGGTGAGGTCTTACTAATGCATTGTAAAGTATTTAACATTACTTCCCTTGATTTAAATTCAACATTTCTCACAATATATCCGAGCATCTTGTTGGCCTTTTTTATAGCTTCCCCACATTGTCTAGATGAAGACATTTCTGAGTCAACATAAACTCCTAGGTCTTTTTCATAGTTTCCTTCTTCAATTTCAGTATCTCCCATATGATATTTATAATGCACATTTTTATTTCCTGCATGCAGTACTTTACACTTTTCTCTATTAAATTTCATTTGCCATGTGTCTGCCCAGTTCTGAATGCTGTCTAGATCATTTTGAATGACCTTTGCTGCTGCAACAGTGTTTGCCACTCCTCCTATTTTTGTGTCGTATGCAAATTTAACGAGTTTGCTTACTATACCAGAATCTAAATCATTAATATAATGTTTTACAAAGTGGGGACGTCCCCACAATGTTGTTTTTTTAGGAGTTACTATCTTTGTGGGGACATTTTATCAAATTTTGTCCCCACATTGATACTGCCGTTTCAGCTGTGATGCAGTGTTTGTGTGGTGACTCTTACAGAAAGAGCTGTTACTGCAGTTTCAGCTGTGATACAGTGTTTGTGTGGTGACTCCTACAGAAAGAGCTGTTACTGCAGTTTCAGCTGTGATACAGTGTTTGTGTGGTGACCCCTAAAGAGCTGTTACTGCAGTTTCAGCTGTGATGCAGTGTTTGTGTGGTGACTCTTACAGAAAGAGCTGTTACTGCAGTTTCAGCTGTGATACAGTGTTTGTGTGGTGACTCCTACAGAAAGAGCTGTTACTGCAGTTTCAGCTGTGATGCTGTGTTGTGCTGTGGATCAATGCCCACTCATAGCTATAGCAGAAGAATTCAATGACTGTGTTTGTCCACAGGTTCTATTGGTGAAGGTGATCTGTGCAAGGGCATTAATTAACCAGGTGGATCCTTTTCTCATGCTTTTCTACATAAATCAGGGGCTGTTAACATATGAGGGCAAGAGTCGAATACAAAACAGTTCTGTGATAGTTATTTAATACATGACATATCTGAGTCCTAGCAAGATTCAAAACATCTTAAAAAGAGCTTTGTTTGGGTCTCCAAGTGGCTCACCTGGTAAAGGCATAACCATGTGGACCCTACTGGCCAGGTCCCTGGTAATCTAAATCCTCACAGTTCTGCAGTGGACCCTACTGGCCAGGTCCCTGGTAATCTAAATCCTCACACTTCTGCAGTGGACCCTACTGGCAAGGTGCCTGGTAATCTCGAGCAGACACCTGCAGGGCTGGCCTGTGTAGTCCGGTAGCTTGCCCACATCTGCTGTAAAGCTAAAGAGGCAACTGGTTTTGCGCCAGGATCGCCCACTGACCCTCAGTTCTCTTGCACTGTTGTGGTGAGTGTAATTGGACATTCTAAATTGTGGCGGCAAAAGTCTGTTAAAGCAAACATTAAATTATAATGCAACTTATACAAGCTACATGTGCTGCACAAAGTAGCCTATACTAATGTACTCCCTCCAGGGCATGAGCAAAAACACTACATGAAATTGCAGTTGCATTTCATCTTTGCCTGTGTGTGGGTGTCCTACATGTTTCCTTTCCATCTTACTGTTCAGCGTGATAAAGTAATGTAGGCTTGTTTACATAAGAACATAAGAATGCATCAGAATTTCCAGCAGCAATCCATGTTAAAACTGTACAGAAACACTCTAACCCTGGGGTGATGAGTGTATGTGTCTTGTATGTATGAACTAAGCTGGCAAGCCTTCATATGACTTGTGTTTCACGTGCAATTTTGTATTTTCATTTTCATCCATTTCTAAACCTACATGATGAATGCATCTGGGAAAACTATAAATAAGAAAGAAACAAAACACATTGCGTTCATACCTTCAAGAATGCAGTATATGCACAACATGGTTACATTTATTGTTAGCCAAAAAGAAAAGAATAAGTAACATAGAAAAAAAAAACAAATACGTACATACATACTTCCTTCTTTTCTCTATGTACATTTTACTTTCCAATGCATTTAAATTATGATTTGTATTTCCCCTTTCCCACCCCCCTACCCTACCAGACTGTTCAATTCACATTTAACCCTCACTTCAGTATGTGTCATTAACTGTTAATCATGCTGGGAAATGGACCCTACACCTCCTCAAAGTGTTCCATCTTATCATCGACCCTGTATATTAGCCTCTCATGAGAAGTAGTTTTGGCAAGGGCTTTGTGCCACTCTGCATATGTGGGAGGACTTTTATCCTTCCAGTGTCTCAGTATGATTATCTTGGCTGTAGTTATAGCCACCATTACCATTTTACTGTCATTTAAACTGTCACCTGTGCTATTCTTATTTAAAAGGCATAATGTAGTCCCAATTACTTCCACAATTTGCTGCATAACCTCCTGCCAGAAATGTTTTAATTTAGCACACCCCCAAAACATGTGCACAATGTCACCAGAGGGAGATTCATTCACTCACTGTCACATGGACCTAATACTATTTTCATTTTTTTATAAAACTCATTCGGTATTCCATCCAATCCAGATACTTTACTTGATGGCAGTTGTGTTATAGCTTCCATTAGCTCTTCCAATTTTATTGCACTATCAATCCATTCCCTATCCTCATAATTAAGTTGTGGTAGGTTTATATTTCCAAAAAAAAGCATTGGCTTTAACTTCGTCTAGCTGTGTGTCAGATGTGTACAGTTTTTTATAAAAAATATTTAAAGCAGTTATTCATTTCTTCATGTTTAGTGACCAGATTCCCTGATTGGTTCTTAATTGCTCCTATTCTCCCTTGTTTTTAGCTGACTTGCCAAGAGTTTTCCTACCTTTTCTCCTGATTCATATGTTCTTTGTTTTAATCTGTATAGAGAGCATTCTGTCTTTTTACTAAATATTATATTTATCTTATATTTTGCTTCTGTTATTTTATTGATGGTTATTACATTGGTGTTAGACCGGTATTCCCTCTCTAGTGTTTTAATTTCTCCTTCTGATTTTTCTATGTTTAACCTGTCTATTTTTTTGTTAGTTGCTGTGTATTTTATTAGGACTCCTCTTATATAAGCTTTAAAAGCTTCCCATGTACTTGTTTGTTTTGCCTCAGTATTATTATTTGCTTGAAAACATATTTCAGTTTGTAGCTCTTTAGAAAGTGCACTATCGTGTAGTAAGCTAGTATTCTTACGCCAAGCCCTTGTCTTTTCACACTTTCAAGTAGTATGTCTATCGGAGCATGGTCTGTTAGTGCAATTGTACCAATGCCACAAGATCCTACTTTATCTATTAGAACATGTGAAATTAGGAAATAGTAAAATGTAAAGTCTTTTGATGATGGATTAACTAACTTCCAAATGTGATGCAGGCCAGACTCCTTGCACAATTTATGAATGGCTTCCTGAGTTTTTGATGCTCTAGCATTACCAGGTTTAGACTTATCAAGAAAAACATCCATAACCCGATTGTAGCCCCCCCCCAACACTACTGGAAAATCATCCAAATCAGCTATTGTTCAGTTTAGTTGTACAAACAAATCTGGGTCTTCCTGATTTGGAGCATAGATGTTCCCTAAGATTAAATTATGTCCTGAAATATTTACCAACAATAATCTAATTCTGCATTTCTGATCTTTGTATTCTTTTCCCACATTTACTTGGATACTCTTGGAAGATAATCTGGTTACTCCCCTCTGCTGTTTGGTATATGTATGATGAGCACTTCCTATCCATCTGCCCTGTATTCTAAAGGTCTCCCTTTCTAACAGATGTGTCTTTGCAGCATTACTATATCAGCCCATTTTTGCTTAATGTAATTCACAACCTTTCGCCTCTTCACATAACTATTTAACACATTGACATTCCATGAGGTGATCTTACTGTTGTTAAATGCCATATCCACTATTAGACGTAATATTTTTAAGGATTGCATAAACTGCAGCATGGGAAGTTGAGGGATATCTACAATTCCAATGACATTCTAAATTAAAATAACCATAGTGACATTTAGATTGAAGAAATTGACTTATAACTTGCCTGTACATGTCTGGTGTGCTCTCCTTATAACTAATTTCTGATAAGAGAAATTAGGGAGGCTGTGTGGTCCAGTGGTTAAAGAAAAAGGTTTGTAACCAGGAGGTCCCCGGTTCAAATCCCACCTCAGCCACTGACTCATTGTGTGACCCTGAGCAAGTCACTTAACCTCCTTGTGCTCCGTCTTTCGGGTGAGACGTAATTGTAAGTGACTCTGCAGCTGATGCATAGTTCACACACCCTAGTCTCTGTAAGTCGCCTTGGATAAAGGCGTCTGCTAAATAAACAAATAATAAAGAGTCCCCTCCCCATCTCCGATTAGAAGAAACAAAACGATGACAAAATAAACCCTGAACCCCCAAAAAAAATCCCTTCCTTGGTCCAATTGAACCTGTCCTCCAGAGCTGTCTTCTCCAAACATCTAGCATTATGTAACACCTACTATATACAAAGTATAAATCCTGAAACATATTGTTTCAGAAAAGTCATGAATTTAACTTGCTTTCAAAAATATCCTAACCTGTTTAATATCTTACCATGTTTGATTTTGTTCAAGCAGAGGATGAACACCCATGCTCAGATATGAAACAGGTAAGAAGTTAAAAATGAAGACATTTCCCATTAGACTGAGAAACATACCAATTACCATGCAAATAACGAGAGGAAAGCATCTCTTTAGACTGAGAAACATACCAATTACCATGCAAATAACGAGAGGAAAGCATCCCTTCAGACTGAGAAACATACCAATTACCATGTAATAACGAGAGGAAAGCATCCCTTTAGACTGAGAAACATACCAATTACCATGTAATAACGAGAGGAAAGCATCCCTTTAGACTGAGAAACATACCAATTACCATGCA
Organism: Acipenser oxyrinchus oxyrinchus; assembly: GCA_030684275.1. Taxonomy (NCBI): domain Eukaryota; kingdom Metazoa; phylum Chordata; class Actinopteri; order Acipenseriformes; family Acipenseridae; genus Acipenser; species Acipenser oxyrinchus. Next base: position 18,352,390 of record CM060268.1, read on the forward strand.
GTAATGAGAGGAACAAATATGGGGTTATGACAGCACAGAATCAGTAAATTAACGAAAGAACATACTGAAAATCAGGCCATCATTTAGTTGTAGATCACATAATCCACCCACGCCAAAAAGCAGTGGGCGACTTGAGAAAGAATACTAATGATTAACAATGAGATTCAGCTTGCTAAGTGGATTTAACACAAAGTTCCAGCTGACCTGCTTTTAGTAGCATGTACAAACAATCAAATAGCATTTCCTTTTCAGGAGTAGAAACTGGACATAACAAAAACTTAAAACAAATTCAAGCTTCTTTAAAATACTGTGTTTCTGTAGCTCAAAAGGCACCAAATTATTCTTAGAGCGAGCAATGGACACGAATTCCTGTAGGTTTAACCTAGCCTTTTATGTACAGTGCTAACCTCTCCCAATAAGAGTTGATTGAGTTCACAGGTACAGCCATGATCTAACCCAGTTTATGGTTGCATCACCACAATACATTTAGGAATACAAAATAAGCCTTAAAAAATAACTGATAAAATATAACCAATTCATCATAAACAAAGCTGAAAATACTGAAAACGTTGTACCCTCTGCTTGTATCACTCAGTCATGTACTGTAATATTAAACCTTAAATGACAATATTACACTAAAAAAGGGGAGCTGTTATACAAAATGTGTATAAAGAAAACAACTGTGCTATGAACAAATGATACAAAAAGGTCTAAGTCAAACAATGCACAATACGTGCTGAAATACCCCTCTATTTTTAATGTACCTGGCGCTACGCTTAAAAAAATGACCTGGCTATTTCAGTCTCCATTGTATTCTCTGAAATCCTCCCTTGTATGCTCCAGACCCTGGGTACTCACCTACAACAAGACCTGACCATGCTACATTGATAACCTTGGATTAGAACATATTGTCCTGTCTATTTTTTACAGATGACTTATCCTACAATATATTCTGTGTGCTTCTCTGTTGTGTTTCTGTGTAGATGAATTATACCATGATCTATTCTAGAAAAAGATTAGTATATTTCAGGCAGAAACAGTATAAAAGTAGGTTAATTATGGTTCCTGCACAACAACAAAGTGACAAATTACACATTTTCATGAAGTCATATCATTACCGTGGTTTACGTATGCCTTTACACGCAAGTGGAAACATAATAATTAATATTGTGTTATGTGTCAAATATATAAACACATCTTGCTATAGAGTACAGACCATGTTAAATCAAGGCTATGTTTATTGTATTTTGCCAGTATTGCATGTACAGTTGTAATTTATCTATTAGAATACAGTGAATTAGCAGTACAGCTATGGCCAAAAGTTTTGCATCTCCCTCTATAATGAAATCATTTTGCTTCATGGAGTCGAATGAAGCCTGTGGAATAATGCTGCATTAACATACTGAATTACATACCGCTTTGTAGTTTTCCATATGAAAACTGTGACATTTAAAAATCCAACATTTCGAAATCCAACATGCCTTAAATACTACTGTACAGCTATTATGGCTTCTGGTAGAATTTTCCGATCTCGTTCTGTAGTTTCTTTGATTACATGATGACTAGCTGCCGCTCCCACATCCACCACTAGAGGAAGACTACCTGCCGCTCCCGCCTCCACCACTAGAGGAAGACTACCTGCCGCTCCCACCTCCACCACTAGAGGAAGACTACCTGCTGCTCCTGCCTCCAACACTAGAGGAAGACTACCTGCTGCTCCCGCCTCCACCACTAGAGGAAGACTACCTGCCGCTGTCTCCAGTGCAAGAAGGAGAAGCCCTGCCTGGTCCCTTACTCCGCTCCCCCTGGAGCTGCACACATCACATCATGGGAGTCAGACGTTGTGTGTGCTCCCCATTCCTCCCACCGTTCCCCCTGAGGCTCCAGACGTCGCTGCACCGGTCCACAGCCGCACACCTCTGCCTGCCATTCCTTGCTCCCGGTCACTGGCCTGCGTTGCGGCCATCTGGGTTCCTCCTCACTGGTTTGTGGTCTCTTGCCAGAAGTGCCAGAGGGACCAGCCCATCCTCAAGCCCGCCTTCAGGAAAGTGATTTTTTTTTTACTTGAGGGTGGGTGGTTATGTTTTAAGGGGGAGGTGGCTTTGGTATGGCCGATGTCTTGAAAAGACAAGGGGGAGAAAGTATAAAAACGTTTGTTTTGTAGCAGGGACAGGGTGAAAAGCCTCCCTGCCAAGCTAATTGTTTTTGTTTAATTTAATTATTTAATTGTTTAATTGTATTATTATTTGTTAATTGTTTTATTGTTTTGGCAGTTTGCTCGTTATTGTAAATTAGAGCCAACTGCCAATATTTCAGGAGAGCAGATAGTCTGCTTGAGGCTGTTGTGTGAAGAGCCTGAGTGTGTGTCGTATACTGTGAAAAGGTACTGTGCAAATGTTAAACCTGCGTTTAGTTATTCAGCCCCTACAAGACACCCACGTAATCCTTTGGGCCACATGAGCTGGATTCACCCCGTATGTTACCATTCGTTAACTATGTTGTTGTCCTTAAAAAATGTATTTTTTGTTATAAGTTAAAGCACCTTAAATTATATATTTCAGTTGAAAACACAAGTGAACAACCTGACAATAATGATGTTCTGTTCCTCAATGTGCCACAGGGCTCTGTATTGTAAATTACTTCAAAAGGCTTGATAGAATAGCTTTACAGATAGGCAATAAAACATTCAAAGAGATTTGGAAAATGCATTTTAAGTCATTGCTATGAGCCTAAGCTTTGGTAATCAGAATTGTAAGGACAATCTATTCCATGTGAAGAATACTACATTACCATCTTAATCCCAGCGTGGGTGTGGAATTCTTCAAGCAGAACTAGAGACAAGTGCAGCAATGGAATATTGATTAGAATTCAAATGGCTGTCAGATATAGAAGAGTATCTGTAGAATTGTAATACTGTGTCTGCAAACAGAATGGTGTGTTACCAGAGTTCTGTATGTTAACAAGTGGTACTCAAGTAATTCCTCAAAAGTGAACATTAAAAAACAAAGCTGCTGTTCTAAAGCTCTGGTGATTGCAGAGCTACAACCTGAACAATAATACATTAGATTTCTTATATCTACTTTTTTAGAATGTATAATTTCTTACCTGTGTCCTATAATGTCGACTTTGTATAATTCTCTAGTGCTGTTTCTGAGAGTCACAGTAGTCACTCCCGGCAAGTTACAATAACAGGATTAGCCATAAAAAAGATGTGATATCTGCAAAAAGAGAGTAACTACATTGATTTACTCTCTTCACAGAGCCAAACTTGATGAAAAAACAAGGGTATTGCCACAGCTGTTCTGTTTGAATGCTACTCTATTTATGTTTCAATACAGCTCGGGACACTCTTAACACCACATGTAAAACTACATTGTGTTATCTGATGATAGAATAAAGAAGCAGTCACAAAGTTCAGGCAAGCCCGCAGGCGCCCGGCCAAACTACAGGGGTCACTGGTGTGCGGTGAGCCGAGGACACCCTGGCCGACCTAAGCCCCCACCCCAGGCGGCGCTCGGCCAATTGTGCGCTGCCCCCTGGGTGCTCCCGTCCATGGTCAGCAGTAGAATAGATTGGGACTGGGCTACAGGGCGCATCCTGCACTCCACGCGGAGCGCCTTTACCGGATGCGCCACTCGGGAGCCCCTACATTGTATGTTCTTTGAAACAAGTTCTCATCTTCACTGATGTTGTCCTGGATCTCATGTGAAAGTCATTTTAAAGGAGTTGAAGTTTGTGCAGCATTGAGACCAGGGCAAGTGGACAAAGATGGAAATGTAGTAGAGACAAACTAAGGACTGAGTAGGTGGCACTTTTTTACACAGTTGCAGCTGAATCATTAGGATTTTAGGGAACAATCATCTACTAGGAACCAGACTAGCACTGAATTGACATCTGTGTGCACCTGCTTCCAGTCTGTGTCTTGTGTTTAAAGAGTTGGTGACATCATTCAAAATGCTCCCAGAAGTCTGATTGTGGAGTGTGGAGTTTGTAGATGGTGTTTTGCTGTAAAATTTGTCAATGCAATTCCAGAGATCATGACCCATAGTGAACCCCAATACACAGCTCCTCAGTTCCACCAGTCAACCCCAATACTCAGTTCCACCAGTGAACCCCAATGTACAACTTCTCATCCCAGAATACTAAATGAGATTGAAGTCCTGGGACCTCAGCAGTGAACCATTGCCAAAGGTGCTCTCACTCCAGAGGGGTGCATTACATTCAAAAGCAAATAAGCAGGTCTCAGTCATACCTGCTTGTGGCAGGATGGCTTGCAGTGGTGAGGTGTGGTGACGTCACGGACCAGGAAGTAACTGAACCAAAACAATGAATGGGCGGGTGAAGCTGAACGCTACTGCGGTCAGCGTTTTTAATAAATAATAATACAAAACAAAAAGACTCAAGGGCCAAACAAACGAGACAGACAGACAAACAAACAAGTAAGTAAGTGTTGTGCTGGCTAATCCAGTACGTTTTGGCAATTGTTATTTTTAAACTCTGTCTCCGCTCTTTCTCCCCGTACCTCCTCTCTGTACACCCAACCCTGCGGCACGGACAGCTGCAGGTTCTTATACTCTGGCCGAGGGGTTAACAGCTGTTAATTATCTTATTACCCCTCGGCCACAGTCTGCACGCGTTTGGTAAGGGTGCGTGACTGTCAGCTTGTTAAATAATCAGTAGCTGATCAGCCACGCATCCTCACGGGTTTTAAATATACAAAACAAATAATAACAAAAGACGCGGCGCTTTTATTCGCGCCGCCAAACAAATACAAATAATAATAAATAAATACATAGGGGCAGGACACTCCGCCACACTGCTACTTTACTTATAGTTGACTTTGAATACCAGTTCTCCACCCCACTCAATCACATCAGCACAGCTAGTCAGAAATGACTCACAAACAAAGTGGCGAAACCTGTTGTATAATTAATAGGTTACATGGTGCTCCAATGAGGAATCACACTCAAATATGTACTCTAAAGGTTGAATGATTTACAGTATTACAGTATTTTGCACCTGAAAAGTAAATAATAGTGTTTCAACCACCATTTTTAAACATTGTTCAATAGCGAATCAAGTTACAATGTACATTTTTAAAGAGTTGACTCAGTAGCTAGGCTAAATGTTAAAATGTTTCAACCTTGGTTTTTGGGTGATGTTCTTGATGAACTATCAATGATAACACATTTTAGGCAACTTACATCAGTAGAATATAATGTAAATATAATTTATTTTTATTTATTTTTTTTATAAAATGTAGATTTCGTGAGACTCTGTGAAATTATTATTATTATTATTTTTTTATTGTCATTCATGAATTTCTTTTAAAAATACATGTAGCCCCTATATGACTGCTGCCATAATGCTCTTTCCTATCAGCTGCTTTCTGACTTTTTCTTTGCACCCAAATAAGACCAATTTAAAATCTGTCTTATTTGTAGACCCTTTTAGGGCCGGTGCTGCTGTTCTGCCGCTTCATAAATCTCATTTTAATATCACAGACTTCATTTCAAATGCTTATATTTACGTTTGCTTGGCTTGGGAAGTTGGCGGGTGGCGGACAGCGGGGTGGCGATATAACGGGTACAAATAGCACAGCGGTATGCGAGGGTGGCTTTATAAAGGGGGCGGTATAACGCAGGACAACTGTATTAGAAGAGCAGATCTCATGTAATGCAGCTGCATGTAGGTTAGACAGCCATCAAGTGATGATAGGATATTTCATTGAACCCTGATCCACAGTACAACAGAATCATTGTGGTGTTCATCCTTGCTATACTGTGCAAGCACCACCTGACAATCTGCCCTCATTTGCTGTGACAGGTGTCATTGAGATCGACTAGCTGTTCTTGATTTCTTCACTGCCAAGCCTTCATCAAACATCTGAGTATACAATCTTGTTTACTGCCTCAGACTCTCAGGCCCAGATTTATAAAAGGATTGTGCATGTTTTACAACCGTAAAATGGGCGCTGAGGGTTCTGAATTCTTGGATAGGATTTATAAAACACACGCAATGACATAAACATGCAATTAAGATGTGTTTTGCGGGGGCAATGTCTCTGTGCGCTTTAGCCCTTGATGCATATGTAATTATGTATATGCATATGTAATTTGGGGTGTTTCTGAACGAAACCGCTAAAATTGGGAGGGGCTTTTGCAAATTAGGTCTATTAAATATTCCGTCTAATTTATTAAAGCTGTTGGTTAATTGCCGGCCTCGTATTTGCTTCATTATTTTAAGAACTCTGAAAAGCAGGCGTTAATTTGCCGCAGTCAGACAGAAGGCTACATAAAAGGCAAGGTGATGTGGGAGACTTGTCTGCAGCAAGAAGAAGACATTGTTTTTAAGGACTAAGAAACATTTAATAACATTTTGCAAAGAGCTAATTTTTTAAACCTTCTGATCAAGTCAGTTTGTAAATTGTGGATTATAATACCTTATTGTTTTGCAAACTCCAATTTTCAATACATGTTTAATTGCTTACATGACAAAAAAGAAAGCCTGCAAATAGAGAAAATAGAATCCATGTAAAAAAAGGTTCTTAGAAGCACTAAAAAGGTCTCCCCACAGTGGCAAAGCAAGGTTCTAACAAGAGCCTTTACTTCTAGAGTGTAGGCATTATTATAAGAATGGTGGAGGAGACTAAGAAAAGGAACGATATTCCGAGGCACACTAAAGAAAAAGTCTCATTTACATGTAATACAATGAGGGCTCATCCTCCACTGTTATTTTAGTAATGCCTACAGAATTTACGTTTTGTAATATGGCATTCTGGTATTTAACAATACTGGTTCAGGCAGTAGTGTTAAATTCGAGTTTTAAAAAAACGTTAAAAAAAGAAAGGACAGACGGACAGGTGACGCAGTTAGTTTGTAGCTAGAGCAAATACAGTACAGCTGGTTGTAGGCACATCTGAATAATGTAGCTGTTTTATAGAGCATACAGATATGCTTTAAAATCATATATAGAGTCAGAAATACAGACATACATAAGAAACAGGAGAGTCGTAACTGCATAAGAATTTAAGAAGATATGTCGTTGTTAAACTGAAGACTGTTCGTATGAAGTTGTATGGAGTTATTGTTGTTGAACATATTGCTGTACAATGAAGGATTTTCCACCCATTTGACTGCCATGGATCTAAGTAAATAAAACTTATTGTTTCTGAAGTTTGAAAAGTATATGCCTGGAATTGTTCTATACGAAATAAGAAGTTGAACTTATATGCGAAGCACAGTAACTGGATGATGTGTCATAATGTATAAGCAACCTAGACTACAAACTCTGAAGTGGTACATTTGTTTATTAAGAAGCCACCGCACATTCCATATTTTATTCCTTTGTCCTGGTGATGTATTTCGAGCTTGTAACACATCTTCAAAGTCTCCCCTTCCATATGGGTAAATTTCAGTTTTCGCTAGTATCAGGCTGAGGTCTTTGTGCACCATTCATTTTCTTTTGGAATGTGTAGCCTACACACGCAGGGTTGACCCAAACCTGCTATTTATTGTGAGAGGTGTGTAATTCTCCACCGCTAATTGCGGTGAGGGGTATTTAAATTGGTTGATTGCAGAATCGCCTGCTTCACCTAATTAGTCTTATAAAATAGGTCAGTATTTTGACGATGAGTGCGGCCGTACTGAACACGCACATTATCTGGCTTTTTGCGGTCAGTTTTTCCCCTTTATAAATTTGGGCCTCAGATTGATAACAGAAGGACTTGTAAAATCAGTCTTTCAGAGGGTTTGCTTGAAAAAAAAACAGAAATAAAATGACAAGCAACCGAGCTGAAAAATGATAGGGACAATTTCTGTAATGCTTCAATTGTTGTACACAGGACACTAGTGTTTTTATACAGATCATCGGTGTTGGGGTAGTTACTTTTAAAAAGTAATCTGTTACAGTTAATTTAACAAAACTGTAACTAGTTACGGTAACGTATTACTTTAGTTACAGTTACAGTTACAAATAGTTACTTCTCAGGACAGTTTATAGTATATTTTATAAAGGTATTTTATTGATTTGGTCAGGCTGCAGCTCAAAATATTCTTTGATTATCTAACCATCAAACCCACTCCTCTGAAGCCATTATCTAGGAAGATATAAGAAGTGTGTTCATGTGACATGGGCGGTTTGCCTTGGACTATTGAAACACTTTCTGATTTCCATGTTCTGCATTAGCCGTAGTCCATTTTTTTAATGTAATTATTTATTTCCATTTATTTCACATACAATATAATGTATTACTTCATTTCATTACCTGTCTGAAAAAGGAACAATTAGTTACATGTTACTGAAAAATCAGATTGCAGTACTGTGTGGGGCGTGTTTTGTCATCACGATCCTCTGCCTACCTCTTAACATCTCAGACACCTTCCAGCCCATGTAGCGTCTATGCCATGTCGGGTCAGGGCTGTGATCAGGGCAAATGATGGCACAACTTGATATGAGGTACAGGTCCTAAGAAAGTGCCCTGTCAGTGTATAATGGTTTCCTACCAAGCCTAAAAACAAAGCCAGTATTAAAAACAGTTTACAGCAATAAGAGTAAGGAGGAACATCTGTCAGAATGTGTTTTCCATGTACAGTAGTCTCTGTGTATTGGAACATCTCCTAAGAGAACACTTCAGCTAAGAGAACAACCTTGTGGTGAAACAGATTTTTCCCATTGTAAATGCTCCGCCTAAAGGAACAGGAACTTCACTTAAAAGAACACCTTTTTGGCACCGATAGTGATTCGTTCACAACGGATACAGTACTGTTTTGAAACCTGATAACTCACCATCATTAAACTTAAATTCATATGGTTTATCTTGAGGGACACTGATTGGTTTATTCAGTCTTTCCAGAATCGCTGTCATTTATAATTGCCTCATTTTCTATTCTGATTTCCACGAGTGCACCTCATTGTTCGAGCTCTTGAAAAAACCTGAATCAGACACAAGTCACAGAGCAATCTGGTGTTTCCTGTTGTGGTGAGTTGCTTCACCATTCTGTTTGTCTTGAATATTGCCCCTGTACATGCATTCATTTTTTAATGTGCGCTATGTTAATTTAGTTTGACATTTATTTATTAATGTTAGTTTGTCTGTTGCTTTATTATTATAGTTTATTAACATACACTTGCCTATTGCTTTTCTCTTACTTATTCTGTTCATTTCATATGTTGATGCACGTGCGTCATGACAAGCAATACATATTTATTTATTTATTGATTCATATTATGTCTGGTGGTCAACTCCGTCTCTGAGAACACTTGGGCTAAAGAACACTTGGCTTGCTTCCCAAGGGGTGTTCTCTTAGAAGGAGATGACTGTACCAGCTTAGGTAGCTATGAATCTAGTATTAAAGAGCAACTTGGTGTAACCAGGTTACCTTAACTTATGTATTCTTCTTGTTTCGATTCATTTTCATTGCAGTGTTCTGTTTTCAATGCATGTGCTAGCGTATGTTAAATGTCAGAACATGTCAACAGTGCTTTACAGCAACTTACTGACATGTAAACCTAATCTTCTGCTTTTGTTTCCTAAAGTGCTATTAAGTGTGGTGGAAACCAGAGGTAAGACTGTGATTGAGGGGATTATAAGCAGAGGGTGACAGGAGTAATATTACAGTTCTGCTGTTATATATACAGTATGGTCATGGCTCCCATATGCCCCATAAAGCCATTCCACTAGCACCTATATTCTTGTTATAATGCAGAATACAAATTGAACTATATCTTCCCTGTGACTTCCGACCCACGCAAAGATTTCAATACATAAATCCAAAATGTAAAGTGTGTGGCACAAGGATTGATAATGGAAAACACGAATACAATTAAAAAGTGAAAGTTTGTGGGTGGTGAATTATAATGTGTGGGTGTATTTGGCCCCATGCTATGCCTGGTCTCTGTGTTTGTTTGGTGTTATAATGTAGCTCTGTGAGCTGTGAATTGACAAAACCAGGGTGCGATTTGTAACATTTCCAGTGGGGGGGGATAAAATCTTCTAATAAAGATACATCATGTTGATGCATCACTCATGTGCCAACATCTGCCACCATGCAAATGCAGTTATTGTCGCTTAGAACCTCCTTGATAACTTACTCCTGTAAGAACTGTATTTTTACCTCAAGAATAATTGAGTGCAGAACGTACATATATTAAAGTGCCCTGATTTGCAATACAAGACCATTCAACCTACTCTGTGATATGTTATGTTCAGTTAGCAAACTCCTGCTGCTAAACGTACCTAATCCCAACAGAAACAACAGGTAGCTAATTCCTTTGGCTTTGAGAAGATTGTGTCAGGCTTTTGTATCAATTGTTGATACACAATAAGTGGTTTCAAAAGGTTTTATTGGGAGCGCACACTGTATGAGGAGGTGTGCAGTGCAGGGATAGTGCTGCTGTTTAGTCTTGCTTACAGTCACCACACTGTATGAGGAGGTGTGCAGTGCAAGAGGGATAGTGCTGCTGTTTAGTCTTGCTTACAGTCTCCACACAGTATGAGGAGGTGTGCAGTGCAGGGATAGTGCTGCTGTTTAGTCTTGCTTACAGTCTCCACACTGTATGAGGTGGTGTGCAGTGCAGGGATAGTGCTGCTGTTTAGTCTTGCTTACAGTCTCCACACTGTATGAGGAGGTGTGCAGTGCAGGGATAGTGCTGCTGTTTAGTCTTGCTTACAGTCTCCACACTGTATGAGGAGGTATACAGTGCAGGGATAGTGCTGCTGTTTAGTCTTGCTTACAGTCTCCACACTGTATGAGGAGGTGTGCAGTGCAGGGATAGTGCTGCTGTTTAGTCTTGCTTACAGTCTCCACACTGTATGAGGAGGTGTGCAGTGCAGGGATAGTGCTGCTGTTTAGTCTTGCTTACAGTCTCCACACACGGTATGTCTCATTCTCTTCCTGTATCCTCTACATAAAGTCAACCCCCCAATTAATATACAGGAACCCTATCTGTCGAAATACAAAAGTCCATTAATTCAAACCTGTAATTTTAAGGACACATTTCAAACATAGTGTAACCAATACAAATTACTTTTTTGCTGTCTACTATCGATTTCTGGTTGCTTCATCAAGCATCATACACTCCAAGCCTCCTATAGATGGATTGCATCTGGCTATGATCAGATACATGGTGTTTTATACCCTTCAGAGTCTGTGTAATGAGGTGATTATAAAACCCCTCTCTCAAGACCGCCTTTTTAATAGGTTTGCCTTCATTCTGAGCGCTTTCTATTGCAATTACTACTATATAAATAACAGAACAATCACAATTATGTTGAAAGATTCTGTACCTTTCTGTGATACGGACAACACTGGATACAGCAAAGGTAACAGACAGTTTGCACAAAAAATTGCAACATAAACCACCTAGAAGGGAACAGTAAAAAAATACTCCCACAATAAGAACAGGACCAAGAAAGCTTTTTGAAAAGTATCATAAAATAAAGAGCAAATGCTCTGGCTTTAATTAGAATGTCAAAGGCTTCATAAAATATACAGAAATAACCACTTTAAATGATTCAATTAAGTAGAAACTTTTCTCCCCCCTCCCACTTAGTTCACCTCGCATTCTATTTCTGCCACAGTTAATTTAATACTCAGATTGTTCTACCATAATCCATACCATGTTCAATAGACTTGTGGAGTGCTTCTTCAGAGGGGATGGGTGTGCCATTCATTTTCTAGCCTTTTGTTAATTACAAATGGTTCTAGTGCACATGTAATTACAGTACTTAAGGTAATGTAATGTTTTCCATCTGTTTTATCTTCCATCTGGGTAATGGATGTTGTTTATATGATGTTGGAATGAACATTTTCGCAGAGGCTTTTAAAAACAGCAAACTTGTTCAGCAGAAGAACATTTACGAATGAGAGGAGGCCATTCGGCCCACCTGAGCTACTCTGGTTCCTAGTAGCTGATTGATCTCAAACGTTTGCCATGTTGGGTCTTAAAAGATCCCAGTGATTTACCATCAACAGCATCTGTAGGTAACTGTAGCAGGGCGGTAACGAGCCCTGTACATTTATTTGTTTATTTATTTTTAAATAACAAAAATAAAATAAATATTTGAACAGAACAAAATCACGAACACAAAAGTAATAAACAAAACCCAGGTCAGGCTGGGCAATCGCCTTCACTGAACCTACGGTAAGTCTAGTTTAGTTTGTTCTTTGATTCTCCGCTCACTCCACTCTCGCTCCTCATCCACCCACCACGAGTGCCGAGAGCTGCAGGCTTTTATATTCAGGTGACCATCTCCCGATTAGCAACAAAATTAATCACTTAATTAATTTGGGAGATGGCCACCTTCTGCACGAGTTTATTAATTATTCCTGGCAGAGGACGAGCACCAATCTCGCCTCTGCCAGAACACGTTTTAAAAATAAACAAAACAATAACACGGCGGTACGCTGTCATATAAATACATAAATAAAATCAAACAAAACAAATACACTGCACAGGGGCGGAGGGGGAGACCCCGATCTAAAAATAAATAAACAAATAAATGTACAGGACTCGCTACCGCCCTGCTACAGTAACCGATTCCAAACCCACACCACTCTCTGTGTGAAGAAGTGTCTCCTTCCATCTGCCTTAAATCTATTTAAAGAAACCAGGACCATTGGAAATGAAGTGGAAAAGGACAGAATGTAGGCGTCTCTTCTTTACACAGAGTGGTGAGGGGATGGAACGAGTTACATGAATCCGATAGAAAGACTGAAATGGTTTTAGCACAGACTATAGACACGTTCATGTCACTATAGATTTTAGACAGGAAGCCAAATTCTAGAATGTTCTAATAAGTTACATTTTTATTTTCGTGCAAAGATAATTGGCTTAGATTTTTTTATATGACATACAGTGTACATTTATGGTCCATTCTTCTGTCAAAGCAACATGGGTGTAGATTTCTCATTCAACAAGTTCACTATAATATGAGATGTACTCATTACTAAAAAAAATCACAGCTTTGAACCCTGCTTTCCCCTCAACATTATCCTAGGAGACTTGTTAGAGCAACAATACATGAGCTGTTGTCATGGAAACTACACGTGATTACAAAGGCCTGTAGCTCTAATTATTGGAAATAAAGGCTAACTTGGCTAGCTCTGGTTATAAATATCATTTTCATTATGGCACATAAATATTAATGACAGTCCAATATAAAAGCACAGGAAACAGAAATGGCTCAATTTGCTAAATTAAATAAATGCTGTTATTGCTCTAACTTTTCTGGGGAAGTAAGCAAGCACATCAGGCTGTCAGTTCTGAGCAATTAAGTATTTAACATCTGTGCTGCTGTGTTGGAACACAAGAATTGTTTTGACAAGCATTAGAAAACAGACATTTTTCTCGGCTCTAACTCATTAGCAAATTTCCAACCAAAGAAAGCATTCCTTCCCTTCTGCTGCTGTGCAGACATGACAAAACAAAGGCATAATGCGAATATCTCAAGGTACCTGCGTTTTAAAGAACAGGGCTCATTTTATTGTAATAGACTGCGTTAAGTAAAGCAGACCAATGTTGCTCATTTTATTGTAATAGACTGCGTTAAGTAAAGCAGACCAATGTTGCTCATTTTATTGTAATAGACTGCGTTAAGTAAAGCAGACCAATGTTGCTCATTTTATTGTAATAGACTGCGTTAAGTAAAGCAGACCAATGTTGCTCATTTTATTGTAATAGACTGTGTTAAGTAAAGCAGACCAATGTTGCTCATTTTATTGTAATAGACTGCATTAAGTAAAGCAGACCAATGTTGCTCATTTTATTGTAATAGACTGTGTTAAGTAAAGCAGACCAATGTTGCTCATTTTATTGTAATAGACTGTGTTAAGTAAAGCAGACCAATGTTGCTCATTTTATTGTAATAGACTGCGTTAAGTAAAGCAGACCAATGTTGCTCATTTTATTGTAATAGACTGTGTTAAGTAAAGCAGACCAATGTTGCTCATTTTATTGTAATAGACTGCATTAAGTAAAGCAGACCAATGTTGCTCATTTTATTGTAATAGACTGCCTTAGGTAAAGCAGACCAATGTTGCTCATTTTATTGTAATAGACTGCATTAAGTAAAGCAGACCAATGTTGCTCATTTTATTGTAATAGACTGCCTTAGGTAAAGCAGACCAATGTTGCTCATTTTATTGTAATAGACTGCGTTAAGTAAAGCAGACCAATGCTTAAAGTACGTAGTGCAAAAAAAAATCATTCCAGCCAATCTTACTTCATGTATATTGCCATCATTTTGTAGGTCTTATAATCCAAATGATCCACCGCTCCTCCCAGATACTCCAATGCTACACTTCCAGTCATCTTCGAGATGTCTCATGAAGGAACGAAGTCGATACTGAAAACATGCCAGTCATAGGAAGAGCAGTGATACTCAAAGGTCTGGCTTCTGGAAGTTTGAGTTAAGGAAAATGTGTTAGCGCTGTGTACTCTAACACCTTCAGAATCCTGTCATCTCCTCATACATATTCAGTACAATGAAGTACAACAACAACAACAACAACAAAAACGGAATATTAAATATACAACTATCCCTAAAACAAGCACACACAGTTCCAGGGATGCTGTGAAACTAAAGTTTCAGAATTTCAATCAGAGCCCAAACTTTTTGTTATTTAAACACAGATTAATGAGAGAAATGTAACCAGACTGCACAGAGACACATGAACATAGGTCATGTTTAACACAGCATCAATGTACTTGCATTTTACTTGCTCTACCGAAGACCACTGATTGCCCTTACTCAAACCTTTTAAGAACTTTGAATAGGATACTCCACTTCTAAATCAAATAAACTAAGTGACCATTTTACAAAGACAAGCTTTTCTGTGGATGAGTTAGTATTAGCTAACTACATTGTGTAATGATATGGATCATTTTTTAAAAAGCCTGCTTCTAAGATGGCCAGTGAGGAATGTATGGAAGGCATGTTTCAAAAGCGAAAAGTCGTAAATATGATGAAAAAATATATTGAGCAGGGGTTTACATGTGCTGGATCCGGGACTAACCCACAACCGCAGTGTGTTCTTTGTGGTGAAATACGTGCTCAAGAAAGTATGAAGCCTTCACAAATGCGCCGTCATTTAGAAACCAAGCATCCTTCCCTGAAGGACAAACCAATTGATTTTTTTTCCAGAGGATGTCATTTTTTAAGCAAGCAGTGTGAATACTAAAGCTCCTACATGGTGGCTTTAAGCATAGAAAAAAAAGTGGTAGCCCCACACCATTGCTGAATCACTATAAAAGCGGTAAGCCCCACACCATTGCTGAATCACTATAAAAGTGGTAAGCCTCACACCATTGCTGAATCACTATAAAAGCGGTAAGCCCCACACCATTGCTGAATCACTATAAAAGCGGTAAGCCTCACACCATTGCTGAATCACTATAAAAGCGGTAAGCCCCACACCATTGCTGAATCACTATAAAAGTGGTAAGCCTCACACCATTGCTGAATCACTATAAAAGCGGTAAGCCCCACACCATTGCTGAATCACTATAAAAGCGGTAAGCCTCACACCATTGCTGAATCACTATAAAAGCGGTAAGCCCCACACCATTGCTGAATCACTATAAAAGTGGTAAGCCTCACACCATTGCTGAATCACTATAAAAGCGGTAAGCCCCACACCATTGCTGAATCACTATAAAAGTGGTAAGCCTCACACCATTGCTGAATCACTATAAAAGTGGTAAGCCCCACACCATTGCTGAATCACTATAAAAGTGGTAAGCCTCACACCATTGCTGAATCACTACAAAAGTGGTAAGCCCCACACCAATGCTGAATCACTATAAAAGCGGTAATCCCCACACCATTGCTGAATCACTATAAAAGTGGTAAGCCTCACACCATTGCTGAATCACTACAAAAGTGGTAAGCCCCACACCAATGCTGAATCACTATAAAAGCGGTAATCCCCACACCATTGCTGAATCACTATAAAAGTGGTAAGCCTCACACCATTGCTGAATCACTATAAAAGTGGTAAGCCTCACACCATTGCTGAATCACTATAGCGCGATGTGCTGCCGATATGGCAACCATGCTGCAACTTGATTCTGCAAGTAAATTAAAAGTTGTATACCCCTTTCAAACGATTCAGTTGCACGGCACATTCATGAAAAGCAGGTGCACCCATCACACTGAAAAGGTAGGATATATTGTGTTTTTGAATTTTAATGTTTTTTGAAGTTGAAAATGTTTAGAT
This sequence comes from Acipenser oxyrinchus oxyrinchus, assembly GCA_030684275.1. Classification (NCBI taxonomy): domain Eukaryota; kingdom Metazoa; phylum Chordata; class Actinopteri; order Acipenseriformes; family Acipenseridae; genus Acipenser; species Acipenser oxyrinchus. The sequence continues at coordinate 18,368,610 of CM060268.1, forward strand.
TACTAAATAAGTCTTTGACTGTCAATGCACTTTTTAAAGAGTGTGATTTAAATGTTTTGAAATCTTAAATTTGTTTAAAAATATAGCTGTATGTTTAAATTTTACTTACATGGAAATTGGGGGTTGCGAGTTGTTCACCCTCAGAAAAAGGGCGTCCAAGACTAAAACGTTTGAGAACCCCTGGTTTAGACTAAAATGTAATGAACGTCCAGCAACTCTTACATTATAATGGGAATGCAAAATGTTCATTTAAGAACAATAATTTACTGTAGAACCTCTTCACAAAGCTTTAAGGATGGTGTGGCAGTGACCCCCTCCACTGTGAGTATTGTGTTATATGTTGCGTGTGGTGTGTTAATGTTGGTGTATATATATTGGTGCACAGGATATAAAGGGGCTGTGGAGCACAAGTGATTTAAAATATATAGGTATTAAAACCAAGACTCGTCTAGGACAACTGGAAGCTGCTACAGACTGGAAAATGCTGGCAGATGTTGGACAACGGCTTATTTTTCCACCTGAGATTGCCACCACTAACTTTCAACCAGATATTGTCTTGTGGTCTGGATCAGCACACCTCGTTCATCTGTTAGAGTTAACAGTGCCATGGGAGGATGCTGTAGGTGAGGCGTATGAAAGGAAGAAACTTCGGTACGCTCAACTAGCTGCTGAAGCGGAACAGCGAGGATGGAGAGTTTACGCAGTGGAGGTGGGTTGTCGAGGATTTGTGGCACACTCTACAACCCGGTTTCTCAGAGATGTCGGATTCAGTGGTCAAGAGTTGCACTGCACAGTGAAGAACTTATCTGAAGCAGCAGAAAGGAGCAGCAACTGGCTGTGGTTGAGACGGAAAGATTCTCGTTGGGGATTTCAAGCACAATAGAAAGAAAGCGTTGATAAGGTAAGTCAGCTGAGCTTAGCTGAGTTGGGGACGGAGGGGGGTGATGCTGGGATGCCAGAATCACTGTCGAGCCCTCTTGAGGTGTCGTGGGCTAGTCGACGAAACACCAAGGATGGAAGGTGCCCACTTGAAGACCCCAGAGATGTACCTTACTCAGCTCAATCCAGACGGTTGTCATGCTGAGGCTCTGGGGACCGCACTGTGGTTGATCCCCGGAGCCAGCATCGCAACCGTTGTGTGTGCTGATGCGCTAGGGAGGCAAAATAAGCTGATCCCTGGAGCCAGCATTACACTTCAGCCATCAACACCAGGCAGAAGGATATCTACATCATCAGATGGAAGGAAACGCAAATGGATGGAAACGCAGATGGATCACATTAGTTTACTGTATAGCTACGTCTTAGTTGGTGCTTATCTTGGCAAGAGCCGAGTCTAAAATCAGCATGAAGTTTTAACATCTACGCTCATGTAATGGAAATCGTTGTATTTAGGCACGAGGATTACACAATCACTTCACGTGCAGATAAAATGTGTTTTAATATGTGAGCACGGGGAGTGCACAGATTAGTTCACATGCAGATGTACCGAGATTCCAATTGAATGATTGATTAGCAATCAAGCCTCGGTACAGCTGCATGAAAGGTGCAGTGTTTCACTCACTCGGGTTGTGTGTTTGAGAGTGAAGAACAGGTGTGGAGAGGAGAAAATAATAATAGTATTAAAATAACAAATGCTACTTGTGCGAGAGGACTCGCACGATACTTGTCTAGTGTTCGTCCACTGTGTTTGTCTGTCTGTTTTGGCTACCGTGCCGTTTTTATTTTACAGTGATTTTGTTTTGTTCAACCTTTTTATTTGCAATAAACCGGCGCAAGCAAGCGCATTCACCATTTCACCTCACAGTACTGTGTGTTTCTTCCGGGTCTGACGTCACCGCTCAAGCCATCCTGTGACAGACGTTTTTAATAAAATTTACTGTTGAACCTCTTCACAAAGCTTTCAGGACTGTTTTCATAATTTACTGTAGAACCTCTTCAAGCTTTAAGGACAGTTTTAATAATTTACTGTAGGACTGTTTTAATTATTTACTGTAGAACCTCTTCACAAAGCTTTCAGGACTGTTTTAATAATTTACTGTAGAACCTCTTCACAAAGCTTTCAGGACTGTTTTAATAATTTACTGAAGAACCTATTCACAAAGCTTTCAGGACTGTTTTAAGGAATGTTTTGTTTATAACTGTTTTTTTAACCCCATTTTGATTAATTCAATCATATAAAGCTTACTTGGTTTCAGGCAGGAAAACCTTGCAAGCTTTATATTTTGCGTTTCAAGCAGGAAATCTACAGTACAAGTGCCTGGTACATTCATTGGTTAATCTACAAGCCTTTTACCAGGAAGTTCCAATTAACCTAAAAAGTGTGTGTGTGTGTGTGTGTGTGTGTCTGCACCTGTTTAACAAAGCAAAAAAGTTATCGTCAAAAGTTTACATAGCCCAATGTATGGATATTTGGGGTATGTACACTTTTGATGACAACTTAATAATAAAATGTAGATATTTACAAATACTCCCCAATATAAACAGTTAATAAATTCAAATATTCGGAACGCTTGTGTCTCAAGTCGTTCTTCTCTTTTTGTGATGCTGCAGTGGCACTGCAGCTTCTTCCTGTTTAGATTCCGAGGGGGAGGAGCCGAGCCGCACGTTGTGCGTGAGCCATCCTAAAGGCCGGTGAGTTTACACGGCCTTTCCGACGGACCTAAGCTGGCACTGAGTCACGTCTTTAGTTGGCCATTTTTAGGACAGCTGAGAGTAGGCCGTGTGCTTTTACACTGCAGAAAAAATACCTGACGGCCCAAAGCCATCCTAAAAACGGACCAAAATAAGTCCAGCCTACAACAAAGGAAATAAAGGCACATTAAAAGCCTTATGTGTGGAAACTTTTCAAGCAGCATTCTCTGCTTATTCAAAAAGAAAAACTTTTGTTCAACACATTAAACTTTTAAACTGTTGCTGGCTTTTTGGGTAATCTGTCTTGCCATGTCGTAGTATTATTATTATTTGTTTAGCAGACACCTTTATCCAAGGCGACTTACAGAGACTAGGGTGTGTGAACTATGCATCAGCTGCAGAGTCACTTACAATTACGTCTCACCCGAAAGACAGAGCACAAGGAGGTTAAGTGACTTGCACAGAGTCACACAGTGAGTCAGTGACTGAGGTGGGATTTGAACCGAGGACCTCCTGGTTACAAGCCTGTTTCTTTAACCACTGGACCACACAGCCTCCTTGCTATGAATGTTAAACTTGACACCTTTTACTTCAACAACTCGTACTGTATATGTGGACTGTGCCCTATGTATGGAAACTTTTGAAGCAGTTTCTGTGTTTATTCAGGCACAACAAAACTTTACACTTTATATATCGAACTTGAGATCTTTCAGAACAGCCTGGATTTCTGCACCTTTGAAAGGTTTTTACATCTCCGATTTCTGGTAAATGGGTTGCCTTCGAAGTCCTTGATTCTTTTGGAGGCAGTGGAGTCAGTTTTTTGTTTTTTTCTGTGGTGGATTGTCATTTTCACTGGATTCTGAGGATGAAGTGGTATCACTTTCAGGTATTGCTTAACCTCTTTACATGGTACAGCCAATGTCTTGCATTGTGAATGATACTGAAGCCATGAATTAGCTGCTGTCAAATCAGCCATATGCAAAATTACCTTTACAGTCTATTTATTTGTTTTGTAGGCGTTTCTGTAGTAAGCAATCTGTCGATCTATGCGATTGATTTGTTGTAGGCAGCAACTGCCTGGGCCTGTGGGACGTCAAGGTACCATTTGTCCTTTTTAGACCAATGACAGCAACTGACCTGCGGCTCAACTGAATCGCAAGAAGAAGCAAGAAGTGTCTCCTTATCATACCATTTGATGATTTCTACCGCCTTGTCATTTCTGAGTACCATATCTGTTGATCCTCTTCCCTTTCTTTAAAGATATTTTCTACTAAGCAGCTTGTTACTTTTAGGAAGTCTCTTTCTCATTAAGGTTCCAGTACAGAACAGCCCCTTCTGCAACAAGACGTCTGCGAACTTCAGAGACGTGAACAATCTGTCAAAGTACACACAGTGCCTTTTCCAGCTGTGCTGTTAAATGTGCTACAACAGCTGGTCCTTGGGTTATTTTTTTGGTCTCCTGTAGCATTCCCTAACATTGCAAGCAAGTTGTCTATCCCCTGGTACAGCTCAAAGTCCAGCACTATACTATTGGCTACAGCTAACACATAATTCAAGATCCCCTCAGGATTTGTTTTTCGGATTTCTCTAAATGTCACACAGCCAATTCTTCAATATCAAGACTAATTCAAACAGTAATTTGCCTGGGACATTCAATTTCATCATTCGCATTATTTTTCTAACCACAGTCTAGACTAATTTACCAGAAGGGAATTACTTCAGTTAAGTTATAAAGAACCATCTCTACACATTTTCACAAAAGCTGCTCGTCGTCTTAGAATCTATTATACTTGCTTCTCTAATGTATTGCTTCCCGCCCCTGATAAACTGGATGTTCTATCACTCTCACATACCAATCCTCCAGATCAACTAACCATCTCAATGGATCCAATAGAAAATCTATTCTAATTTGGAAATGACGCTGCAGGACATTCAAGGGTCTGCTCCAACATTCAGGATACAAATGTCACTGCAGGATATCTAAGATCTACTCTAACCATCTTCCAAACCACCCATCACAAAGGAGTCCTGGAGTTCTGTCAACGTTCTACGTTCCGGATTCTTCTCCCCATTCAAGGATATCCTTCTAGAAACTACGTCGTTTCTGCTACTGTGGGTTCCTCTGGCATTAATAAGGTAATTGTCTAATAGGTAATTCAGGCTCCAGCCACAGTACAGATGACCCACTCCGGGCTCAGACAAACTGAGAGTATTAAAGAGTTGTAAGGAGAAGGATAGTAAAGAACGAATGCTACCAAACCAGCGAACAAGGTACTCGTTTTTCTAATAAGATTTATAATTGTTTGTGTTATTTTTACTTTGGCCAGAGTGCCCTTTTCTTTTTGTGTTTTGTTGAAATCTTTTGTTTTATTATTTAATAAATATGCGGTGCGGCCGTTTCAGCCCCATACCTTTTGTTTGACTGCTGCGTCCTGAGCCTGACCTCAGCGCCCACACGCCACACAAAGCCATCTGTGACAACACCCAACAACTTCTACTTAGTTTCAATCATCTAGGTTATAGACATCTTAGCACAGCAGTTTTTATCACTGAATGTCTCAAAATAAGCTAAATAAATGTAATAATTGTATTGACACATTCTAAAGTTATTTAAGCAGGTTACATCAAGCATTTAACATGTTTAATACATTGCAAATAGTATTACTATGGAGGCACCATCAAGAAGTGATATATATATATATTTCCCATGACAGCATGTGTGTAGTTATTTGAAATGTTAACCTATAGGTGGGGTTCAGGGGGTGGAGCTAGGCACCAACAACCTATCATCTGCTGTCATCAATTAAATCTACCTTATTTAAACATTAGTCGCCTCTACCTAGCTGTCTTGTGTTTTTTCGTTTTGGCATAAACCTAAGCGATTTCAAGACCCATCAACTTTTGTATACCTCAATAATGGAGTACTTACAGCAGTTGTCATCGGATTCAGAGGATTTCCAGGATTTTCTGTCATTACCAGATCATTCTTCTCCAGCTTCAATCCAGGGTCCATCCAGTCTCCGTTTTTTCTCCACTTATGGCATTTCAGTTACATCTGATCAGGCTCCCGATCAGGTTCCAGTTCAAATGTTGCCTACCGTTCCTGCCACCCAAACATCGAATCTGCACCAATCCAAGCGACTTCGCCTCAGGACGCCTCCGGATCGATTGTTTTGGAAGGACTGGCCCATGAATAAATTGATAAAACCCTCCTTAAAAACGGTAATGCGATTCCGCAGGGAGTGATAGAGAGTCTCTTTTCATTCTCTATTGCAATTCAGTATCAGCAGAACCAGTTTTTCCTCCGAAAAACATAATCAGTCAGCGCTTCAGCCATTCAGCATCCTAAAACAGACAGCAGGCAGTCTATTCCGGATCTAGCCACCCCCACAACTAGCACCGCTAACCAGCAGCCAGCCATTGAAATCCAACATTCGCAAATATTTAAAGAGATAAAATCATTTATGCAGCCTTTTTCCGATACTCTATCTTCGGTCAGTTCTCAACTGTCGGATCTAGATAAAAGGGTGTCTATTATGGAATAGGGAAAACAATCTTCAGCGCTGTCATTAACTCCAGCATCAAACACTGCAGCGCCGCCTACAGCTTCTTCTGGTCCAGCCCTAATTTCAGCCAGCGAAGCAGATCCTCCAAAATTCAACCTCGCTACTGCATCTACATACGGATCCTCCTCTCCAACTGCAGCTAGACGTCACACTATATCTCCAAGAATCAGACGTAACATTCTCGAAGGTAAGGACATTAATCTTGTTTCACTATTAATGACGACTTCGGAATTCTTGGATCATAGAGTAGTGGATTGTGGAGATTTGGCAGTAACTCTAAAATCCAGAGATCCCAGACTGATTAAAAATCTTACATTAGGGAATTTGTCCTTGCTTTCTCCATATTCAGAGATGTGTTATGCTCGGTATATCCTAACCGAGAGCTGAATTGGACTCCTACTAATACTATATCGTGGAGCTGTCTGTCAGATAATGGGGACTATGTTTTTGAGTATCATAAATCATTCTCCGCAAAAGCAGCAGCGATATTGGCAGCAGATAATCACATCATCAATTGGGCTAAACCCGACACAGATCTATTTAATAGAATTTTTGGTGGTCTAAGAGCTAACGCATGTGGGGTCTGCGCTTCAACAGCTCACACATCATCCCTCTGCCCTAAAGCTGCAATTGCATCAACTTCTAAAGCACCCGGTTTCGCCGCTAATTCATACAGATCTTCAGTACCTAATCCTATACATTGTTCGAGGGGAGCTGAAGAGTCTACAAGGAAAGAGAAATACAGGCGCAGTATTAGATTTTCAGGAGGAAGATAAATCTGCAACAATTTCAATACTGGCTTCTGTTCGAATAGGCAATGCAATTTTATCCACATGTGCAGCAATTGCGGAGACGCTCACTCTAATTCAATCTGCCCTTTAAAACGCAAGTGACTTTCCCCGATGCTCACAGTCTTTACTCCTATAAACATCCCGGCGTTATCAAGTAAATTACAGAATCATACCGACAGTAACTTAATTAATTATCTGATAGACGGATTAAAAAATGGTTTTTCAACTGGTCTTACTCAAATTCCTTCTTCCTCGTTCAAAAGCAAAAATCTTTATTCAGCGACTCAAGATCCAGAATCAGTGCAGTCTCTCATCGAGAAAGAAATTAAAAAAGGATTTATAGTCGGTCCATTTCTAGCTCCTCCTTTTCCAGTATATAGAATTAATCCTATCAGCATTGCCACGAGGAAAATGTCAGGAAAAAAGCGTCTCATTATTGATTTATCAGCACCACGGGGGTCAAACACCAGCAGCATTAACTCATTAATTCCCCAAGATCAATTTTCCCTGCATTACATCACTATTGCAGATGCAATACATTCAATTAAATTAGCAGGTTGTGGTTCCTGGTTAGCAAAAGCAGATATATCAGACGCATTTAAAGTAATGCCAATCCATCCTTCTCTCCGTCACCTGTTTGGTATATGCTGGGAAGGGAAGTTTTATTTTGCCACCCAATTGACTTTCGGCTGCCGACAGTCTCGAAGATATTTGATACCCTGTCAGAAGCATTATGCTGGATTCTTCTTAATGTCTATCATGTCCCATTCTTGCTCCACTTGCTGGACGATTTTTTAGTAATTTCTCCTCCTTCAGATGCACCAGCAGAAGCGATTTCCAATCTTAAAAGCTTATTTTCTGAAGTTGGCGTTCCGCTTTCAGAAGAGAAATCAATCGGTCCCCTTCATTCTTTGGAATTCCTTGGAATCATTCTAGATACAGAAAAGTTTGAAGCCAGCCTGCCTGAGTCTAAACTTAACCATATTCGTTTTCTCATCCACAATTTTCAGATCAGTAAAACAATTAAAAAACGGGCACTGCTTTCATTGCTGGGTTACTTTAACTTCAATAATGTATCATTCCACAGGGAGGACGTTTATATCTCGACTGCTAGCGCTGGCATCAACAGCAAAAATCTGAACTCCTATATAAATATCTCTTCAGAAGCTAGGAAAGACATTAAAATGTGGTCTGCGCTTATTCAGCACTGGAACGGTCTCTCTATGTTTTATGATGATTTCATTTCAGCTCCACACGATATGGCTTTATTTACTGATGCCTCATCTCTGGGATTCGGAGGTCTATTTAACAATCAATGGTTTTGCAGTACATGGCCTGAGGAAATCGAGAACATATCTCCTCATCTAAAATCCACAGCTCTGCTAGAGATATACCCAATAGTAGCAGCTGCCCAGCTATGGGGTCATCTCTGGTCTAAGAAATCAATTCTATTTTACTGTGATAATTCAACTACAGTGCATATTATAAATAAAGGTCGTTCCTCTTCCCCTCTTATCATGCAATTGCTGCGTCGGCTAGTATGGATTTCAGTCTCTAATAATTTCCTAATACAAGCTCGCCACCTACCGGGCATTTTTAATAATGCAGCATATGCTCTTTCTCGTTTACAGATTTCCAAATTCCACAGTTTGCTGCCTACAGCTCTGCAATATCCAGCAGCAACGCCACAGTTCAATCAGCTGATTTTCAACTAAATCCAACTATTAATAAACTTCTTATTTCAGCTCAAGATTACATGGCATCAGCACTTGCCCCATCTACCAGATCCTCGTACTCTACAGGTTGGGCATGTTATGTAACTTTCTGTTTACAAAGCAGGATTAATCCTACTCCATTCAACCAGGACTGGATCATGGCGTTCATAGTGCATGCAAAGGACTCTCTACATCTGGCACCAGCTACAATCAGACTATATTTGTCAGGAATTCAGTATCAATTTTGCTTGATGTCCATCAATTCCCCAACTCTATTATCAATTCCAGAGGTTCGTCTCCTTTTACGAGGAATTTCCAAGTGCTCTCCGGCTCCTTCTTCTGCTCGCCTGCCTATTTCTATAGACATTCTCAGTAACTTGATTTCAATTCTCCGCCATGGCTGTTTTTCTCCATTTGATGATTTAACTATGGAAGTCATATGTCTATCTGCATTTTTTGGGTTTTTGAGATGTTCTGAATATACAGTTCTTTCTATTGCCAGCTTTCCTACCCTTGGTATCCGCTGCAGTGACCTCAAGCTCATCCCAGATTCTCATTTCATCTTATTTCTTCGCATTTCAAAAACAGATCAACTGCGGCAAGGACAATGTATTCAGCTTTCTAAGATCAACTCTCCTCTGTGTCCCTTCACTTCCATGTTGAAGTACATTGCAGATCGCAAGGCCATTTCATCCTCCGACCCTTTGTTTATCAATTCAAGCCGGTCCATTGTATCAAGGCACTGGTTTTCAACACACCTTTCCACCGTGGTGTCCAGAGCAGGTCTTCCTTCGCAATTCTACACTCCTCATTCATTTAGAATAGGGGCAGCTACTTCAGCTGCAAAAGCCAACATTAACCAGCATTTAATTAAAAATATGGGGCGCTGGACTTCATCAGCAGTTGAAACTTATATTCGTTCTTCATCATCTGAAATATCCTCCGCACATCAGTCCATTGCTAGTATGTCCGGAGTGGGGATGACCTTTCTGCCTGGGCCTCCAAAGATTTCCCCCTAAGAAATTAAATTAAAAGAAAGGGTTTTTTTTCTTTCCACTGTGCAGAGGGCCTTCACATAGTCATTAGGGTACAGTCTACTAACCCCTTTGTCACGTTAAGTGTTTATTTTCTTTCGTCTAAATGTTTTCTCTTTTCTTTTTTCTTATGCATTGGCGGTTCTCTCTTTTTCTTCTTCACGCTAGCGCCAGCGGGAGCCGGGGTCCATCTTTTGGGGGTTAGTGATTCCACTTTCTCCAACCCTTTGTTAAGCTCCGCTTCATTTACCTCATAGAGGAGGGTTCTCCATGAGTCAGAGGGGACCCCGCCAAACCCTTCCATCTGCATGTATGTTTCTTTTGGGATTCTTCTTTCAGGTCTGATGCCTCTATGTGAGGGTCCCCAGCGGTGGCATCCCTCGTGTTTGTCGGGTCTCCTCAAAGACGGTGGCCCTCTCCTGTTTGTCGGGTCTCCTCAGCGATGGAACCCCTTCTATTATGTTGGGCTTCGAAGAGGCGGAACACCACGCATTATATGTTTTAACAGATACTAACTTTATGTTTTCTTTCCGGTTCGCGAGCCTCTTCGTATGTCGGGTAACCTCGGAGACGGTGCCCCTCTCGTATGTCGGGTCACCTCAAAGACGGTGGCCCCCCTCCTGTTTATCGTGTCTATCGATCAAGTAAATGTTGGGCCTTGAAGAGGCGGAGCCCCTCTCTCCTTGTGTATATGTTTACTAACTCTGTCAATAAACACTATCAGGTGGCATAGCTCCGCCCCGTGAAGTCAGCGTTGTAGAGACGCTTGTAGTTGTTATTGAGTAGTCTGGCAAAGAGATTTCTCGCAGTGCATTGAGTCCACGTGATTGAAGAAAAGTTTATTTTTAGTCCAAAAGAAAGAAATAGGCAGTCTTTTGAGTTCACTGCAGCAGGAATATTTTCTTTCTTAGCAAAGCATTCAAACAAGCAGTCTTTTGATTCACTCCAGCACAGGGAAACACAAAACAGGAACCAGGAATCAGGAAGTTAATGTTAATGTTTTGATGAGCAATCCAGGGAGATATAGCAAGAGAGAGAGAGATATCTTACATGTCCTGTGTTAGATTATTGTCTTTCAATTGTTCGACTCCCCTAGTGATTTCATTGGTAAATCCTCAATCAGGTCATCTTATTGGCTGTTTTGAATGTAAGCAGATAAGAACGAGTCCTGCATAAAAGATTAATTCTCAAACTGAACGCAGTAGGGATTCAAGGAAATGCATGCACATGGATTAGGGAGTGGTTAACATGTAGAAAACAGAAAGTACTGATTAGAGGAGAAACCTCAAAATGGAACGAGATAACCAGTGGTGTACCACAGGAATCAGTATTAGGTCCTCTGCTATTCCTAATCTACATTAATGATTTAGATTCTGGTATAGTAAGCAAACTTGTTAAACTTGCAGACGACACAAAAATAGGAGGAGTGGCAAATACTGTTGCAGCAGCAAAGGTCATTCAAAATGATCTAGACAGCATTCAGAACTGGGCAGACACATGGCAAATGACATTTAATAGAGAAAGGTGTAAAGTACTGCACGCAGGCAATAAAAATGTGCATTATAAATATCATATGGAAGATACTGAAATTGAAGAAGGAATCTATGAAAAAGATCTTAGGAGTTTATGTTGACTCAGAAATGTCTTCATCTAGAATGTTGGGAGGCTATAAAAAAGGCCAACAAGATGCTCAGATATTTTATGAAAAGTGTTGAATTTAAATCAAGGGAAGTAATGTTAAAACTTTACAATGCATTAGTAAGACCTCATCTAGAATATTGTGTTCAGTTCTGGTCACCTCGTTACAAAAAGGATATTGCTGCTCTAGAAAGAGTGCAAAGAAGAGCGACCAAAATTATTCCGGGCTGAATGGCCTCCTCTCGTTTGTAAACTTTCTTATGTTCTTATGTAACCGGCCTAGCAAACACATCAGGTATACTGACGGCCTACATGGACGGCATACTGCGAGAGGCCTCGCTCCAGGTCTCCGGTTTTCAAGGGCAAGCCCTGGGCCGGAGCCTGGCAAGTGTTACAGTGGCTCACAGACAACTGTGGCTGTCGCAAGCAAGGGTCCCGAATGCGGATAAGGCTGTGCTGCTAGACATGCCGATATCCCCAGGGCATACTTTTGGGCCAGCCATGTAGGAGATCCTGCAGCAATCCCACCGAGAACGCGAGGCGTCTCGGCAAATGGACGCGCTACTCCCTCCCCGCACTCTGGCGCGGGGCAGGTCGAACCGTTGGCAGGCTCCTCCGGTGCGAACTCTCACCAGGATGGGTCCAGTTCCCACAGCTCCGCTGGGTGACCTGAGGCGCCACCTACAGGCCACAGCAGCATCGAGCAACCGCACCCCCCCGCAAGGCAAGGGGAACGCAGGACGTGGCAAGTCCACACAGCAGCGTTCCAGGAGATTCCAGAGCCGCCGCCCTAGGCAGCCGCCTCAAACAATTCAGTTTCGATTGGGACCTTCCTCTCTTCCGAGGAGTCATGAATACTTTCATGACAGATCCAGGTCGGCACTTCAGAAGGAAGTTGTGCAAGCAAGCCATCCATTTCGTAGACCCCACCTCCCACGGCAAGGGATTCTACTCGAGGTATTTTCTGGTACCCAAGAAGGATGGCGGCCTTCGCCCAATCCTAGACCTGAGGTTCCTCAACGGGTTCTTGAAAGAAAGGAGGTTCCAGATGCTGACTCACTATCACATTCTCAAGTCAGTCCAGCCAAGTTCACCACCGTGGACTTACGGGATGTGTATTTTCACATTCCCATTCGTCCAGAGCACAGGAAGTACCTCCGCTTTGCCTTTCAGGGAAGCGTTTACAAGTTCTCTGTGCTGCCGTTCGGCCTCTCGTTAGCTCCTAGTATGTTTTCAAAATGCGTGGACGCTATCCTGGCTCCCCTGCGGCTGCAGGGGATCACAGTAATAAACTATCTTGATGACTGGTTGATCTGGTCCACACGGCGGTTGTGACAGAGCTGGGCCTCACCATGAACAATGCAAAGAGTCAGCTTACACCGGTGCAGTTGGCGACGTCACCTCACCCTGTTTCGACAGGGAACGGAGGTTACTTTGGTATTGTGCCAGAAACTGTTGGGTCTGATGGCTGCAGCCGTATCAGCCATCGAGCTGGATTTACTTTGCATGCGCCCGCTGCAAGTGTAGCTCAATGCGTTTCGATAACATCCCAAGCGTAACAGACACAGTCGGCTGACAGTGTCTCACATGTGTTCGACAGCCCTGCACTGGTGGAGGACGACCTCTCACCTGCGTGAAGGTTTGTGGATGGGAGTGGTGTTAAACCGGAAAGTGGTGACAATGGACGCCTCCAACTTGGGTTGGAGGGTGGTCTGGGAAAGGAGAGGAGTCTGCGGATCCTGGTCGGGCCGCTGGACGTCCCTGCACATAAACATGCTGGGGTTGCAGGCCATTTTCCTTGCCCTCCAGCACTTCCTCCCGGTGCTGCAGGATTTACATGTGTTGGTCTGGATGGACAGCACAGCAGTGGCGGCATATGTCAACCACCAGGGTGGCTTACGGTCCCCAGGGTTGCAACGCATTGCCTTCTGGCTTTTGATGTGGGCTCAAAGGAACCTGCTGTCCCTATGGGCGATGCATATTCCTGGAGTGGTGAACTGGGCAGCGGACCTCCTCTCGAGGGAGGGTGCGCATGCGTCAGAGTGGTGGCTCCACCCTCAGGTGGTGAAGCGCATTTGGGAACGATTCGGGAAGGCACAGGTCCATCTCTTTACCTCGGCGGAGATGACACACTGCCCCCTCTGGTACTCCCTCCACTGCTTAGGCGGTCCACTCGGCGTCGATGCCCTGGCCCAAGAGTGGCCCAGAGCGCTCCTATACACGTTCCCATCGTGTTCTCGAAAAAGTCTGGTTACAGAAAGTGACAGTTCTCCTTGTGGCCCCCAGGTGGCCCCAGAGAATCTGGTTCTCAAACCTGTGCCAGCTCTTACAAGGCCAGCCCTGGGAGATCCTGCATCGCCTGGATCTCAGTCAGGCGAGAGGCACTCTCTGGCACCCAGAACCAGGCAGATTCCAGCTATAGGTCTGGCCCCTGAACGGGACCACTGGTCAGCCCTAGGGCTATCAGATGCAGTTGTGGGTACATTGTAGAACATAGGGCGGATTCCACTAGGTTGTTGTACGCCTACAAGTGGAAGTATTTTCAGAATTGGTGTCTGACTAGAAGTCATGACCCAGTCTCTTGCCCCAGTTATCTTACAGTTTCTGCAAGAACTGCTTGATGCTGGTAGGTCTCCATCCACATTGACGGTGTATTTAGCGGCTATTTCTGAGTGCCATGCCCCTGTAGATTTGGTATCTCCGGGTGCGTATTTTTTGGCTACCCGGTTTCTTAAAGGCACTCACGGTTACTCCCTCCCAAAAGGGCCGTTCTCCCCGAATGGAGTCTTGATATTGTACTGGAGGCTCTCCCGAAGGCCCATTTGAGCCCATATACTCCATAGAGTTGAAGTATCTATCTGTCTATGAAGACAGTCTTCCTCTTGGCTACATCCTCCGCTAAGCGGGTCAGTGAGCTGCTGGCACTGTTGGTGGGTATGCATATTTGGGATGATGGCAGCAGGGTGTCACTGCGTACAAACCCTGCTTTCCTCCCCAAGGTGATTACAACCTTCCTCATGAATCAGTCTGTGGAACTGGAGTCATTCCATCCACCCCTGTTTTCTTCAGAAGAGGATAGGAGATTGAATTTCCTTGAACTGCTACGTGGATAGGACAAGAGCTCTGCGTCATTCTGACCAGCTCTTTGTCTACCACGGGATACGCACCCTAGGACAGCCCCTCTTGAAGCAGCGACTGTCGCATTGGATTGCGGACACAGTCTCGATTGTGTATGATCGTGCTGGCTTATCCCCACCTGGGAGGGTAGCTGCACATTCCACTAGAGGGTTGGCTACATCTTGGGCACACTTTAGAGGGGCCTCGTTGTCTGATACATGAAATGCGGCTAGCTGGGCTACGCCGCATAAGTTCTCCAGATTCTATCGCCTTAACGTGATAGATCCTTCCTTGCCTTCATTAGGCACGAGGGTCCTTGAGGTTGCACGCTCGCACCGCTAACCTTGGGTTAGGTGGTTCTGACGCGTCCCTCGTATGCTGCCATTCCTTCTCCCTCGCGACGGCTCTGGTATACATTTCTCATACGTAATGTTTTGGTGGTCGTCTTCGAATTGAAAGAGAACGTTAGGTTACTTACCGTAACCCTGGTTCCTTGAAAGAGAAGACGACCACCAACCACTAGGTTGCATCGGTCGCCCTCACAGGTTCGATGCAAAAAAAGAAATGGCTTCTGTGGGATGACGGTTTTAACCCCTCGGTAGGCGGGACTGAGGATGTCCTCCAGGAAGGGGCCTATCGGCAGCTCTGGTATAGAGAGCTCAGTGAATACCTACCAATAGGCAGGCATATCCCATATGTAATGTTTTAGTGGTAATGTAAGGTAAGTAACCTAACGTTCTTCCTGTTGGGATAGTTGAAACAGGTTCATTATAAGAAGGTTGTTATAGTGACTTTAGCCTATATATGTACGTGTGTGTGTGTAGGTAGATAGGTAGACGTAATCAGGGCATGAGAAGTCGCTTCCTTAAAAACAGTGCACTGAACTTTTTTTTTAATCAGCCGCCGTGGCTCTTACAGCAGCATTATCTCCTTCTCCAGTAGATCAGATACAGAAGCAGGATCATTATCTGTGCTTCTCTTCAGAGAGTCACCATGGCAACCATGCACATTCCATCTGTCACACTGGCACCAAAATCTAATTTGTGTTAGAGTAAAAAAAGATATAGCACCAGCACTAAGCCAGAACAGCACTTCACCACTGTCACTAAATAACCTTGTATCAGCCACCACGAGCACAACTGCAAGCACCCAGGACTGGTGACCGTGTTAGTATTATTGTGGGGCGGATATTGTGTTTATTAGTTGGGACTGCAATCCCATTATTGTTTACCCTGTGTGGATAAAAAAGAAATAAAACCTTTTCCAAACAGGATTACAAATCTCTGTCTGTTTCATTACCGCACTGCATAACCCCTGCACTTGCATCCACTCAACCACTTTGCCACACCCACGTAGCTGGCCATTGTGCACTGAGTGGTGCAGAGATCACCCAGTGACCTGCAATGGCTGTTGCCAAGCAACTGAACCCCAGAGAACAAACTCAGCTTGAGCAGTGTGCCCTGAGTCCACCTGGCCTCTTCTTGTACCTCACCAGTCGTCTCTGATAATTCCTGATGTAGGAGGGGGCAACTGCAATTATAGATCTGATACATTTCATGAATATCAAGCAGGATTTTACTTATAAAAACAGACTTTGAAAAACAATGCATTTTAGCCTGCCATTATAAAGATTCACAACATTGTCGAAAGACTAACTTAATATAAATGGAAAAGTTCAACATAATATATATATATATACAGTACTGTGCAAAAGTTTTAGGCAGGTGTGAAAAAATGCTGTAAAGTAAGAATGCTTTCAAAAATAAAATGTTAATGTAAAATGTTAATGGATTATATTTATCAATTAACTAAATGCAAAGTGAGTGAATAGAAGAAAAATCTAAATCAAATCCATATTTGGTGTGACCACCCTTTGCCTTCAAAACAGCATCAAGCATCAATTCTTCTAGGTACACTTGCACATAGTTTTTGAAGGAACTCGGCAGGTAGGTTGGCCCAAACATCTTGGAGAAATAACCACAGTTCTTCTGTGGATTTAGGCAGCCTCAGTTGCTTCTCTCTCTTCATGTAATCCCAGACAGACTTGATGATGTTGAGATCAGGGCTCTGTGGGGGCCATACCATCACTTCCAGGACTCCTTGTTCTTCTTTACGCTGAAGATAGTTCTTAATGACTTTTGCTGTATGTTTGGGGTCGTTGTCATGTCAACCCACCACGTGTGCCCTGGACCCCCTCCCCACTCACCTCTTTCAAGCTGCTGCTCCTGCTCTACTTCCCTTCATCTCCTCCCTTCTCAACACCTCTCTACTTTCTGGTCTCTTTCCCTCTGCCTTCAAAAAAGCCTCTATCACTCCCATCCTCAAAAAACCTACCCTCGACCCCACCTCCCTCCAGAGCTACCGTCCTGTCTCCCTCCTACCCTTCCTCTCCAAAACCCTTGAGCGGACTGTACACCGCCAGCTCTCTGCTTTCCTGTCCAACCACTCTCTGCTCGACCCTCTCCAATCTGGCTTCGCTCTGCTCACTCCACTGAAACCGCCCTCCTATCTGTCACCAACTCACTTAAGTCTGCCCGAGCTGCCTCTCTCTCCTCTGTCCTAATTCTCCTCGACCTCTCTGCTGCCTTTGACACTGTTGATCACTCTATTCTACTATCATCTCTTGCTGACCTGGGGATCTCTGGCACTGCTCTGGCCTGGTTCTCCTCCTACCTCTCCAACCGCACTTACCAGGTAACCTGGCGTGGAGCAACCTCCACACCTCACCCTCTCTTAACAGGAGTCCCCAAGGGTCAGTCTTGGGTCCTCTCCTGTTCTCTCTCTACACCAGCTCCCTAGGCCCCTCATCGCATCCTATGGTTTCTCATACCATTTCTATGCTGATGATGCTCAGATTTTCCTCTCCTTCCCCACCTCTGACTCCACCATCTCCTCCCGTGCCTCTACCTGTCTGTCTGCTATTTCCTCCTGGATGCACTCGCATCACCTCAAACTTAACCTCTCTAAATCTGACCTCCTTTTCTTTCCCTCCTCCTCCTCCCCCTCCTCTGATCTCTCTATCTCTGTTCCTCTGGAATCTACCACACTCTCTCCCTCTTCCTCCGCTAAGAACCTCGAGTCACCCTGGACCCCTGCCTCTCTTATTCCCAGCACATCTCCACTCTGGCACACACTTGCCGATTCTTCCTGAGCAACATCCGAAGAATCCGACCCTTCCTCACCAACTCGCCACCCAGCTCCTGGTCCAGGCCTTGGTACTCTCCCGCCTAGACTACTGCAACTCCCTCCTGGCTGGCCTCCCTCGTCTGCCACCCGTCCGCTCCAGCTCATCCAGAACTCTGCTGCCCGCCTGGTGTTCTCTCTGCCTCGCTTCTCCCACGCAACTCCACTACTCCGCTCACTCCACTGGCTACCGATCACTGCCGCATCCAGTTCAAGACTCTTGTACTAGCCTACAGATGCCTTGACCAGACTGCACCCAGCTACCTCAGACCCTCATCTCTCCCTACACCCCCACTCGACCTCTCCGCTCCGCCTGCACTAGAAGACTGGCTCTACCTCCTCTACGCTCCCCTGCCTCCAGAGCCTGCTCCTTCTCCACCCTCGCTCCGCAGTGGTGGAATGACCTACCTACAGATGTCAGGACCGCCCAGTCCCTGACCACATTCAGCGCCTCCTTAAGACTCACCTCTTCAGACAGCACCTGTAGAACTCCTCTGTTTCTCCCCTGGGACACTTTCACCCTTCCTTAAATTTGCTTTACTTACTCTTACCTGCCCCCTATTTTACTGCATTTAATCCTGTACTTCAGAGTACTGTAATCTGCCAAGTGTTTAATCTGTAGTATTTGGTATTTAATCATTTCATGATGTAACTATCACTGTCACTTATCTGCTGTATTATTGAATTGTATTTTGTCACACTTGTACTTGCTTGAACTGTCATTGTATTTATCTTGCTCTCTTCGGATTCTTCGGATATTACCTGTACTGTAACACTTGAAATGTATTTGCTTACGATTGTAAGTCGCCCTGGATAAGGGCGTCTGCTAAGAAATAAATAATAATAATAATAATAAATGCTGCAGAATAAATTTGGGGCCAATCAGATGCCTCCCTGATGGCATTGCATGATGGATAAGTATCTGCCTGTACTTCTCAGCATTGAGGAGACCATTAATTCTGACCAAATCCCCAACTCCATTTGCAGAAATGCAGCCCCAAACTTGCAAGGAACCTCCACCATGCTTCACTGTTGCCTGCAGACACTCATTCGTGTACCGCTCTCCAGCCCTTGACGAACAAACTGCCTTCTGCTACAGCCAAATATTTCAAATTTTGACTCATCAGTCCAGAGCACCTGCTGCCATTTTTCTGCACCCCAGTTCCTGTGTTTTCGTGCATAGTTGAGTCGCTTGGCCTTGTTTCCACGTCGGAGGTATGTCTTTTTGGCCGCAAGTCTTCCATGAAGGCCACTTCTGACCAGACTTCTCCGGACAGTAGATGGGTGTACCAGGGTCCCACTGTTTTCTGCCAGTTCTGAGCTGATGGCACTGCTGGACATCTTCCGATTGAAGGGAAGTAAGCATGATGTGTCTTTCATCTGCTGCAGTAAGTTTCCTTGGCCGACCACTCGTCTACAGTCCTCAACGTTGCCCGTTTCTTTGTGCTTCTTCAAAGAGCTTGGACAGCACATCTGGAAACCCCTGTCTGCCTTGAAATTTCTGCCTGGGAGAGACCTTGCTGATGCAGTATAACTACCTTGTGTCTTGTTGCTGTGCTCAGTCTTGCCATGGTGTATGACTTTTGACAGTAAACTGTCTTCAGCAACCTCACCTTGTTAGCTGAGTTTGGCTGTTCCTCACCCAGTTTTATTCCTCCTACACAGCTGTTTCTGTTTCAGTTAATGATTGTGTTTCAACCTACATATTGAATTGATGATCATTAGCACCTGTTTGGTATAATTGTTTAATCATACACCTGACTATATGCCTACAAAATCCCTGACTTTGTGCAAGTGTACCTAGAAGAATTGATGCTGTTTTGAAGGCAAAGGGTTGTCACACCAAATATGGATTTGATTTAGATTTTTCTTCTGTTCACTCACTTTGCATTTAGTTAATTGATAAATATAATCTATTAACATGTCTATTTTTGAAAGCATTCTTACTTTACAGCATTTTTCACACCTGCCTAAAACTTTTGCACAGTACTGTATATATATATATATATATATATATATATATATATATATATATATATATATATATATATATATATATTATAACATCATTTTGAGTTTAACCAATGGGTAGGGTAGAGTGTAAGCATAGCTACATTTTGCACAATCTTGCTTATTATAGAGACAGTTATTGAGAACTTCGTAGTAATATTTAGAATTGCTTTTTATAAAGTGTCTTAAGACAACGAAGACATTGCAGTCGATTTGGTTACGAATCAATTTTCAAGAACTTTCTCAGAAAAAATTGAGGTACAGTATACACCAGAAACACATGAACTGGTGAAGGTACCAATTCCTCAGATATAGGTATATGACAGGGTACTCGTGTCACGTATGTGGGTAACTGTTGATATGCATGACAGAGACATGGGAGTTGGAATTGAAACGGCGCTCAGGCGAACAGGATTTATTAACACAAAAGAAAGTAAATAAACGGGTCATGTGATGCTACCAGCGATGGTAATGCACAGAAGACACATACAGGAAACTGTACAAAGGCAAAATAAAACACAATGCAAAAACTACAAATAAAAGGTGCCACACAGGGCAAGCGCTAGCCTTACTAAATGAGGCATCCCGCTCCAGGAACCTGCTACACTACGTAACCCTCGCTATACATTACCTGAGATCAATATGCCCTAACCTAACCTACTTATGAGCCGGTATTCTTACGACGACTCCTGCTGCTGCCTTGGCTGGGCATTGCCTTCACAAGTACCGTGTTGCAGTTTCAGGGTTGCGTAGCTGTAGTTCCTGCAGAGCAGACGCTCTCCTCCTGAGTGTACGCAGCTCCCCTCTGTGTATCATGGCATTGCAGTCGCCTAGAACGATCCCTACCGGATGACACTCATTCAAGACCCACCCACCTGCTGATTGAGGATCGGCACAGCCAATAACTCACTGCCCTTCCTCTCAACCAAACCTAGCAGGCAGCAAGTCTCAAAGGAGCACCCGTCTGTAAACAATCATTTAATCAAACATAACTCCAAAAAACACACAAAACAAACCCGTTTCCACATATAATTTACACCAACACAAATTCCCCTTGTGCAGGGCAATCACCCTGCTACATGGTAATTATGTGGAATTACTTTCTCTGATTTCTGACTACGACAGCATGTTAAGCAATCACTTGTCAATAGCCACAGTATTCTGGGCACCTGTAACAAGATTCCGAATAGCTTAATCTCTTCGGTGCCTCTGGTTCTGCTAGATTCAGAAGTACAAGAAGGAAGCCAAGTACATGGCTGTGTAAACAACCGATGTTCTTTGAAAATGTGTTCCATTTACTAAAATAAAAATAATAATAAAATGCTTTTTAAAAAGACCAAATTTCTATTGGCTTATTTTTATTTTATTTTTAGATTCTATTGATTTTTTAGTATTTCTATCCAGGACAGCCGCTATAATATCGTTACCTTTATTTAAAATGTGCATGGATTAATCTACCGGTTAATCAGCTAAGCCCATAAATAACCAATCAAAAATTGCAATCGATTGACGGCCCTAATTATATATATATATATATATATATATATATATATATATATATATATATATATATATATATATACACACACACACACAGATGAAGTCCACTCAACAATGCAACTTGTTTTACCCTGATGGCAATACCTGCTCACCCCTCCACCGTGCCAGAACTGTGCGCTAATGGTTTGAGAAGCATGACAGACACCAGTTATCTTCTATCGCCACCACAATACCGGACCTACATCTACTTGAGCATGTTTGGAATGAATTTGAAGGAAGCATTCGTCATCATGACCCTCTACCCAGTTGTGTAAAATCAGAATAAGTGAATGGATCCCTCGAGACACCTTCAGCACCAAGTCTATGCCAAGTCATTTCAAATCAGGCAAACAGTGGCCAAAACCAATATGAGATACAGATCCTAATAAAGTGGCCAGGCAGTGTGTCTGCATATATACTGATACACATATACAATGGAGTTCAAAAGTATTGATACACATTGATATTATTACCACCTTGGAAATGTGGACATTTATTTCATGTTTTTGAAGCTTAATTTTAAGCCTACCCCTTTAAAGTGTGGTATTTATCATTTCTTTGGAAAAATATTTTTGGCGGGATCTAGTGGTCTTTAAGGTCTGGTTCCCCTGTCACAGGTTAGACACTTCTTCAGAGAGTGCTGAGGGGATGGGTTGGGCTAATGTTGTTGAGGCAGAACTTTTAACATCGAACATGGCAAAGTTTTGAGATGAATCAGATTCTAGAAACAGGACGAGCTCAGATACGCTAAATACCCTCCTCGTGTTCACATTCTTTGTGCTCCCCTTTCATGGGTAAGTCACACTACTATGTATTACATTTAGTATAGCATTTTCTTGAAGATCAGTTTTGTCTTAAAGTGGAAAGGCTGATATGAGCTAAGTGTACAATTTAAATTATGTACTGTCCCAATTTACCAGTAATGCAGGTGTAGAAACCATCACAGCTTTCACAGGTGATGAAAGTCTCTTACCCTTAGTCACCTTGTGGGGAACTAACTAGAAGCATCTTGTAATGGTCTTCAGAAGATAAAATATTGTTATAAATCCTGCTGATCTTAAACTTTTAAAACTGCAGCACACTTGTATATACACCAAAGTTTCAACAAAATGATGAAAACAAAACAAGAATTGGAATCCAAATAACATGAAGGATACGTGGGTGAGAGAATCATTGTGTTTCGTACATCCTTTTTATTTGACCTTGTGACAGGATTGCTGGGCGGTGATGTCAGGCCAGATGCAGGAAGTAAAAATACTGACACCAAGTCTGCAGTTTTAAGTAATAAAGACTAGGCGTGCCGTTTATTCAAATACAAAAATAAATAAAAAGGTTTAAACAAAAAGAAACTTATTCACAGAGCGAAAATAAATATTTTAAATAAAACAAATCAGGAACACAAAATAATAAATAATACATACAGGTCAGGCTGGGCTGTAGCCTTCACTGATCCTGTATTACGTTTTAGTTTTGTTTTTCTCTCACTCCTCTCGCTCTCTCTCTCCGCTCTAACACCCACACCTTGAGTGCAGCGAGCTGCAGGCTTTTATGCAGGTGACCATCTCCCGATTTAGCAACAAATTAATCACGTAATTAATTTTGGGAGATGGCCACCTTCTGCACAAGGTTTTTAAACTGCTGTGGATGGGGCTACCCATCCATGCTACTAAACAAAACAAATCGGCTACGCCATCATATTTATAAACAAAAACATATAAATAAATCAAATGCAAAATAACACAGGGGCGGAGGGGGAAACCCCGTTCTAAAATAAAGAAATATATTTAAACAGCAGGGCTTACTACCGCCCTGCTACAGACCTTTAAACAGGTACTACATGAAGTAGTAGGCAAGGTGAGACTCCAAAGCCCCTTAGACAGCACTAGTTTGATCTTTTGTCTCTGATATGTGTCATTACTGAACCCTGTGAGCATTTTCTAAAGCTTGCAGCACTGAAACCTGAAAAACAGGCAGCTGTGACATTATTAGGAGACCTGGGTTTCTTTTATGAACATGAAGGTTAGGCCAGAGCGACCCCAATCATGTGGATGAACATCAAAGCGTTCGTTGATTGAGAGAAAACAAAACCAATAGGTCACTGCCCACAGGGGCTAACAGGTTTTATTTTCATAAGAAAAGGTCAAGACAGATTTCACATTTTACAAATTATTCCTTTGAATCTAATGTCCTTTTAATGAGCATGTACTTCTTTAATGTGCTTAGAAAACCCAGATTAAAAAGGAGAGATGCTTTCAAGTGCTGGGGAAATTATCTTGGCTCTTGTTATCTGTTACTAACAAACTGGCCCAGAATAAATGGCACCCAGGGTGCAAGAACAAAGCTAATAGGCTCTGTGTGAATCAGTCATTAGAGTTACTGCAGGAGTGCACCACAGAAACTCATGTAGTCAGTATATTCACATGGCATCTGAAATCCTGTTCAAACTTCATCTGACAATCACATTTAGAAGTCTTGTACAAGGCTTATAGGCTAAGAAACGTCACCCTGAACATTCAAAATGTTTTCGTTCGGCTTCATTTTGGATAAAACTGAATTCGGAATATTTTTGTGGTTGAATTTGGAGTGTGTGATTAGATCATTGCAGGCTGACAGAAGATCAACAATTATGGCCCCAAAAAAGTGTGCACTCCAAGCTCCCCTTTAAAGCTATGATAACTGTGTAATGAGGTTTGGGAATTGGTTGTATTCCGATATTAGGACCTGAATAGCTTTTTTCAAGTACTTTCCAATCAGATTTCTGTCATGTTAAGGCAGGAATATTAAACCAGAACTCAAAGGCAAGTGTAATACAGCACCAGTACATGGCATACTACTAAAGTAATACATGATAATTGTAGTTCGACTACGATACCCTCTGTGGTTAGATAAGTATGAGAGATGCCCTAGAATAATACATGATTACCACAACACTATAAAATGAATATAATTGAAAAATAATTCCATACACACAAGCCAAAAGCCCCAAGGTAGCTTTGGCAGAAGTAGCTTTCTCTCCTTTTTTTATAGTAAAACACACAGCTTCTAATGAGAGATGCAAATCAATCTCAGCAGTCAGTCCTCCCTACACAAACACAGAGGCTGCAGCTCAGTCAACAGTCATCAACACAGCATGTGCTTTACCCAGAAACAAACCATACTGGATATTATTAAATACATAATACATAATAATACATAATAAAGCATAGATTAGGAAGGGATAAACAACTGTCAACAACTGTTTCCAAAGGATTGGGGGTTTATTTAATTGAATTCATTAATTAGTAGATTGACACAATAATTGGTTTTGATTTATGGTGTATTATGTGATTTGTTGTGCATCACTCATTTATTTGGATTATTTCATGTGTGTTAGTAAATGTTGTTTTGTATTTGAACAAGCCACCATCAATCACCTCCAGGTGCAGCATTCCAGCACACCTGTACGAGATCAATTGTACTAGATCTGCCTATATAAACTGGATAGAAACAGAGGAGAACGGAGAATGGGAAACAGAGAACAGAGAACAGAGAACAGAGAACGGAGAACGGAGAAAGGAGAACGGGGGCATTGTGAGCAGTGAACCGAGCAGGAGAGTCCTCTGCACAGAGAGTGCAGCACAAAGGAACGGATAACTGAAGCTCCAGTATCCAGAACAAGAGACGAAGAGCACTGGAAAGTAACCAGGGGAATAAGCGGTTTCTTTTGTTCGTAAATATCACTGTGGTTAATGGATATTAACGAACACTAACTAAAGCGAAGTAGCTTTGGTAGTATACACTGACAAGCAAAGAACTGCCAGGAAGTTAGTGAATAAGACAGTTGGAGATTGTTTTTTGACAAAATACTGCTGCTCTGTATTACTCTCTTGAACAACGCAGGCCCACCCAGAGGATTGGGAGAGATGGAGGGAGAGGACACATTGCCAAGGAGACAGGTGTTGGCCGCCACTACGATTACCCCCAAGGCTAACCCTGCTCTGGTCTGAGTTAAGTACCAGTATTCCAGCCAGCCTAGGTGCAGGAGCACTATATGGCTGAGGCATAGATCTGTGGTGCTTATGCTTAACGCTCTGTTATACTGTTTTACCAGAGTTGGGGTGAAGGGGGGTGGAGGTGTAGAGAGAGCTAGCCTTGCAGTTAGTTGGTGGCTAAGCGTCTGTTCTCTCTCTCTCTCTCTCTCTCTCTCTCTCTCTCTCTCTCTCTCTCTCTGAGCAAAATAATCTGTTATACAATGACATTCAAAATGTGTGTAGAAAAGGAGAAGCCGTACTAATGGGGGATTTCAACTTCCCCTGTATAAAATGGGAGAACCCGGTGGGGAGCACGACGGACGAAATTGAAATGGTGGAAATCACAAATGACTGCTTCCTAACGCAATTTGTCAAGGCACCGACTAGAGGGGAGGCATGCCTTGATTTAGTCTTTTCAAATAATGAAGACAGAATAACTAAAACAGAGGTCAGAGAGCCATTGGCAAACTCAGACCACAACATGGTCTCATTTGAAGTATTTTTTAAAACCCCAAAAGTAATGACTAAAGCTAAGGTTTACAATTTTTGAAAAGCAAACTATGAAGGTATGAAACAGAGACTAACAGAAGTAGATTGAAGTAAAATAGAGAAAACATCCACAGAAAAAGGATGGCTATTTTTTAAAAATGTAGTACTAGAGGCGCAAAACAATTACATCCCAAAAGTAGACACATCTAAATCTAAAACAAAATGGCCAAAAAGGTTTACTAGATCAATTAAAAAAAATATTCAGCGAAAAAAGGCACTTTACAGAGCGTTTGAAAGGGACCAAAAACAAAGTACACAGAAAGAGTACTTGGAACTGCAAACACAAGTCAAAAAGGAAGTTAGAAAGGCCAAGAGAGAGATAGAATTCAATATTGCTAAGAGGGCTAAAACCAATTCCAAAATGTTTTTCCAATATTATAACAGCAAGAGAACATTCAAAGAGGAGGTTAAATGTCTAAGAGACACAAAGGCAAAATCATAGATGACGAAAAAAAAATAGCAAATATATTAAATGATTACTTTTCACAGGTTTTTACAAATGAGGACACGGACAACATGCCCCACATGTCGACATGTTCCTATCCAATTTTAAATAACTTTAGCATAACAGAGGCAGAAGTGTTAAAGGGACTAGGAGCTCTTAAAATAAACAAATCCCCTGGGCCGGATGAGATCCTCCCAATAGTACTCAAATAAATGAAAGAAGTTATTTACAAACCGCTAACCAAGATCATGCAACAGTCTCTTGACACAGGGGTTGTACCGACAGACTGGAAAATAGCAAACTAATACCGATCCACAAAAAGGGAGACAAAACCGAACCAGGTAACTACAGACCAATAAGCCTGACCTCTATTATATGTAAACTTATGGAAACTATAATAAGATCTAAAATGGAAAATTACCTATATGGTAACAATATCCTGGGAGATAGTCAGTATGGTTTTAGGAAAGGGAGATCATGTCTAACTAACCTGCTTGATTTTTTTGAGGATGCAACATCGACAATGGATAATTGCAAAACATACAACATGGTTTATTTAGATTTTCAGAAAGCTTTTGACAAAGTCCCGCATTAAAACATTAATTCTCAAGCTGAACGCAGTAGGGATTTAAGGAAATGCATGCACATGGATTAGGGAGTGGTTAACATGTAGAAAACAGAAAGTACTGATTAGAGGAGAAACCTCAAAATGGAGTGAGGTAACCAGTGGTGTACCACAGGGATCAGTATTAGGTCCTCTGCTATTCCTAATCTATATTAATGATTTAGATTCTGGTATAGTAAGCAAACTTGTTAAATTTGCAGACGACACAAAAATAGGAGGAGTGGCAAACACTGTTGCAGCAGCAAAGGTCATTCAAAATGATCTGGACAGCTTTCAGAACTGGGCAGACACATGGCAAATGACATTTAATAGAGAAAAGTGTAAAGTACTGCATGCAGATAATAAAAATGTGCATTATAAATATCATATGGGAGATAATGAAATTGAAGAAGGGAACTATGAAAAAGACCTAGGAATTTATGTTGACTCAGAAATGTCTTCATCTAGACAATGTGGGAAAGCTACAAAAAAGGCCAACAAGATGCTTGGATATATTGTGAGAAGTGTTGAATTTAAATCAAGGGAAGTAATGTTAAAACTTTACAATGCATTAGTAAGACCTCACCTAGAATGTTGTGTTCAGTTCTGGTCACTTCGTTACAAAAAGAATATTGCTGCTCTAGAAAGAGTGCAATGAAGAGCAACCAGAATTATCCCGGGTTTAAAAAGCATGTTGTATGCAGACAGGCTAAAAGAATTTAATCTATTCAGTCTTGAACAGAGAAGACTACGCGGCGATCTGATTCAAACATTCAAAATCCTAAAAGGTATAGACAATGTCGACCCAGGGGACTTTTTCGACCTGAAAAAAGAAACAAGGACCAGGGGTCACAAATGGAGATTAGATAAAGGGGCATTCAGAACAGAAAATAGGAGGCACTTTTTTACACAGAGAATTGTGAGGGTCTGGAACCAACTCCCCAGTAATGTTGTTGAAGCTGACACCCTGGGATCCTTCAAGAAGCTGCTTGATGAGATTCTGGGATCAATAAGCTACTAACAACCAAACGAGCAAGATGGGCTGAATGGCCTCCTCTCGTTTGTAAACTTTCTTATGTTCTTCTCTCTCTCTCTCTCTCTCTCTCTCTCTCTCTCTCTCTCTCTCGTGGAGGATTGTGGGTTTGTGGGAGGAGCTTGCGGAGAGGAGGCACTCCGGTGCGGTAGGACCGGGAAATTTAAAAATATTTACTTACTTACTTATTTATTTATATTTAGTTGTTATTTGTGGTGGTGTGTGTGTGTGTGTTTGTTTGTTAGTTAGTTTGTTTATAGGTTAGTGGTGTGGGTGTGGAGATCCCGTTATGGGAACTCATTCCGGAGGGTCGGGGGCTCTCACTCGTCGACACGGGGTGCTGTGCCTGCCTGACCCCAGGGTGTCGGTGGAGGAGTGCCTGCTGGCAGTAGGAGAGGTGGTGGGTTTTGAAAATATTAGGTCAGCATCAAGAATGAAGAATAGTAATATTTTTAGCGGAGGTGTCGCTGGTGAACAGGCTGGTAGAGGAAGGTTTCACAGTGAAAGGTGAATTTGTTCAGGTTTCTCCCCTGGTGACTCCAGTAACTAAAGTGATTATTTCTAATGTGCCCCCGTTTTTAAAAATGAGTCTTTAGAAAAAAATCTGTCTCAGTTTGGTAAACTTGTGTTCCCAATTAAAGATATCCCTCTAGTCTGCAAAAATAACAGCGTTAAGCATGTAATGTCGTTTGGAAGACAGGCGTTTGTTTTATTAAATGATCTCAATCAAGTTATTAATGTAGCCTGGAATTTTAATGTAGAAGGGACTAATTGTGTGGTGTTTGTTAGTTCTGAAACAATGAGATGTTTTTTCTGCGACGAGCAGGGACACCAGAGGAAAACCTGCCCAAGTAGGGAGGCTAGAGCCGAGACAGGACAGGAGCAGGGCAATGCTGGCGGGGAGGAAGTAGGGGCTGTTGGGGGTGAGCGGGAGGAAGAGTCGGCTCCTGCATCGCAGCCGCAGCCAGAGCCCATGCAGACGGAGGAGGAGGCGACTCAATCGCGAAGGAGACCGGAGCAGATCCACCAACACCACGGCCTCGTACAAAGCGGGTGAGCCAGAGCTTGTCAGTGACGGGCTCGGAGGAAAACACAGCATCTACTGAGAATGGTGAAGAACCATTCAGGGAAGTAGTTAAGAAGAAAAGATTTAAACAGAAGGCTGCAGAGCTGCCGGATGGTGGAGCGCAGCAGGTGCAGAGCCTCGAGCCCGTGCTGACAGGGAGACTGCAAGCTCCAGCCGGGGCGCCAGTCCCTCACAACGCGCGGGAAGAGAACACAGTGGAGGGCGGGCCGGGTGCAGTGCAAGACTCTCCACTGGCTGAATCTCAGCTGCCTGTAACAGTTGTGGCTGGGGAAAGGGAGGAGGCGGCAGAGGCCGGTGCCAAGGAACTGGACGGAGCAGCGGAGGAGCTGACACTCGGGGGCGAGCAGGAGGACAGCGCGGATGAGATGGGAGGGGAGCTCTCGGACTCCTCGCTTATCTCAGACATCCCCGATAGCCAACCCGCCAGCAAGAAAAAACTATATACGCTGGAGCAGGTAAATAATTTTATGAAAGAAACAAAAGGGAAAAGAGGGGTAGAAATAGAGCATGTTTTCCCTGATTTAAGATTATTTCTCCACTCCGCTCATGTTATTACAAGGAAAGCAACAATCGAAGAATTTGATCAGCCAAAACGGTACAGATTAAAAAAAAAATAGTTCCGAAAATTAAGAAGGATCTGAATAATGGTTCAAAATTTCATGTTTAATAATGGCTGTGTTTTATTCTTTTATTACTTGTTTTAGTCTGTTGGGTTTACTTTTTTAGCCGTTATGGAAAAGTGTGTTTTTGCTTCTTTTAATCTAAACGGCTGTCTTTTAAGAGGGCACAGCTTTTAGAGTTTTTAGAGCAGAAGCAGGCAGGGGTGGTGTTTCTGCAGGGGACGCACTCTGATCACGAGAACGAGGTGGCGTGGCGAGCGGAGTGGAAGGGGTTGTGCGTGATGAGTCACGGTGTCAGCACTAGTGCAGGGGTGGCTGTGCTTTTTAAACAAAACCTAAGGGCAGTTTTACTAGATATGGAAGAAATAGAGAAGGGGAGGATTTTAAAAGTAAGAGCCAGGCTGGGCAGTACGGTGTATGTTTTTATTAATGTTTATGCCCCCAATAAGGGGGGGGGAACTCATTTTAATTTTTAAGAAATTAAAGCAAGCTCTTTTTAATATGAATAGTGATGATGTGGTGGTATTGGGAGGAGATTTTAATTGTACTATTAATTTTAATATTGATAGAAATAATGAAGAACCGCATCCTCAGTCCTCCAGAGAGCTGGCTGCAGTGTTAGAGTCCAGTGACCTGGTTGACATTTGGAGATGCTTGCACCTTAATTCAAGACAATACACCTGGTCTCAATCTCATAAAAACTGCATATATAGAGCAAGACTAGACCGTTTTTACATTTCTAAAAATTATTTAAATAAATGCATTGAAGCAAGAATCATCCCCAGTAGTTTCTCTGACCACCACTGTCTATTATTTACAGCAATAATTTAATCAGAACCCCACAGAACATCTTATTGGCATTTCAATATAAAATTATTACAAGACATAACATTTAGACAACAATTTAAATTTTTTTGGATAATTTGGAAAAAAGAAAAAAACACAATATAAAGATGTAAGACAGTGGTGGGACATTGGCAAAATACAAATAAAGGTCACTGAACGCAGCTGTGAGAGAGCTGGAGTTAAAAATCCTCCTCCTAGAGGAAAGTCTAAACTCAGATTTTAAAGAGTAGACCCTGGAGAACCTAAAAGAGCAGAAACTTGCGCTGGGGAGCTTGCTGAAGGAGAGCGTGAAGGGGGTGATCTGCGTTCCAGATTTGTGGAGCTGAGAGATATGGATGCCCCCACCAGTTTCTTCTTCAACCTGGAAACGAAGAGAGCAGACAACCGACAGCTGTGCTGTGTCAGGACTCCTGGTGGGGAAGAACTCCAGACCCGAGAGGAGATCAGCACAGAGGCGGTGCGTTTTTACAAGGAACTTTACAATAAAGAACAGTGCAACCTAAAGGACACTGAGCAGCTGCTCCAGGGGTTACCCAGCCTCAGTGATGAATAGCAGGCTCAGCTGGACGCACCGCTGACCTACCAGGAGCTGACCACTGCTGTCAAGCAGCTCTCCAGCGGAAAGGCTCCAGGGATCGATGGACTGCCAGCAGAGTTTTATAACACTTTCTGGGACATAATAGGGGAGGATTTGCTCCAGGTTCTGAGAGAGAGCCTCAGCCACAAGGAACTGCCTCTCAGCTGCGCAGAGCAGTGATTACACTGTTGCCAAAGAAGGGAGACCTTTGTCAGCTAAAAAATTGGAGACCTGTGTCGCTTTTATGCTCTGATTTAAAGATTTTATCTAAAACAGTCGCAAACAGATTTTAAAAAGTAATTGGAACTATAGTACATATGGACCAAACATATTGTATACCGGGTCGCTCCATTTTTGATAACCTATTTTTTATTAGAGATTTTTTATCTGTAAATGATATTTGTGATTTTAATGTAGGAATGGTCTCCCTGGATCAAGAGAAGGCTTTCGATAGAGTCGACCACACCTACCTCTTTAAAACCCTGGAGGCTTTCGGATTCGGCCCTGTTTTTATCTCTTATATTCAGCTTCAACATTTTTAGCATTTTAAAGATCAACAATGGGCTGATTCAGCCTTTCCTAGTGTACAGGGATATAAGGCAGGGCTGTGCCCTGTCTGGTATGCTGTATTCGTTGGTTATAGAGCCCCTGATGCACCAGCTGAGGGGCAGGTTGGCTGGATGGACAGTGCCCTCCTCGCCCTCCACACCCTCCCCTGCCATGGTGAAAGTGTCTGCCTACGCAGATGATGTGACTGTGTTTGTGAGTGGGGATGCTGATGTTCAAGCACTGCAGCAAACTTTAAATGAGCTCCAGAAAGCATCGTCTGCCAGAGTAAACTGGGCAAAATGCGACACTTTCCTGTCGGGCAGCTGGGATGAGGGCACCCCTCCTGTCCTGCCTGAAGGGCTGGAATGGAACAGAACAGGCATTAAAGTGCTGTGGGTGTACCTTGGAACACAGAAATATATGAGAAAGAACTGGGAGGGTCTGTTGGACAGGGTGAGGGGGCGGCTACAGAGGTGGAAGGGACTGCTGGCCCAACTGTCCTTCAAGGGTCGGGTGCTGGTCATTAATAATCTGGTGGTCTCTAGCATGTGGCACAGGCTAATGTGCCTGGACCCACCCTGAGGCCTGGTGGAGGAGATCCGGAAAGTGCCGCTGGAGTTCTTTTGGAACAGGAGACACAGTTTGAGGCCGGCAGTCCTGTACCTCCCCAGTGATGAAGGGGGGCAGGGGCTGGTCAGCATTGCTAGCAGGGTGGCAGCCTTTAGACTGCAGGCGGTACAGAGACTCCTGTACACTGAGGAGGAGGCTCATTGGAAGAGGTTGGCCTGTTTCCTCCTCAATAGAGTTGGGGGGCTGGGGTTAGGAAAACACCTAATTGAGAACACCAGTTTTTGTAAAGCAGGGCTTCCCAGTTTTTACCAAAGTATTTTAAATGCCTGGCAGTCAATGACGCTCTGTGTCAGGTTTTTAAAAGCAGGTATAACCAGGATGATCCATCTGTTCAACCTTGAGCTCTCCTGCTGGTTAACTGCCTCCCAGCTAGCTGCACAGCTGGGCTGGCACTCCGAGAGGCTCGCAGAGAGACTGATGGGTGAGCTGAGGGGCTGCCTCTCCCCACGGCTCAGGGAGGTCCTGAGGGAGGAGCTGTCCAGAGGCACAGAGCAGAGACAGTGTTCCTTATTCCCTGGGATGATTGTGTCACCAGCAGGAGGAGAGGGGGGTGGATAGCAAAATTATATATAAATTGTGTGTTAAAGCCATGGAGTACAATAGGCTAAGGGGTCTGGTAGATTCCACGTGGAGAGCTCACTTATCTGTAGAGGAGGGGCGCAGGCCGGTGTGGAGGGTGCTGTACAAGCCGCCCCTCCAGCAGTGGAAGATTCTCCACGGCATTGTGTCCACGGGCAGGTGTCTCCACAGAGTGGACCCCAGTATTAGTGAGCAGTGTGCTTTCTGCTCAGCAGAGGAAACCATTTTTCATGCGTACAGTGAGTGTGAGAGGCTGCGGCCACTTTTTAATTTACTGCAGGGAATCCTGAATGTTTTAGGGGTTGTTTTTAGTAAGGAGCTTTTTATTTTTGGGGTTATGTGCAGTTTTAAAATGAAAAACAGGTGTGTTCTAATAAATTTTTTATTTGGACAGGCAAAATTGGCTATTTTAAAGACAAGGAAAAATCAGCTCTCTGGTTCTGGATTGACCAGTGTGGTGGTTCAGTTTAGGGTGCTTGTGGTCAGCCAGATCAGAGTAGAGTTTGAGTATTTTAAACTGGTCAGTAATCTGTAGAGCTTCCAGGAGAGGTGGTGTGTGGGAGACGCCTTGTGTGCTGTGAGTGAGGAGGGGGAACTCCAGTTTAATTTCTAGTTTTTTTTTAACAGTGTTTTTATTCATTTGTTATTAATCTGGTTTTACAGAAAGAAAACACTGTTTGTTTAGTTTTATGGTTTTTTATTATGTATTGATTTTTTATGATCCTTTTATTTGTTTAAAATATCTTAATTTGATTGTGTTTTGCCTTTTTTTGCTGTTTAATTGAAACGATTAATAAAGGATCTTTAAAAGTCAAAAGTCTCTCTCTCTCTCTCTCTCTCTCTCTCTCTCTCTCTCTCTCTCTCTCTCTCTCTCTCTCTCTCTCTCTCTCTCTCTCTCTCTCTCTCTCTCTCTCTCTCTCTCTCTCTCTCTCTCTCTCTCTCTCTCTCTCTCTCTCTCTCTCTCTCTCAATAGCATCTGGAGGCGTGCCAGCGTGGCAACCAGGGCGGAACCAGTGTGTAAGTTACTGTGAGTCAGGTGACATGTGTCATACACCCAGTGGGATTTCTGTTCACTTTCTGAACCAATGAGATTGCGATACTGGATACGGGCAAACTGGAACTGAGCGAGACTTTGGTTAAAGCCATAAGGACCTGGACATCAAGAGTTTACATTTATAGATACTTTGCATTGGTTTATATTGTTCTTACTTCTCTTATACATCATGTTATATGATTGGTTTGTGGTGTTAACTGTATAGAATGTGCTCCTGTATAAAAATGAGCTTTGTATTATTGCACTTACCTGGTCTGCTTGCCTTTGTTCCTCCGTGTGTTGTCCTTGTACCCTGGAATCCCAAATTGCCTGTGTAAAACAAAAAGAAAGAAATACAAGGGTTAATAAATGATAGCATTGGTTTATTATGCTTGCCGTTTCAGAGGTTGACACAACGGTGGATTATTTTCTTACCGATTCAACACTAATGCCACTTAAATGTATGCCAGTTAAAACTTTTCTTCCACCATTCTGGTGCTTCCACCATGCTGGTGCTTCCACCATTCTGGTGCCTCTATCATGCCGGTGCTCCACCATTCTGGTGCTTCCACCGTTCTGGTGCTTCCAGCCTGCTAGTGCTTCCACCATTCTGGTGCTTCCAGCATGCTAGTGCTTCCACCGTTCTGGTGCTTCCACCATGCTGGTGCTTCCAGCCTGCTAGTGCTTCCACCGTTCTGGTGCTTCGAGCATGCTAGTGCTTCCACCGTTCTGGTGCTTCCACCATTCTGGTGCTTCCACCGTTCTGGTGCTTCCACCATGCTGGTGCTTCCAGCCTGCTAGTGCTTCCACCGTTCTGGTGCTTCTACCATTCTGGTGTTTCCAGCCTGCTGCTGCTTCCAGCCTGCTGGGGCTTCCACCATTCTGGTGCTTCCAAAATAGGGGTGCTTCCAGACTGCTGGTACTTCCACCATTCTGGTGCTTCTACCATGCTGGTGCTTCCATCATTCTGGTGCTTCCAACAATCTGGTGCTTCCACCATTCTGGTGCTTCCAGCCTGCTGATGCTTCCAGTCTGCTGGTGCTTCCAGCATGCTGGTGCTTCCAGCTGGCTAGCGCTTCCACCAGTCTGCTGCATCCACCATGCTGGTACTTCCACCATTCTGATGATTCCAGCCTGCTTGTGCTTACACCATGCTGGTGCTTCCACCATTCTGATGATTCCAGCCTCCTGGTGCTTTCACCATGCTGGTGCTTCCACCATTCTGTAGCTTCCAGCCTGCTGGCACTTCCACCCTGCTGGTGTTTCCAGCCTGCTGGCACTTCCACCCTGCTGGTGTTTCCAGCCTGCTGGTGCTTCCAGCCTTCTGGTGCGTCCACCATGCTGGTGCGTCCACCATGCTGGTGCTTCAGCACGCGTAGCAGTTCTTTACTTTCTGTTGACTTTTGTTTTACTTGTCCACTCACTCATTCTCCACTCTGAACACCCACCCGGACACAAAACAAAACCGAGCTTATAGACACGTGGCCATCTCTGAATTAACAATGAGTTACTCAATCCAGAGATGGCCACATTCTGCATGAGAGTTTTAGCCTGTGGGGTCGACTGCCAGTCTGTCAATAATCATCAGCTGCCAACCACGCATTCTCACGAGCTGTAGCCTGGCAGAGATGAGCTGCAAACATCGACTCTGCCAAACCACATTCAACTATAAACACAATAATACATTCACACCTGTAAATAAGCCCACACAATACATTTAAATGCACCCATAAATTCACCCATTCTAAAACTGAAACAATACATTTTTTAGCAGGGTTCTGCCCTGCTACAGTATATAATGAAAGTGCACCAAGGTGCTTTAACATGAAGTTTCAGGTTTGGGGTTTGCTATTTCTGCTGCTGACCAGCCTTGACCGTCCGCCACTACGCCACAACCTCATTTGGCCAATCTGTGCTCATCTGGTTCCTCGTAGCTGATCTCAAAACTTTGAAAATTGGAGTGTCTCTTTGATGAAACTGTTAAAAAAAAATACATTTTCAATGTCCAGTATACTGAATGAATGAAACTAAAGGTGTACCGCTGTGCATTTTAATGTTGGCAGAATGAAGCTTTCCTGCTGCTTTTTTAAATGTCACATCCATTTAGTCTTCAATAGAACTAAAAACCACAAAGCCAAAAGCAATTAGATTTTATTTCTATTCTTCTATCAGGAGGCATAACAGTACTTCTGTTTCTACAAGATATTTAAATGTCATTTGTGAACCTCTAATACCGAACTCAAACTAATGTTTTTTTATCAGTGATGTCATTCAGATTAAGAATGACACACTACTTAAATGAGGAGGGGAATGCTTTATTTACCCCCATTTTTCTACCCATTTTGTCCAAATCAAATGCTGCAGGAGGACAGAAGATCAATAGGCAACCTCCGATTCCAAGCCAATGAGACGGATATTACCAAGCTATTGTGACCTGGAGAGGAGGCCCAGCCTAGCTAGTCTCACCAATGCAGGCACTTGACTAGAGGGTGTCACTGTAGTGTGATGAGGTGACAGCAGGTTTTCCTTTCTAATCCAAGAAGAACCACTGCAGAACTCACTGTGAGCTCCCAGCCAAGATGGTTGACGATCGCATGTGCACCGAGGGCAGTGCTTTGGTGAGTCACTCGGGACCACAATGCACACCGAGGGCAGTGCTTTGGTGAGTCACTCGGGACCACAATGACACCTTTTACTGTAAGTCACATAAACAGAGAATAGCAAAGGATAACATGTTGAGTGGAGGTTCTTAAAGCAGTCGTTACCCACAGGCCCGCTGTCAGGCATACTTTAACACCCAGTCTGTGTATCCTAAATCTAATAGAAAGTGGGAAGCTGAAGCTCTAAGAAGAGAGGAGAGCCATGATATAGAGTTTAAATATATGTGTGTGTGTGTGATTAGATAACAAATATCCTAGACTTACCGTATTAATGTTAGTTAAAAAGCTGTTCTAGAAATATTTAAGGTACTTCTTTTGTTAATCAAATTGTACTGGATGCAGTCAGATTTGTTCATAGAAACTATGAAATAGTTACTATTGTAATTCTGGTAACTTCTGGTATCATTGTGAAGTCATTTTAGAGAATGTCCTATATGTAGTATTATAGGAGTGGCTGTACTCCATGCTATAGTACTGGAATCAGGTATTTCAGAAATGAAGCATTGTTTTTTAAAGAGTAAGTAGCGGGGTTCCATAAAATACAGCGTCATACATCCCCACGTGCTGCTACAACTGTTTGAATAAAGTCAAGTAAAGTCATTTCTCTTTTCATTGTTAACATCCTGACAACTGTTTACACTTCCTGGTCTGGTAGTCACAGACAAAAGTATTGGCACCTACACTTAATATAAGATCATTCAAGAAAACGTGTTAAATACAAGCATTTAGTGAACATTAGCCACTAATTAATATGACAAAGATTCAAATACACAATCTCTGGTAGTTTAAAAAATGTGTTCATGACTAAAGTATTGTCACCCCTGCTTTAGTATTTCATGCGTCCTCGCTTTTATTATGGCTTTCAGAGAGTTACCATAATTCTTAACCAGTATGTTACATCTTGTTGGTGAAATCTGGGCCCATTCTTGCATATTTCCTTCAGCTAAAGCAGATTAGATACACAATGCTCGGTTGGTAACGGGGATCAGAGAGAGGAACAAGCACGGTGTCAGGAGGAGGTGTGGGAACAAGAAAAACGTAAACTGTGGAAATATAAAAGTGAACATATTACCCCTGTTTTGGCCTCTTTACACTGCTTCCCTGTGCAGTATAGAACTGATTTTAAGATTCTGCTGTTAACTGACAAAGCCCTGAATGGATTAGCACCTAGTTATTTGCAAGGAGTTACTGACGCCGTATCTTCCAAACCGCACTCTGAGATCACAGGATGCGGGGCTGCTGGTTATTCCTAGGGTCAACAAAAGCAACACGGGAGGTAGGGCTTTTTCTTGTAGAGCTCCTAAATTATCGAATGCTCTGCCTTCGTTTGTCAGGGAAGCTGGGACCGTTACAGTTTTCAGTCAAGACTAAAAACGCTTATCTTAGTGGGTTTTAATGTAACTTTAAAATTGCTGATTTTGTATTATGTGTATACTGTTATTTAAATAAAAATATCTTCACTTTTAGATAGCGTCTTTCATAGTGGACCACAAAGCACTTTACAGAGGTAGGCTGTGAACTGGGCATTATATGCAGAGTCACTTACAATAGGACATTGATTTAACATCTCATCAGCAGGATGGGGCACAAGTAATTTGCTCAGGGTCACACAGTGAGTCAGTCAGTGGCAGAGGTGGGATTTGAACCAGTGACCTTCTGGTTACAAGCCCTGGACTTTAACCACTGGATCACACTGCCTTACTGTTGTTTAAGTGGTCTGGTTGTGGCAGTTGTATGTGTGACGTGCTATACAAATGCATTGTGGGTTGTTTTTCTGCTATGTATTGTACATTGCTTTGCGATACTTTTGTATAAAAAAAGCTATATAAATGCAATAAATAATAATAAATAATAAATAACTGTCACAAGTGACAAATTTTAATGGGTTCCTGGGTGTTTATTTTGTATATTTTAAATTGTGTGGAATCTGCTCCTCTTAAACCCCTGCTGTTTTTTTTTTGCTGTGCTGATTCATGGACAGGGTGCTGTTCTGTCTAGCAACAGGAAGCCCTGCCTGGTTAGTGCCATGGCCAATGGCACTCCAGGTGGGACTATATAAGGCAGCGAGTTGAGACAGGAAGGAAGAGGCGTGGAGGCAGGAAACAGAAGACTGGACTGGACTGGACTGGACTGGACTGGACTGGACTGGACTGGACTGGACAGGACAGGACAGGGCAGAGCAGGGCAGGGCAGGGCAGGGCAGGGCAACAGGAGTGCGTCCAGGCAGAAGCGCGTGGACGCACTTGGGAAATTGATTGTTTGCTGGATTATTTTTCTTCTGGCTGAAACGCTGCTGAGGGAACTGGCCAGAGTTTCAATCATTGGATCCTACGGGTTTGGAAAAACTTTTTTTTTTTATTCTTTTTGTGCGGGACAGTATAGGACGGAAGGTTGTATTTTGTGGCTGTTATTATATGTGATAACCAACATAGCTATCTTATCTAAACAAAAAAAACAAAGGGATTCACATTTACGTTTTTTTTGTGTTACTTTACTGTTGATTTAATTTGGACACTTTAATTTTTTTTGTTTTCTTTTGTTCACTTTCGCTTTTCGTTATTGCACTGTTTCTGGAACAAGATATGGGTTATTGGTTGGTGTCCCAGCTTTTGGACACCTAGGCTTTTCTCCCCACAGAGGGGTTATATTTTGAATTCTACCCGCGCTGAAAGAAATAAGAAAGGATTACTTGTGTTATTGTTTACACAGACGGACAAATTCCTAGTCTATTTTTTTTATTGCAGAAAAAAAAGAAACTACTTACCTACGCTGGTTGGCCCAGTACCACCCTTCTGGGTGTATTCGAGGCCTACGGTGTGTTACTTACCTCCAGGTTTTCCAGTCCAGATTCCAGGTCGGGCATGGTGGTAGTACACAGAGGATCGGGCGAGGTCCGAGGGCGTGGTAGGAACGTGGGAGAGAGGAGAGAAACGCGAAGTGGCTGAAGGGAAATGACCAGAGCTTCTGTGTGGAAGTAGTGATTTACTTACCTGTGTTTCAGTTTCTGACACTTCCTCCTGCTTCACTCCTCCTTCCCAGGTGTAACCCCGGGAGCGTGGGATTTACCCCCGGACTATTTCTTTCTGTTTCATCCCATCTTTGTGTTACGTCCGTGACTGGTGTTTTTATGTGGACATTGTTTTTATTTTTTTCTCAGAGCCAGTGACCGACAGGAGGGGATTGCCTTAGTGTGCTGTGGATTTTTGCTTTTTTTCTGTTCTGTTTTTGGCATTGCCAGGTGTGTGATCCTTTTTTCGATTTTAGTCTAGCGATCTTTTTTTGTACTGTGTTTTTTAGTACCCTGTCGAACAATAAAATTTGTTTCATTTGATACGGTTTCATTGTGTGTGTGTGTGTGCGTGTGTGGGAACCTGGGGATCAAAGAACCTGAACGGGAGAGTATAATTTTCATTCGGTAACTAAGGTCCTTGCCTTATTAAAAACAAGGTGGCATAGTCGTCAGCTACATAGGTATTATCGTCAAGGTTATCTCAGGTCACCCCACCCGTGACATAATAGTTAGAGAGGGAAGGGAATCGGGCCGACAGAGAAAGAAACAGAGGACCCTTGCACTTGTAATTTGTAATTTTGTTGTTCCTGCTGCACCTCTACAGCCAGCCACGTTCCTCCTGCTTGTAAATACCGTTCCAAAAGCACTTTAATAAATACTTTCTTTTTTTCTCACTCTAACTGTTTTGGACTTGCTTTATTGTTTCTCTGCACCTGAATACCTTCTTCACCCTCGCACACCCCCATATAGTGATCGAACCACCTCCATGTTTAACTGCAGATACAAGGTTTTCTTCATGAAGGCTTGCCCCTTTGTTCTCCAAACATACTGTGGCGGAGTGTCCCGCCCATATATATTTATTTATTATTATTTGTATTTTTGTTTGCGGCGCAGTTCAAAGCGCTGCGTATTTGTTGTTGTTTTTATATTTTAAAAACCTCGTGAGGATGCGTGGCTGATCAGCTACTGATTATTTAACTAGCTGACAGTCACGCATCCTTACTAAACGCGTGCAGACTGTGGCCGAGGGGTAATAAGATAATTAACAGCTAGTTAACCCCTCGGCCAGAGTATAAGAACCTGCAGCTGTCCGTGCTGGGAGGAGAGTGTACAGAGGAGAGTACCGGGGAGCGGAGAAAGCGAGGAGAATAAAATGAACAACTGCTAAGTATCGTGCTGGGTTAAAACCAGCACGCTTATTTGTTTCTATTTGTTTGGCCAACGCGCCTTTTTGTTTTGTTGTTTGTTTAAATCTTTTGTTTTGGTTTATGATTTAATAAATACGCTGAGCGCAGTAGCATTCAGCTTCACCCGCCCATCCACTGTTTTGGTTCTGTTACTTCCTGGTCCATGACGTCACCACACCTCACCACTGCAAGCCATCCTGTCACACATACATAAGAAAGTTTACAAACGAGAGGAGGCCATTCGGCCCATCTTACTCGTTTGGTCGTTAGTAGCTTATTGTTCCCACAACCTCATCCAGCAGCTTCTTGAAGGATCCCAGGGTGTCAGCTTCAACAACATTACTGGGGAGTTGGTTCCAGACCCTCACAATTCTCTGTGTAAAAAAGTGCCTCCTATTTTCTGTTCTGTATGCCCCTTTATCTAATCTCCATTTGTGAAACCTGGTCCTTGCTTCTTTTTTCAGGTCAAAAAAGTCCCCTGGGTCGACAATGTCTATACCTTTTAAGATTTTGAATGCTTGAATCAGATCGCACTTGGTCTTCTTTGTTCAAATTATCAGTTCAATTAAGGGACTAGTTAAGTAATTGAGAGCTCGGCTGGAATGAAAGCCATCAGACACAGCAGGTCCCCAGGACCAAGTTTGATAAGCCCTGGTCTAGATGAAGATGTTTCTGAGTCAACATAAACTCCGAGATCTTTTTCATAGATTCCTTCTTCAATTTTAGTATCTCTTATATGGTATTTATAATGCACATTTTTATTGCCTGCGTGCCCTTACACTTTTCTCTATTAAATGTCATTTGCCATATGTCTGCCCAGTTCTGAATGCTGTCTAGATCATTTTGAATGACCTTTGCTGCTGCAACAGTGTTTGCCACTTGTCATATTTTTGTGTCGTCTGCAAATTTAACAAGTTTGCTTACTATACCAGAATCTAAATCATTAATGTAGATTAGGAAGAGCAGAGGACCTAATACTGATCCCTGTGGTATACCACTGGTTACCTCACTCCTTTTTGAGGTTTCTACTCTAATCAGTACTTTCTGTTTTCTACATGTTAAGCACTCCCTAATCCATGTGCATGCATTTCCTTGGATCCCTACTGCATTCAGTTTGAGAATTAATCATTTATGCTGGACTTTCTCTAAAGCTTTCTAGAAGTCTAAATAAACCATGTTGTATGCTTTGCAATTATCCATTGTTGATGTTGCATCCTCAAACAAATCAAGCAGGTTAGTTAGACACGATCTCCCTTTCCTGAAACCATGCTACTGTGGTCCATTTGTGGGGAAAGGTTATATTTGAGACTCATTGAACAAGTTAATTTTGTTGAAGAATGCTTCAGATTCCTGTTCATATGTCTTAGCATATGAATTTAAGAATTTTGAATTTCTGAATGGTTTGCAGTGAGATCTTGCGTGAAGCTCTTCTGTGTTCAGGTGCCTCTGTGCAACTCTCCTGTGTTAAGATTCTTCTGTCTGCTGTGCCCGTCATTTTCAAATTTTCCAGCGTTTCAGTTGAATGTGTTCTGTGGTACTTCTTGTTTATTGCTCTGAGTGTGGATTTTGCTATTCCATGTTTCTTTGATACTGTTCTGTAGCTATTACTTTTGTTATTGTTTGCTTTTCTCAAACTTGAATCCAACTCCTCTGTTTGTATTTAACATGTTTTACTGCATTATCTTATATTAAGTGAAGGGTGCCGATATATTTGTCTGTGACTGGAGATTTACTCCAGATTTACCAAAGTCAGATTTTCATTTTTTAAGCTTTGCTGTGTCTGCAATTCTCATTTGTTTAGGTTGGGTCCATTTCTAGTAGGGGTGGGCAATGATATGAAAATTGTATATCGATATTGATAATATCGAAGCCTTACAAAACACAGAAAACACAGAACAATGTAATAACACAATTGCAATATCAAACATATTGTGGCAAAGTGCCCCCCCTGTGTGTATTTTGTGTTACGTGTTGTGTGTAAATGTTGGTGTATAGTCATCGGTACACGGGATATAAACGGGTCTGTGTTTCAAGTGTGATTTAAAAATGTAGATTTGTATTTGGCACGAGGAGGGCACAAATCACTTCACGTGCTGGTTATAATATAATGTGTGGTCACGGGAATTGCACTTTAATTAATTCACGTGCAGTTGTACCGAGATTCCAATTGAATGATTGACTAGCAATCGAGTCTCGGTACAACTGCATAAAAGCTGCATGTTTTCACTCACTCGGGGTGGTGTGTTCGTTGAGTGGAGAACGGGAGAGAGAGAAGGAGAGTAATATTTAACAATTGCTATCGCGTGCTGTAGGACCAGCACGATACTTGTTTATTTATTTACTCACCGTGTTTGTGCGTCTGTCCGTCCACCGTTTGTTTAATTGATAGTCCGTTTTTGTTCGTTTATTTATTTTGGCGCAAGTGCCGTGTCCTGTTTTTTGTGTTCTGTTATTTTGTTTATTAAATGCTGAGCGCGATCACGCGCTCAGCTTCACCAAAACCCCAAGTCTCTGTCTGTTCTGTGTTCCTGCTTCTGCCGTGACGTCACCGCCCAGTCATCCTGTCACACATATATACAGACTTTAAAAGATATTTACATATGAAAAGCAATAACTTTCTTTAACTTATTAGTGCTTTGCTTCACAATATCCATGGAGAAAAATAAGGTCTTGTTATATTGTATTACTATTCCATCATTAGCCACCTCA
Organism: Acipenser oxyrinchus oxyrinchus; assembly: GCA_030684275.1. Taxonomy (NCBI): domain Eukaryota; kingdom Metazoa; phylum Chordata; class Actinopteri; order Acipenseriformes; family Acipenseridae; genus Acipenser; species Acipenser oxyrinchus. The sequence goes on from CM060268.1 coordinate 18,411,962, forward strand.
AAACCGAAACATTTCTATACTTCACTGCCAATCCGGAAGTAAGACTAGCCAATCCGAAAGTAACTGCATCTTCAGCTGCTCTGTGGGTAAATGCTGACTCATGACACCTCTAAACTTATTAAGCACGGTGTCATGCTGAATTTTGCATGATTTTGAGATGTGTTTTGATGTCTCATTTATAATACCGAAAGTTTACATTTTAAAAATACATCAATAATAGCGGAAGTAATGAACTGCTGACGCATGCGCATGTCTCAAAATAATGCAAAACACAAGCGTACATGATTTTTTTTAAATTCCACGATATCGTGATATGGAAATTATTATCAATATCGATACTGCCCACCCCTAATTTCTGGTATTCATGTGTTTATTCACCCTGTGTTTTTAGATCTTAGATGTGGCTGAAGAAGTGGACTGTATTGTCAGCCAATGTTCCTCCTCAGCCCATCGGGGGTGGAAAAGGCCAATGCAACACTCTGTGTGGCCCCCAAGCCAACACTGGCAACTCAGCAAGACCAGGATTCAACCCAGCAAGCTCCTGATCAAATGACTCTCCCTGGATTCCAGTGCGGGAGTGCCTTCACTGGATGAGACCAGACAACTCCTTCTCTCTTAGTTTTACCTCTTAAACATTAAAGATTTAAACATTAAACAACATTGTGCTGATTAACAAATACACACTAATCAACTGCTAGAGCTTTATAGTATGGTGTATTGGATCACAGTCAATTTAGAAAATATGTTCTAATATAGCTCACCAAGATTAACACAGTCACACCATTTCACCATAAAAAACAAACGGTAAAGCTGGCAATCACATTTATTTCAGGTTCATAAGCTGCACAACTTGATTTTAAGGTTCCAGTATTAATAACTTAATAAAACATTTATAAACCGATTTGAATAAATAGCACAAATAATATGTTATGACCAGGTGGTTATTTTGTTGTGATAACACAGGGATGCTGTTATTAGTATATGAAGTAATACAGCGCATTAGTACAAAACAAAGTGTAGAACAACTTGCAACTACTGGAAGCTTATACTGAAGCATTACCATTTGCTGAAATAAACAATTATATTTTTACTGATTCACCCCTCCAAACAGTTAAAAATGCAATACTGGTGTGGTGTTATTTTGTGGTACGCGTTAAAATGTGGTCCACCATGTACTGAGCTTGCCCGGGCATGCGCAAATGATTTTAGCTCAGAAAACAAGGAAACGCCCATCTGAAAGGGGTACGATGTACTGAGTTTGGCCCTTGAAGTTCTTTTTAATATAGTTCTTTTCACAATTCACCCAATTAATTCAACTTTAACTGATGAGCAAGAAATTGTGTTATCTAAAATAGTAAACATATACGATTTTGTGGGTGAAGTAGAGTTTGTCTTGTTCGTAGTGATTTGTGAAGTAATCGATTCCAGCACTGACACAGTGTACCACATTCTGATGATGTACCACTTTCTGACAATGTACCACATTCTGACGATGTACCACTTTCTGGCCCGACACCGGTACAATATAAACACTTCAACAGCAGCTACACAGTCTCACTCAAAGCTTATACAGAACTGAGGTACTTAAGGGTCAGTGGGCACAAGGAACACCAATTCATTACAAACACGCTGCAGAAACCCACTCACAGTTACAATTAACTAAAAAGCAAAAATACTGAAATGAAATGGCTATAATCACTAAACATTAACAGTTTTCATCGATTTACGCCCAAAATTGCCAGGTTGTACAAAAGTTCAACTCAAGCATGTGACTGACTAATATATACCATCCATAACTATATTCACTATATTAATGCAATAGTTTTAGGGCAATACAAGGCTGCCTTTGTGACACACTGCAGTACTGATGCAGGCTAACTTCATCTGCTTTACACACAGCACATTCACAGCAAACAGAAGCAACAGCTGCTTTTTTCTTTTTCTTTTTTAGAGTGCCCAGTTATTTTACTCCTGTTTTTCTTTCCAGTTTCGTGCAGTTATGCTCCCTCACTGCAGTAACTCCTCATAACAGCAGCTCAGGAGAACTGAAGGCCAGTGGCCCTCTTCTGATCCCACAACCAAACCAACTGCTTCTTTACACCCAGGAACGCAACACTGGCTTAGCAGGTGAGCCACTCTAGGCTTCTTTTGCGATAAAACGTTTTTAAAAGTGTCCTGTTTTGCTGTTCCTCTCAATCTAGAGGAATTCAACCTCTTCCTCTGGCTCCCGTAGCAGCAGCAGAGGGAAACCCTTCTGAGCAGCGGAGCAGCTTATAGCAAGGAGGGCTGTTTGTTATTATCTTACTGTGGAACTTTTACTCTGGCCGGGGATAGGAATTCATTTTTCTTTTGTAAGAAAAAGGTTTTGTTTAGATGTATGAAGGTTTTTGTTGGTGATACCTTTTAAATATGTATACACATATATACACCAGCTTATTGAGGTGAAAAAGAAAAAGACAAAGAAAATTCATTTTTACAGACTACAAACTAAAACAATTCATTAAAAAAATTAATGAGGCTCTGAGATAATTTTCTGTCTTAAATTTCCACTTGTCAGTTCACTTCGAAAGCAAGTGTTTATACTATAGAGGACATGTCATGAAAAACCAAGACATGCTATTTACATCCGGGCAGACACCGAGATAACACACAAGCCTTTGGACCATTTTGCTATCCTTCCACCACGCCCATCACATTAATACCGTAAGTCATGTTCTTTCATGACATATCTTGTTTATTCCACGAATGTTTACATTTTTCAAAAATAATGAGATATATTTGCAGGTACTGTACAGTAATGTATTACTTTTTACAAGGCAGTGTGGAGCCCCTCCCTTCAGACAGGTGAGCTGGCTGTAGAGAAGTGCCTTCTTATCTCTTTGAAATGCCTCTATTAAAATAGCCTCATCTAAGTAAACTTGTTGATCAAAATAACCTGAATGTCGCCACATGAGTTGTATGAATATTGTTGATCCATATAGGAGCTGATCTTGTGCAATCTTGTAAGTGAACCATCACGGCTATTCCCCTCTGCTGTGTTGGCTGCTTTACTACAGGCTTCTCTGTGAAACTAGCAGTCACGGTAACCTTCCAAGCAGCTGCTGGACATGCTTGGTATTGTACAGTTAACAGCATTTCCATCTGCTTTGATATGCTACTCGGGCCCTGGTTTGAATGATGTAATACATCAGGGCTGTAGTTGAGATTAACTCCTATTTTTTGAAAGCAGAAAAAATCATGTTAAAGTTACAATATGAAATAAAGCACATTATGGGTGCTGAAGAGAACTTAAAATGTATAACTTAAGCCCCTTTCACACTGGCATGCTCTACCCAGGTCAGAACCTACCGGGGTCAGGACCCGGTGTCATGCGGGTCAGCTATGCAGTTTGATAAAGCAGGGTTGACCTGGGTGACAGACGCATACAATGTACACAATGCGCGTATCGATGCCCTGGAAGCAGCTTGTTACAGACGCTTCCATCCAAGCTTCTCTCGATTGAACCGTTGGCCCAAATACTTTTTCTACATCCCTGCTGCAACCTGGTTCATGCTGTGTCTCAAATGAACAAAAATACAGCTAAACAGAAATGTTCCTTGCGGAAGTGAAACCTTCACACAGGCGTGGCTGTTCGTTATTTTGTCGGCTTACGAACATCCGTCATTATTATTTGTTTATTTAGCAGACGCTTTTATCCAAGGCGACTTACAGAGACTAGGGTGTGTGAACTATGCATCAGCTGCAGAGTCACTTACAACTACGTCTCACCCGAAAGACGGAGCACAAGGAGGTTAAGTGACTTGCTCAGGGTCACACAATGAGTCAGTGGCTGAGGTGGGATTTGAACTGGGGACCTCCTGGTTATAAGCCCTTTTCTTTAACCACTGGACCACACAGCCTCCGTCATGTATTTTGTCTCGCACAACCCAGGTCAAAGCGTGTCGACCCACATCCTGAGGTGGGTCGCTGGGTCCCGGGTCAACCCGGGTACAACCCAGGTATGTGGTTTCACACTGCGTGGGATTGTGACCCAGGTTGCCAGAACCCGGGTTCGGACCCGGGTAGGAGTGCCAGTGTGAAAGGGGCTTTAGTTGTTTGGTTCTAGTTTTGTCAAATGTACAGGTTTTTTTTTAACTCTCTTTCAAAAATAGGAGTTAATTAAAGATTAAAGTCGGTTCATATAGCTGTACGGGACTGTGGTTAAAAAGGCATCAGTGGTTGAAAATCAAAAGTCTTTTCTTCATAGAAAAATACTTTCTTTAAATAAAAAGCTTTCTGAGTGGGCCCAGAGTAACACTTATGATATGTCTCTTTTTAAACACCTGCTTTTACACAGCCAATGCCAGGTTTACAAAGCAGGCTTGCCATACACAGACTTAGTATCTTCACTGGGATTCATCAGATTGCCTGTAATAATAAAAGCCTTTGATCTGATTTTAGTTTTATAAGAATAAAATCTATATTAATGTCTCTGCAGAGTTAGAAAATCGTTAACAGCATTGACATGTATAAACCATGTATACCCTGTTCTGATGCTCATAGAGACTAGGTTGGTCGCACACTCAATAATCTCTTCTTCTTTTAGACTTGACCGCCAATAATTATATATATCAGATTCCTCTTACGTTTTCTTTTATAACCTTTTTATTATTTATTAGCAGAACACTATGGAAATATCACTATGGATTATGCGGCAGTGAGACACTATAAAGATATGAACCACGGTTCTGCCTCATTTAAAGGACTTGAAAAAGTCTCTGTTTCTGAGAGCAGTGGCAATACAATTAAACTGCTAATGAGGAGAGAGTTATACCGGATTTATACTTTCAAATCTATGGAACCACATGGACTTAATGAAACTTTAGATCTCAATCCATATCTCTAAAAATGGTAAAAGGTTTTAAAAATGTGATCATTAATCTTTGCATGCCAACTCTTCAGTTGTTCGGGGTTGAGAATCGCGTTCCAATGTCTTCCAATCATTAGTATTGAATAATTGTGTTTTAGTTAACTATGTAATATGACCTTAACGTATAGCAGAATATATGGCTGTATTTTAAAGTGTTTTAATATATCAGTGTTTGAGTTTAATCATTGTATAATTAGACTATGTATGGATTAACAATTAATTCTAAAATCCTTCTCAATTAATGAATGCTATGATAGGTGAAAATTGTCATCTGTAACTTTAAATAGAGTCTATGGCTATTATTCAACACAGGGTTTAACTGGAGGAGCCCAGAGAGTTTTTTTTCCTCAGAGGAGACAAGCCTCTGTTATGAACTCCTATCTCCTATAACCACACAGAGCAGAGTATTAGCAATGGCAGATGACATAGTCTGATCCCTGATTTTAATTGGAGGAGCAACTCAAACTGTCCCGCCCCCCCGGCTGAAGCACTGCTGTAGGCCCGCTCTGCGTGATTATGAGTGAATTGTTGAATAATGGAAATTGCATCGTTCCATTTCGAAATTTTAAAAAGTGACCAGAAAAAAAAGAAATCCATCATAAAGGTAGAAACATTTTAAAAACACCATATATCTTTAAAAAACAGAATATAGTACATAATTGAAAAATATGACATTGAAATATAATGACCTACGAATTGGTGCTAGGATTATTACTAATGCTGTACTCACATTACGCATACATGGAATGTATGGAAAATGGCGAAGGATTTATTCGTTTTGAAGATTTGAAATGCTTCTACCTTTGAGTCCTTTGAGTCGTCGTATATCAAAGAAAAGTAGGCAGAACGGAAAGTAATAACTGCTGTATTCATTTCATTTTGGTATTCTGCATCGGGTCGGGTAACTGTGGGTGTCCCACAAAGTGTGTCGGGTTTGGGTTGGAATGTGAACTTTTTTCGTGGTTCAGGTGCGAGTCAGAAAATGTAATTTTCGGGTCAGCTCGGGTTTGAATTTGAATCACAAGAAAAGTTTTGTCCTTTCAGCGTACTCGTCTGTAACCCAGATAACGTATTAGAAGGTCAACGTATTTCCTGCACTAAAGCAGGAGGCGATTAGGAAGGAGTCCGAAAAAAAAGATGGCGTCAGAAAAAAAGCGTGTGGCTTACATCATGTAGTGGATAATAGTTTGAGAGGTAGGTAGGTGTAGCTTCCTTTCAACTGGTGGCACGAAAGGAATAGACAGGTATTTTATAGTAAAGTAAGTAGAGATAGTTCACTTACAATTCGAAGACAACATTGCTATGGGATATGCCTGCCCATTGGGTAGGTATTACTGAGCTCTTTATATCAGAGCTGCCGATAGGCCCCTTCCTTGGGATGACGCACTCGGTCCCACCCACCGAGGGATTAAAACCGTCATACTGAGGAAGCCATTCCTCTTTTTGCTTCTCAAGATGGTACGGTACGACCTCTGTGTTTAGCTGAGCGTGTTGATAGAAACAAGCTTCTTGAGTCAACTGCCGTTCTCCTGCATTCGTGCTGAAAGCCGGCTTGCCGCTTTGCTGGAATCAGCGACTCCAAAAAATAGAGTTCCTTTTTCTGTCCTTCAGCAGCCTGCTTGCCTGTGTTGCAAGCTGCCTTCTTTGTTACTGTCTGTCGTGTGTGAGCAACTGCCTGTGCAGTACTATTCGCGTGTGTTTTTTCCTTTCTAAAAACTACACTCTTGGGAGAATACAGTTTCTCCATGGGGCTAGGCCTTGCCACATCCCTGCTGTGGAGTGATTCCACCAGCCGCCGTCTGGCAGCTGGATTGGGCCTTGTTTCTTTGGCTGCCACTGCGCGTCCCCCCGTCTGTGTATTAGACTGCACAACCCTGCTTGTCTGGGTCATGCTGTGGATTAGCTGCAGCATGGTTGTTAACAACAGCCAAGCAGCCGTGTGTTCCTCCACCGGGCTGTGTTTACATACACCCCGCTGTAGAGTACACCTCGTCGGCTGCGTAGGCCCACCCACCTTGGTGCCCGGTGCTAACAGCAACCAGTGCACGCGTTGTTAGCAGCGCTCGGTGCACTGACACATGGTGCTGCACGGTACTCGGTGCACACGGTACACACGGTGCTTAGTGCACGTGGTGCTCGGTGCACACGGTGCTTAGTGCACACTGTGCACACGGTGTTCAGTGCACACGATGCACACAATACATGGTGCAATCGGTGCCTGATCACACGGTGCTCGGTACAACCGGTGCACACGGTGCTCAGTGCATGTGGTGCTCGGTGCACATGGTGCACTCGGTACATGTGCTGTTCGGTGCACGCTGCAGACACTGTCGGTGCAGAACACTCCACCGTAATGACAGGCAAGGCCGGGTTTCACGCCTGCAAGTCCTGCAGGGCCAAAATCCCTCAGGAGGACACCCTGTGTGTGCGGTGCTTTTACGTCCAGCACGCCACCTTGGGACTCGAGAGAGAGGTGGCCTGTAGCATCTGTGCGGCTTTTCAGCCCCGGGTGAAGGCGGTTATAAAGGGCCATGAGGGCTAGTTCCGCATTCCCTGTGGCCGGACCGTTGGCAGCTCTCAGAGCCCCAGAGCCCGTCTTCCACGGATTGTCCCAGGACCCCCTGCTGGACATTCCCCACGCACAGGCTCCCCGTAGTCACTCCCCATCTCCACAAGCGAGACGAGTGAAGCGATCCAAAAAGGCCAGGGACATTATGGACCTGAAGGCTCAGATGGCCCAGGTCCTGAAGCTCCTGTCTAAACAGTCACCTGCTGCCCCGGCTGCAGTCCCAGCTCCAATGCTGCCACAAATACCGTACCCTCCCTCCCCCAGGGGAGATCAGGGTGAATGGGAAGAGGCGTCCCAGCTGGCACAGGATGACACACTTTCTATAGCGGCCTCCTGGGATAGGGCCTCCTTCTCCTCTGGCATGGAGGCAGGAGGGGAGCCCGAGCCCCCTGCCTAGCTCGACCTTGGCACTTATGGGGTGCGCTGCAGCATTCTTGCAAGTCCCCTGGATGCCAGCAGCAGAACCATGCCGGTCCGTATTCCGGACGCAGGTGACGGCTTCACCCTCAGAAACTCATGGAGGAGGTGTGCTCCTCCTGGGATCGTCCGGACTCAGCTCGAAGTGTGCTGAAGCAGGCCGCACAGCTTGTCTCCTTGGAAGGCATGCAGAAACTGGGCCTGGTGGGGTTTCCCCCAGTAGACTCCATCATCGCGGCCTTGGTCAAGGCTCTGCCGCTGGGAGGATTGGCCAGAGACCCGGTGTGTCCAAACTAGCAATGCAGGGTGATGGAGACACACCTCAAGAGGGCGTAAGCAGCAGAGGCACAGGTAACCCGCCCGGGTATGCTGACAACCTACATGGATGGCGTACTGCGTGAGACCCCGCTCCCAGAGACAATGGCCACCGAATAACGCCTCATGTCGAGCATGCTGCTCCAGATCTCCAGTCTCCAGGGGCAAGCCCTTGGCCGGAGCCTGGCTAGTTTGTTTGTGATTCGCGGACAGCTGTGGCTGTTGCAAGCGAGGGTTACAGACGCGGATAAGGCTGCACTCCTAGACGCGCCAATATCCCCGGGACATACTTTTGGAGGAGATCCTGCAGCGATCCCACCTGGAACGCGAGGCGTCCTGGCAGGTGGCCGCGTTACTCCCTCCCCGTGCTCCTGCATAGGGCAGGTGGGGTGTGGCTGCGTGGGGCTCCTCGGACGCGGACTGTCACCAGGACAGTTTCGGTTCCCACGGCTCCTCTGAGTGACCTGAGGCACCGCCTACAGGGCACAACTACAACGAACAACCAGGCCCTCTCAAGAGGCAGAGCGTCCCAGGAGGAAGTCTCAGGGCCACCGCCCTAGGCAGCTGCCCCAAACTGCACCGCCACAACCTCAGCAGCCCCAGCAGGGCCCCTGGAGGCTTGCGGCCTCAGACCCCCTTTATGGCACAACAGCATTAATGGCGCGCTTGCGCCTCGGACACCTGGGTGCTCGTCACCGTGCACAACGGTTACGTGCTTCAGTTCTGCTTGGGACCTCCTCCCTTTCGAGGAATCATGAATACTTTTGTGACAGACCCTCTCTAGGCCTCGGTACTTCAGAAGGAAGTGGCCGCCTTGCTGTGCAAGTGAGTCATTTCTCTCATAGACCCCACCTCCCACGGAGAGGGGTACTACTCAAGGTACTTTCTGGTGCCCCAAAAAGATGGCGGCTTTCGCCCCATCCTAGACCTGAGGCTTCTCAACGGGTTCTTAAAAGAAAGGAGGTTCCAGATGCTGACTCAACGTCACATTCTCCAGTCAGTTCGTCCGGGTAACTGGTACACCACCGTGGACTTACGGGACACGTATTTTCACATTCCTATTTCATCCAGAGCACAGGAAGTATCTCCGCTTTGCCTTTCAGTGACACATTTACAAGTTCGCTCACATTTACGAGTTCGCTGTGCTGCCATTCAGCCTCTCCCTAGCTCCTCGTATGTTTTCAAAGTGCGTGGACGTTATCCTGGCCCCCTTGCAGTTGTAGGGGATCAGAGTAATAAATCTCGACGACTGGTTGATCTGTTCCCAATCATGAGAGGGAGCAGTGGCCCACACAGCGGTCGTGACAGAGCATCTGGTGAGGCTGGGCCTCACCATCAATGATGCAAAGAGTCGGCTTACACCGGTGCAGTGCACAATGTACTTGGCGCTCCGGCTGGACTCCAGTATGATGCATGCATACCTGTCGGATGACAGAGTAGCAGCTATCCAAGGTCGCCTCTCCCTGTTTCGACAGGGATCGCAGGTCACTCTGGTATTGTGCCAGAAAATGTTGGGTCTGATGGCCGCAGCCATATCAGCCATTCAGCTGGGTTTACTCCGCATGCACCTGCTGCAAGCGTGGCTCAATGCATTTCACCTACATCCCAAGCGCGACAGACACCATCGGCTGACAGTGTCTCACATGTGCTGGTGGAGGGTGACCTCTCACCTGCGCGAGGGTGTGCGGATGGAAGTGGTGTTAAACTGCCAATAGGTGACAACAGACACCTCCAACTTGGGTTGGGGGGCGGTCTGGGAAGGCAGAGGAGTCTGCGTACCCTGGTCGGACTGCTGGGCATCCCTGTATATAAACATGCTGGAGTTGCAGGCGTTCCCTTGCTCTCCACCACTTCCTCCCGTTGCGGAGGGGTACACATGTGTTGATCCGGATGGACAACATGACAGTGGTGACGTATGTCAACCACCAGGGTGGCCTATGGTCCCCGGGGTTACATCGCATTGCCTTCAGGCTCACATGGGCTCACAGGAACTTGCTGTCCCTACAGGCGACACACATTCCTGGAGTGGTGAATTGGGCAGCGGACTTTCTCTGGAGGGAAGGTCCGCATCCGTCGGTTTGACAACTCCACCCTTAGGTGGTGGAGTGCATTTGGGAACAATTCGGGAAGGCGCAGGTCGATCTCTTCGCCTTGGCGGAGATGACACACTCCCTCCACCGCTTTTCATAGTGTGGCACGATAAAATTAGTGTGCACCATAATATGCCCACTATTTCTCGTGATAATGAATACATTTGCAATAGTAAATACGGAAATCACTAACATACACAGTAATTGCAATTATGGAGCACCATAAAGTTTAGCGTCCTTTGTAAAGGAGAGAATGGTAGCGAATGTGTAGAGAATGGTAGCGATATCTGTGTGTGAATGTGAGAGTGTGAGAGTGAGTCAACGCAGGCAGTAGGTAAAGGACAAACACTTGCCAATTCTTATTAAAGCGGGTCAGGTCGGGTCACGGGTAAGAAGACGGTGCTGCAGCGGGTTGCGGGTTCGGGTTGGGTCCTGTAGTTGTGGGTTATAAAAATCGGACCCGCACAGGACTCTGAGATGTGCTTTTTCTTGCCTTAACAACTTCATTTAGAATTTTTATTTTTGCAAAGTATGTTAGCAGGGTGCGATGTGACGGAGGCTCTTTCAATTTTCATCCACGGAGGGGAAAATAGCTTTTGTACTGACAATGTCTTTCTGCTTGAAAATGTCATTTATACAGATGATATCCAAACATTTTGCATTTAGTATGGCAATTCTGTGGACGTATGTACACCATCACTCTGTTTTTAATTTGGCAAATGTTGTTTGTAGCATTATAAGCATATGTTGTTACTGCCTTTTAGTTATCAATAATAATAATAATAATAATAATAATAATAATAATAATAATAATAATAATAATAATATTAAACGACAACAGCATTCCCATATTAGTGGTGTATCATTGTGATGCGTCTTTACTAGAAGCTTTCCTACTGTTTTGTAGTTTGTGTATTTTATCTCCCCTACTGGAAATTTGATCAATCGCACCTTGTGAGGTGCCTTGAAATCTAAGTGCTATATTAATGTTGTATATAGTGCATTTTTAAACATATGCTGGCAGTGTGTAACAGTTACGTGTATTAGAATAAACTGTGATGGGCTACTGTTTTATTTTCTCTGCTGGCTAGTGGAGAAAATGCATTTAACAGCCAAATTGAGTTAAAATGTTAGAAAATATGCAAAGTGAGTCAGAATAATATGACTGTACTGCTGCAGCCTTCTGCCTTTTTTTCTGTCTCCCCATTTGTTTTGGACACCAGCTGCCATTGATTCTGTAATATAGTTTTGAGGCAACTATGCTGTTGTTTTAGCTACCAGGCTGAACAATAAACTGAAAATTGAAAGCAATAATACATTCTCCCAGTGAAGAAACCAAACTTCTGAGGCAAAATCATATAACAGTGCCATGTGCACCCTGTACTGATATGAATGTATTTAAACACTGTTAGGGTTATAACACAGCATATTTAACTGGAGGTTTTCATCCCAGTGCCTAAGTAAGACAAAAAGCTGCCTGGCAGCCACTTTAACACTAGCAAGATCACGGCCTTCCGGAATCTCTTGGGAACTTAGCCACATGCTGGCCTTGGCAGCCACCAGCTCCCATTCAATAAAATAACCAGCCGAACTGTGCTCCAGCCAGGCAAGTGCCACCGCTGTGGCCCACACCATCCCTTCTGGCTCCAGAAGATAGTGGCTGTGGTGGAGGACAACAGGGCTGTCACAGCTGTCTGTCTCTGACCCCCTTCCACTGTCTGCCTGGGACGCTGCAGAGCACTGGGTGTGTTCGGGGGAAGAGAACCTGCGCACTGTTACTGTGGGAGGTGAAAGTTCATTCTCCATCTTTAGTATCCTGGATTGACTTTCTGCCTGGCTGCCAGAAAAGTGTCGAGGCCTCCCGCCAGCCCCGCCAGGCTGGTTGATTTCAACCTCAAGGGGAGAGAGCGCGCCGCTGTCTGCTGACTCAGCTTGATTCTGCTGTGTCTTCTTGAAGCTGCTGGAGCTGCTGGAGTGGGACGTGTGGGTGGCACTTAAACGGTGACGAGCAAATGGAGACGTCCATTTCAGTTTCTCCATTGGGATGTGTATCGCCTCGCAGAAAGCACTGTCGAGAACAAACGCTCCAGATGCTAACTGTAAGGAAACCTAGACATAGGTGGGAGAAATATATGAAGCATTACATTCAAATCATTCATTGATTGTCTTTATGCAAGGCTGTCTCTAACTATTCAAACACATACGATAAGTATTTGCTTTAAACGTGCCTTTTTAAACACATAGGAATGATATGGAAAATATTGAAGCAATTTTAATTAGTGTTAACACTTAGGGGTAGGTGTACTAGTGTTGCGTCTGTCACAATAGTCAAAAACCAGCTGCAAACAACTCTGAAGTCTTGGGTGAAATGTACTAAACAAGCGCAATGCTGTTTGCGATTTTTTAGGAAATTCTTTGCGGCAGCAGTTTCTGTTTGCAGTTCAAGCGTAGATGAATATGTAATTCTGGGCGTTCCTGCATAAATTCGCAAAAAAGGGGGTGGAGATAGTGCAAATGAGGGATCTCTAATATTATAATGAGATGTACGAAAGCTGCAGGGAGTTGCAACACTTACAATTGCATCAATTTGTTATGAACTTTTGAAAGCATGTTTCAAATAGTCACAGTTGTTGCTGGCATTTCCCACAAATTTCTGAGACATTTCTGGTTTCCCCAACATGTTGGGAGCAATAGACTGCACACATGTGCCGCTAACACCTCCAGCTCAGTCTGAACATCTGTATAGGAATAGGAAGCACACCTATTCTATTAATGTGCAGGTGGTTTGTAATTGTGCACAATTTAGCACTGCACCTCTGACTAAATTAAATAAAAAAGGACAGTATACATTTGGCATATAGGCTACTAATGATAATACAAATTAGTGGTATAATGCAAAATTTGTTGCTGGTCCTTTGAAATTCCTATTAGTTTAAATTTAAAATAATCTTTTATTCACATTGTACACCAATGTGTACATATTTTGTGTTACCGGTAGCCTACAGGCTAAAGTATAAAGAAAGTGCGCTAGGTGTTCATTTGACTGTACTACTGTAATGTGGCAGCAGTGTGGAGTAGTGGTTAGGGCTCTGGACTCTTGACCGGGGGGTTGTGGGTTCAATCCCCGGTGGGGGACACTGCTGCTGTACCCTTGAGCAAGGTACTTTACCTAGATTGCTCCAGTAAAAACCCAACTGTATAAATGGGTAATTGTATGTAAAAATAATGTGATATCTTGTAACAATTGTAAGTCGCCCTGGATAAGGGCGTCTGCTAAGAAAGAAATAATAATGTATACTGTATAGGCTTACTGTACAGATTTATTTTTTTGTTCATAATGTAATGTGAAGCCTACCCAAAACACATTAGTACATACAACAAAATTTATAGTTTGCTAAGTGAAATGCAAATTGCGGTATGTTTGCGCTGCGACTCGCCCATCTTAGTACACCTACCCCTTAATGGTGGTATTTGAGTATTACAGACTAATCCCAGGGCTTAACCCTTTAAGGACCGGGATCGGGTTAACACAAGCATAGTGAAGTGGGCTTCTAGGACCATGATCGTGTGAACACGATAAAAAATGCACTTCGTTTTGATGACTTACAGGGCCACCATATTTTGCAGCAGGCTTGAAACGCATATCATTGTATGGGGGGGAGGGGATTAACTTCCTGATAGTTTTTTTTTTCATGTGATGTCACTGAGAGGAGCATTTACTGTCTAAAGGGCTGAGAAAGTTTTGGCAGCGTGGAGAGAAAATACATCACAGCCTGTTTCAGAGAAACTTGTAAGAAAGGTAAGAAAGACAAGGTAAAACGCTGTAAAGCCGATGTATTTGACATAGTTATATTAGAACATTTATATATATATTATAAATAAATAATGTTCCCCAGAGTGTTCTGAAAAAAACGACACAATTTTCAAGATACTACTGTAAAAAATAGATTTTTAGTGAATTTTTATAGGAAGAGAGTTAAATACAGCTAAAAAATGCTTGGTCCTGAAAGGGTTAAAGGAACAAATCTATTCAGCATAGGATCTACTCAGTCTTCAACAATGAAGAATTAGAGAATCAGAGGGGGCTTGATTGAAGTCTTTAAAATCTTAAAAGGAGTTGACATAGTTAACCTAAACCATTACTTTAAGTGCAGCACAGAAACCAGGACCAAAGGACACACTTGGATATTAATTGGAGACAGACAGGACAGAGGTGCTGTACTCCTTTCCACAGAGTGGTGAGGGTGTGAACTGGGTTACCAAGCCACTTTGATGCTGATGTTGGAAACCTTGAAGACCCTACTTGAGATCAATCTGCTACTATGAACCCGACCAGCATTGATGGGCCAAATGGCCTCCTCTCGTTCGTAAACTTTCTTGTTCTTAAATAAATGCATTAAATTCAATGACAAACGTTTCTAGTACATGTCTTCAAGAGATTGAGAAAGACCACCCAGGAATATAAAATTGAACTGATATGAACATTGCAGCTTTAAGAACAAAAAGAACACATGAGAACATATTAGGGAGACTTCAGCACACCATCACATCGACTAAAGGCTTTTTATTAGAACATAAGAAAGGTTACAGACGAGACGAGGCCATTTGGACCATCTTACTCGTTTGGTTGTTAGTAGCTTATTGATCCCAGAATCTCATCAAGCAGCTTCTTGAAGGATCCCAGGGTGTCAGCTTCAACAAAATTACTGGGGAGTTGGTTCCAGACCCTCACAATGCTCTGTGTAAAAAAGTGCCTCCTATTTTCTGTTCTGAATGCCCCTTTATCTAATCTCCATTTGTGACCCGAAAACGTCCCCTGGGTCGACATTGTCAATACCTTTTAGAATTTTGAAAGCTTGATTCAGATTCACGTAGTCTTTTTTTGTTCAAGACTGAATAGATTCGATTATTTTAGCCTGTCTGCATATGACATGCCTTTAAACCAGGAATAATTCTGGTCCCTCTTCTTTGCACTCTTTCTAAAGCAGCAATATCCTTTTTGTAGCGAGGTGACCAGAACTGAACACCATATTTTAGATGAGGTCTTACTAATGCATTGTAAAGTTTTAACAATTTAAATTCAACACTTTTCACTTTATACCCAAGCATTTTGTTGGCCTTTTTTATAGCTTCCCCACATTGCCTAGATGAAGACATTTCTGAGTAATCATAAACTCCTAGATCTTTTTCATAGATTCCTTCTTCAATTTCAGTTCCTCCCATATGATATATAAAATGTACATTATCTTACACTTTTCTATGTTAAATGTCATTTGCCATGTGTCTGTCCAGTTCTGAATTCGCTGTCTAGATCACCAGAGGATCCTGAATCTTTAGTTTTGCTCTCTGTAACTTCACTAACTTTATACCATATAGAATTGTATAAATGTCCCTTTTTTAGTATTTAATACCATTTAAAGAAAACCTGTGTAAATCCTCACCAGTGGTAAGTAGTCATGATTGTTTTCATTGTTGCTCTCACCGCTGGACTCGTTGGTTTTGCTGGGTGAGCTGCACATGAAACGTTTTGCAGCACCACTCAGCAACCGATTTCCACTCAGACTCAACCTGGAGACAGAAGAGAACGGTCAGGGACACAGACAGCACTATGGACTGTACAGAGCTGTCAGGGTCACAGCCAGTGCTAGGACTGTACAGAACTGTCAGGGTCACAGCCAGCGCTAGGACTGTACAGAGCTGTCAGGGGCACAGCCAGCGCTAGGACTGTACAGAACTGTCAGGGACACAGACAGCACTACGGACTGTACAGAGCTGTTAGGGTCACAGCCAGTGCTAGGACTGTACAGAACTGTCAGGGGTGCAGCCAGCGCTACAAACTGTACAGAACTGTCAGGGGCAAAGCCAGCGCTAAGACCAACTCACACCACTGACACGCGGGAGCAGCCAATGCTCCCTGTGGAATCCAGCCAGGAACCTGCACTCCCCTGACTGTATGACTCACCTTGCACAACACGCGGTCAAGTGTTTACCAGGTGAGCCACCTGGGGACCCATGTTTTATTATATTTAGTGTTGTTTTTTTTTAATCATGAATGAAATCAGTGAAATTCCCATTTACCTGGTTGAAAACAAGCTCTCAATGGATCTCTGAGAGTGAACAGAGGACACTGAAGGACTTCTCTGTGGCGCTAAGAACAAAGTAGACAGCAACCTATCATTAGTACAACAACTTATCTGCCAGAGGCTCTCTAAATAATCAAATTACATATTGAACATTTTCCAATTTTATCATTTGGCAAGCAGCCAAAAAATTAATGTATTGATGTAATGTCACAATTTGGAATTAGTGTTTTTATTAATTGACTATTAAAATGACTGCCTTGGATTAAATCTAAAGGACTGTGGTGCCACATATACAATCCACAGCTAGATTTTTTAAGAGCATTTTACAACACTGTGAAATCGCCCTGGATTATCCACAACCTATCCGTGGTTACCCTGGGGTTGCCCCTAGAAATGGTGGCTGCAATCCAGGTGGATTTGCTGGTTCTGTAAAATAATCCATCCAGCTGTGGCTTCTCCTGGCAGGGTATAGATGGATCAGATCAGCCTCCTATCTTTTTATCCAGGCCACATCAGCACCGAACTGTGACAATGACAGAAATGACTGTCTGCATAAGAAGAGTTACCTTCTGCAAAGCTGCATCTCTCCCAACCTGAAGAAGAAGGCGGGCTGCAGGGAGACAAGTTGTTATCTTCCATATCTAAACACAAAGAAGAATGATACACTGTTGGTTTTGATATACAAAATACCATAAGAAATCGCTCCACTTGAGCTGGTTCTTCATTGAAACATTTTGAAACCTGTTAGTTCGTCAGGATTTTGCCACTTTTACCAATAGGTAAGGGAATGAGTGGAAAGAAAAACATTTCTAATCATATTTAACCCATATTCTTTGAATGTAATAACTAATTATAGCTATTTATCTTTCATGTAGAATGTAAAAAAGTTAATTATTACAAATTTTTAACATTGTCTTCAGTGCCCCTGATTATTGGCACAAGTTTCGAATGACAACCTAGTGGGCTTCCTTTGTGTCTTTGTGATTCACTGTCAGTCATAAACATGACCGACACACAACCTGTCTGCTTACTGTCTTGCTCATATAGCCAAAAGTGTAGTGTGCAAATCAAAGGAGTTTATATGAGGTTGTAAAATGCACTGATCAGATCCAATTCTGATCACCACATCACCAGAAGTACATTGTGATCCTGGAGAGAGTCTAACAAAGTGTAACCAGACTAACCCCAGGCAGGACTAGCGAGACCGCACGGCCCCGGGAAGGATTATATATTATACTAACCCCAGCCAGGACCAGCGAGAGCCGGCATGGTCCCGGGAAGGATTATATATTATACTAACCCCAGCCAGGACCAGCGAGAGAAAGCATGGTCCCGGGAAGGATTATATATTATACTAACCCCAGCCAGGACCAGCGAGAGAAAGCATGGTCCCGGGAAGGATTATATATTTTACGTAACAATGCTTTTAAAAGCAGAAAAAAAGCTGCAGTGGTAGTATCAGATTAATTTAACCCTATTCAACAACACATACATAAAAAATGCGCAGGCAGCTCAAAATATAAAGAAACTCAACATTTCAATAAAAAACTGGTCTGTGAAAGTTATCTAATAGTTACTTTTTAATTAACTTCATTCCCAACTTGTCTGTACTCATAGAACAGCCACACACATGCATTTCTGTTACACTACCCACACAAAATCATGATAAAAAAGAACATTTTCAAGCACTGTATAACTCTTAACCTGCGAAAGCACGTTGATGGATAGGTCATTGCAATAAGGGGTCTGTCGGTCAGTATATTGGTTTTGTGGTTTACTGCAGTTAAGAACATAAGAAAGTTTACAAACAAGAGGAGGCCATTCAGCCCATCTTGCTCGTTTGGTTGTTAGTAGCTTATTGATCCCAGAATCTCATCAAGCAGCTTCTTGAAGGATCCCAGAGTGTCAGCTTCAACAACATTACTGGGGAGTTGGTTCCAGACCCTCACAATTCTCTGTGTAAAAAAGTGCCTCCTGTTTTCTGTTCTGAATGCCCTTTTATCTAATCTCCATTTGTGACCTCTGGTCTTTGTTTCTTTTTTCAGGTCAAAAAAGTCCCCTGGGTCGACATTGTCAATACCTTTTAGAATTTTGAATGCTTGAATCAGATCACCGCGTAGTCTTCTTTGTTCAAGACTGAATAGATTCAATTCTTTTAGCCTGTCTGCATATGACATGCCTTTTAAACCCAGAATAATTCTGGTTGCTCTTCTTTGTACTCTTTCTACAGCAGCAATATCCTTTTTGTAACAAGGTGACCAGAACTGAACACAATACTCTAGATGAGGTCTTCCTAAGGCATTGTAAAGTTTTAACATTACTTCCCTTGATTTAAATTCAACACTTTTCACAATATATCCGAGCATCTTGTTGGCCTTTTTTATAGCTTCCCCACATTGTCTAGATGAAGACATTTCTGAGTCAACATAAATACCTAGGTCTTTTTTAGAGATTCCTTCTTCAATTTCAGTATCTCCCTGTGACAGGGAGCGTGAGGATCTGAGCTGCAAATCTCCCTCCCGACCCAACAGGGCGCTAAGCAGAGGTACTTGCACGCCTGTTCAGAGACAGGCCGGCTTGGAGAGAGGAGTGGAAAAGGAAGTCGGCCATTTTGGTGCAGATTACTGTGATCAGCTATGCTGCATTAGACAACTGGCAGGTGTGCTGAGTCGCGCTGATCATGGGGTGGAGTCTCCTAGTATATAAGGGCTGTCATTCTGTACGTGCAAGGCCTTTGAGGTAATAGCAAACCTGGGTTGCTGTGCTGTGCTGTGCTGTGCTGTGCTGTGCTGTGCTGTGTGTTTTTTTTTTGTTTTGTTTGTTTGTGTTCTACGTTTTTCATTTGTTTATCATCAGGACCGGGGTCAGAGTGATCCCTGACGCCAAGGAGCTGCTGCACTACTGCCAGCACTTTTCACCTTGGACATCACACGCCCCACACAACTGAACTGGACACTTCAGCACCTGCACTTTTCACCACCCCAAAAGTGCACCCAAAGAGCTGAGAGGGACTTGCTCTATTGGGACTTATGATTTGTAATTTTGTTGCTTTGGACTGTGTTTCCCTTTTAATAAAGTTCGCCCTCTACCATTGTGGTAGAGTATTTGCACCTCTATAAGTGACTCTGTGACGTCTGTTCCACATCCACACCCACTGCACCGTCACACTCCCATATGATATTTATAATGCACATTTTTATTGCCTGCGTGCAGTACCTTACACTTTTCTGTATTAAATGTCATTTGCGATGTGTCTGCCCAGTTCTGAATGCTGTCTAGATCATTTTGAATGACCTTTGCTGCTGCAACAGTGCTTGCCACTCCTCCTATTTTTGTGTCATCTGTAAATTTAACAAGTTTGCTTACTATACCATAATTGACTTGCAGTATTGTGGCTTTGCCCCCTTTCTAAGATCGCCGACTTCCAACCCTGGAATTAATTGTCTGGCCACCTGCGTCCAGGGCACTCTGTTCCCTTTACACAGCGCCCTCACAGGTCGGGAGGGAGATTTACCACCAGGAATCACTGTATTTCTGTCACAGATGTGCATGAATTTTTGAGTGCCACGATGTTTTCGCTATTAATCTTTACCCTGTCTGCATAGAAGCAACACTTACACATAAATGTAATTCTGTTAAAAACAATTTAAGGAAAACTTAAATGTGTTATTGAAGTGTACTGGTAATTGTGTAGTGATTATGAGTGAAGCCAGACATGGTTTTATTATATTTTTGTTGTATGACTTGGATAGTAAGCTTTAAATTACAAATGGGTAATACTAATTGGAACAATAATGAAAGCAAGGACTTTAATATCGCAAATGTGGTTATTTTAATGGTTAAATTTCGACATGACAAACAGATTTATTAGAAAACAAGCTGGCGTGAACAAACAATTGCCATTTACTTTGCAGTCCTATCAAGTACCATACCAGAATATGGAAGCGAAAGATTTGTTGTTATGGCAGAGACATGTGATTGGCAAGAGTGTTTGAAAGAGCAAATGAATGATGCACTGAGAGTATATTCGTGCTTTTAGTGCAAAGTGTGTCGATAAGGAGAAAAGCTCAACCATGCTAGATGCAGAGCTAAGATTAAGGAATTTGAAAATGCGCTGCACACACCGAGTTTAGTTTTTAGTTTTTTTATGTTTCAGATTTATATGAATCTTCATGTTTGTAAAAGGACATGAAGGGAGTGAGATTGGCTTGGAAACCGTGGCTACACTGATAAGCAAGCCGGCTAATTTAGTGTCGTTATTGTGAGCAATGAGAGAAACTGTTTTGCCAAAAAACAAAAAGAAATGCATTCCAGCTGAGATCGATTAAAGGGGAAGCAGCACTCACTCAGTAGAGGTTTTGTGAATGTCATAACCTTTGTGAAACAGGCCATTGATCTGAGCAGCTCTCTGACTTTTTTCATTACAGAAAAAGAAAATTAATGTGAAAAAAGGTTAGGTTGTTAAATGCCTATGAAATTAAAGTTTGGACTGATAGATGTACTGAAAGATATCAGGAAGCCACAGCAAGTGGTGCAGCATGTAGATGATTTATTGTTGCAGACAGAAACAGAAGAGGAACATTTGGATTTGTTAACTGAAGTATTGGAGCTAGTTGAGAGGGCAGGATTCAAATTAAAACCAAAGAAAGCTCAGCTGCTTGTGCAGGAGGTTAAATTCTTAGGAGTAAGAATCACTTAACCCATTAGCCTACAGATAAAGGGACCTTGGGATGCAAATTGGACAGGACCACATGAAGTTAGTGACACGTGTGGGGAGGTAATATCAAGGCTGCAATATGCAAAAATAAGAAATGCACTCAGTATAGATGGTACCATGTGGATCAGTGTGAGTGTATAAGGGAGCAGGTGTTAACAAAGAGTAAATACTGCACTCTCTTTTCAGGTCAATGAAGCTGACAAAGGGGCATCCAAGTTATTCATTATTAGGGTAAAACGTGGTGTTTTATCGCCATGGCTACTAAATATTGGGTACAAGGGGTTAATGATAAGAAATCAATCTATGTGCATGCAGGTTACAGGGACAAAATGGGAAGTATCATTTAAAATCATGATTGTAATTCAATTGTCCATTGTAATCATTGTTATATGGTTAATGTTTCAGATACGTTGTCTGGTGGCCAGTCACAGAAAACAGCACGCTCATTTAATGAGGCGGCAATTGGATCAGGCACTTCTGTAGCAAGCAGACGGCAGACACTAATGAAAGGTAGCGCAAGGCAGATGATGGAAATATACAGATGCCAAAGAGGTTCTGTTGGCACATAGAGATGGGACATGGCAACACAATATGCATAAGGCTGGTTCCAGCAAATAATTCAGTGAAGTTGCCCGGTAGAATGTAGGCTCTGTGATGGATGGGTAGAATTGGATTCACATTGCAATAGACATTATTATTTATGAATATGAAAAATAGACAGTGGCTCTAAATGGATCTCCTGAAATCATTAACTATATCACCACTTTCAAAGAAGAATTGATACCTGTATCAATCGCATTATTAAATAGTAATGATTTATTTATATATATATAAATAATATTTACAGTCCAAACTGGTGTCCTTGTTTCTATATAACCATAGAAAATGACTGCTGGAATAGACTGGTGGTCAAAATGATGGGTCCACCTTGTAACACAATGACTGGATTGGGACATGTCGCCCCTTTACCCCACTCAGACCCCTTGCTCAATACATATCTTGGTATCCCTGAATAGCTTACCATCTCTCATTAATGATGAATCCATCTCAAAGTGCAGTGTAATACAGTTTAACACAATACCACCAGATCTCGGTACAAATCAATAATCATGCAGTATACACAGTATCGTGCTATTGATATTTCTCTCAATCGAACTTGCAAGCCACAAAAATAGTAGCTATATCATGGTTGGTTAGAGGCTTATCTTACCTGAGACTAGTAGCTGTGGTGATGAGTAACGCTGTAGTAAATCAATCAATGCAATTTCTGAAGCGACGATCCTGTCTACCTGCTTTTTTTTATTTTTACAAATAATTTCTAAACTTGAAAAGCGTGTTTGTGATGGCCAGAATTATTTTACAGCCATTGTGTAATGGCAAATTTCACCACCCCTATAATAAATATTAACAAACATTATTAATAGACGTTAAAAACTACGCCACTGTCGGTTGTGTGTCGGTAAAAAGAGACAAAATGAGTCCAAATGTACTCAATTTGGTTCGGGTTTTTCAATGTTACTAATGGCTACCGCTAAATATACAATATTTATACATACACGCGCGCATATGGTTTAATTACCATTACATATCGTAAGTAACCCGTATTGTACCGTAAAGGTTATGTATTTAATAGATCAATGTAAAGCATTATTCAAATGCTTGGGGCACAGACTGTACAGATCAGTGCTAAACAGTACCTTTCTAATAAGATAGTGGAAATCCTTTAAGCAACTAATGCACCGTATAACGGGAAATTTTGGCTGGTATTAAATTCGCAGATTTGCTACCTTGGTAGATGGTCGGTTTTTAAATTGGTATCTATCATGTTACAAAGAAATGACACACAGTCTTGTATTTCTTCTTTTAATTTCAAAAACATTCAAATACATGTTTACTTAATGAAATGTGTCTGCTAAAACAGTGTCTCATTTACAGTAATAGTTATAGCATCTACATGTCCAGGGTTCTCCCCAGGAATTCTGTACAGCCGGGCGGCAGAACATTGTAGCCGGGAGCACTTCTAGCAGAAAAATAAACTTGCCTTACCTTAAATATATAACACGACAAAGAATTTGAATAACGTGTTGTGTTTCGTTGACTATATTTGGTTGCGCTTTTTTTATGTTCTACATTTGATTTTCCATTACTGTTTTGTGTTTGTTTGTATGTTTGTTTGTTTGTTTTTTGTTTTATTATTATTATGGTAAATTACCGTGCTTATTTACGCACGCTAATTTGAATGGGGTAAGACAACGTAGGTTTATTGGAGTTCACAAAAAAAACCCAGCAACCTTTTCACTTCCTTTTTATCTTAATTATTCACTGTAAATGCTGACAAACATCCCTACTCACATATATAAGTATACTTTACTCAATTTTTAACAATATGTAGGTGTTGCTTGTTAAGATCAAGTTCTCTGCACTTTTGCGGAGAAAACATCATCACACTCATTGCAACTAAGTCCACCAAACTTAAAAAAACAAAGTAATTGAAAGAGCAATCGTTTTCAATCCGTACATGCGCAGTTTGACTCCTGTGTCGATGAAAAACGTTGGGGTTGGCGGTTTGCTGTCTAGATGCTGATCTTTTTGGCGGTAGCAAGGAGAATATTTTTTGTTGAATTGCCAGTTACCTGCTTTTGTCCGTCACCCTGCAGTCATGATTTTGTTTTTTTATCATGATCTAAAATGCACCGCGTGGTTTAGTGTGAGAAGGGTATTTTCGTAATATAAGTTTCAGACAAGCAACTCGCTTAACAACATTTCATTTTGAACGAATATCCATGCTCTTACTTTGCTAACATTAGCTTTTGCTAGCAAGTCAGGCCATACGCTCTGCAGCTAAGTTATCTTACGGTAGGAACTTATAATATTCTTTTCGAAATTAGGTAAGTTTCTAGCAATGCAATTTAACTCATACTGTATTTTGAAACGGAAACTCGATACTGATAATGACGTCGTTAACGTTGTCTAGCCAGCCTCTTGGTAAGAACACTGCTAGAAAGCTAATGTTAGCCCGATTTTGCTTTTAAAACATGTTTTATTTCGTGTTAAAAGCATGTTTGTGCCAAGAAAGCAACACGTTGTTGATTGATTAGAATATTGTTACATTTTAGTAACGTTAATATACTGTCTTTTCTCGAGTAAGTCGAGAAATTTAAAACCAAAACACAACCCCGAAGGCGGCGGGCGGCGGGGTCTTAGACACAAGCAAACATGAACCGATGCAATGTAAGCTAGGCCTAGTAAAACGCCTATTAAGTTAATGATCGCATTGCATGTCGCCCTAACACGGAACAAATCACTTCAAAATAGTACTCTGTCGTGAAGTACAAGATCAACCTTATGTACCAAATTGCATATTAAGACACGTATTGCTTTTTAAGTTTTTATTAGACTTACAATAAAATCGATAACATGTATGCCTATATTGTCACTGATGTCGGCAGACATTTTTTTTTATCAGTACACGCTGATTTTTTTTATAACATTTTTTCTATTGTCCACATATTAGTCATTAATTACAGTACATTGATTCTGGTACGTACTAGCCTTAACATTATAAAAGATGGTACTTTGTGGCATAGTAAGCGGCGGAACGATGTTTTACCGTATAATCACAACCACAACATGCACCCGGAACTACAAAACATGCCTGTACAAAACTTCAACTCCCAGAAGTCACTGCAACACAACAGCGCCAAACAGAAAAATCCACACAAGCAGGCATGAGCCAGAGCCAGAGCTGCAGGAGATACTGTACGATTTGCTTTTTTAAAACTTCTTACCCCATTTTAATAATAAAGATGTTTATTTAATAAATACGTTAAATACGTGTATTTAAACGTTTTTGATGTGGAATTTGGAATCTGTAATCACAGGGGTTGCTATCCCCATGTTTGTGGTTTTTCTACTTGATTTATTATTATTTTTTAACAGACTATTAGAATTCCTGAACGAAGTAATCAGTCTTTTTTTAAAAGCACTATTGTAGCACCTGCACAATACTTTTAAATTAGTAAATATTATTGATTTAGCTGGTCATTTGATCTAGATCTAACCCTTAGTCAGTAATTGCTTAGACCTGACCTGTCATAGGTCTTTAAACCTGTTTTGTATATTTTTTTTCTTGCAGAAAGAAAACATTAAGCAGTAGAACATCCAATGCAGTGGGCATGTAAGTACTGCACATTTTGTGCTGAGAAAAGAGGGCACTTATTAAAGCACTATAGATTAAAACATGGAAGCTACACCCAAATATCTCCAATCCCATGTGTAGATAAGGAATGCTTGTGCACATTTAAGTCTTTTAATGCCCTTAAAGTGTACTTATCAACTTGGCACACTCAAGATGTTGGGCAAGCAATCAAAACCACGAAATTAGCATTTCACTGTCAGCTTTGTGACTTTGTAGAGCCTTGTACTGATGCTGAGTTTTTCACCCACTTGCGTAAACATCTGAAGCTGCAGCAAATGGTTTGTTGCCCCTATCGAGGCTGTAATTTTCAAAGCAATGTTTACTCAACATTTAATGCTCATAAATGTAAAGAGCATAGCATGCATAATAGGATGGAGTTCAAGTCTAAAATCGTTTCAGATATTGTTCTCTTAAATGAAAATGTCCAACCTGATGATGCTATCCCTGTAGGCCTAAATGATGACATTGAATTTGAGGTACCAGAAAGTAAATATAGAGAAGATGTGCAAGACTTAGAGGGCCAGTTGGAACATAACATGGCTGCCCTGTTTCTAAAAATGCAGACAATTCTCCACATATCAGAAAATGCTTTGCAAGAAGTTATCCAACAGATCAACCAGATATATTTGCTGTCTCAGCCAATAATACATAGCACAATCCAGAGAATACTTAATCAGCATTGCGGTGAGGTTGACAGCTCTGTTGTGAGTGACGTAGTCAGTGCAGTCACTGAGAATAATGTTTTCTTGAAATTCACTACTAAAGATGGATCCTTGTCCACTGCTAGCAAGAGAGTATCTTATGTGTTGCGAGAATTCCCTGTTGCAATGCCAGTTGAGCTTGACATTGACAAGAACAAGCAAACTGTTGTTTATGTCCCTATACTTAAAATGCTGCAGGCAATGTTAAGCGATGGGGACGTTTTGGATAAGGCCCTGTCAACACAGACGAGTCTGTTACAGGGATATATCTCTTACAGAGATGGTTCCCACTTTAAAGAGAATGCTCTTTTGATGGAAGAAGAGTTTAGGATAGCACTTGGCTTGTATATAGATGATTTTGAGGTGGCAAACCCATTGGGCACATCGAAGAAAAAACACAAGATGTGTGCTGTTTACTGGGTACTAAATAATCTGCATCAGAAATATCGCTCCTCTCTCCATTCTATTCAGCTTGCGCTCCTTTGCAAGAGCACCACAGTCAAAGAGCATGGTTATGTCAAGGTTCTCCATCCTCTCATTCGGGACCTTGTGTCTCTTGAGCAGCAAGGTGTATATATAGAACAGCTGGGAGCCAGCGTTAAGGGCACTGTATTGTATGTCGCAGTAGATTGATCAGATTTGTAGATTCTGTATGGCTAAGTGGGAGGAAATACAAGAGAAGGAGGTACGTTCAGGCCTCTATCAACTGAGAACGCAAGAAACTCATGACAGACATGTGCAGGAGGTTGAGAAGGATCCTACCTTGTCCAGACAGTATGGTGTGAAAAGAAGCTGTACCCTCGGTGACAACTTGAAACATTTTCATGTTGTGGACGGTTTTCCACCAGACATATTACATGATCTTCTGGAAGGGGTTGTCCCTTTTGAATTGTCCCTCTGTCTGCAGGATTTGATTGCAAAGAAATATGTCTCACTTGAGTCCTTGAATAAGGCAATCAAACAGTTTCCCTACACGTTCTCAGATAAAACTGACCAACCACAAATCATTCCAAAGACCTTTTCCTCTAAGGCAACAATTGGAGGAAATGGTCACGAAAATTGGATGCTCCTCAGACTACTTCCATTGCTGATTGGTCATAATATCCCTGAGGGAGACTCAACTTGGGAAGTTTTGATGATCCTAAAAGATATAGTGGAACTGGCAGTGTCATCATGCTTTACAGAGGAGTCAATCCACTTTTTAGATTGCAAGATTTCAGAGCATAGACATTTATTTCAGAGAGTTTTTCCCAACTCAAAACTTCACCCAAAACACCATTACATTGAACATTACCCTCAGTTAATCAAAACATTTGGCCCACTAGCTGATGTCTGGACAATGCGGTTTGAGGGAAAACATAAATTCTTTAAGAAAATTATCCATGCAACTCAAAACTTCAAGAACGTCCCTCTTACTTTGGCAGTTAGGCACCAGAAGATGATGGCCTTTCATTTAGCATCCATTTCATTTTTCAAGCCACCTGTGGAAATTCACAAAGTGAAGTCTGTTATGGTTGCATCTTTTCCTGATAATGTGCAGGATTGTCTATATCAGAGAAATGGCCAGCAAAGCACAATCCTTGTTGCATCATCGATCTGTGTCGATGGCGTTAAATACACTGAAGATATGGTCGTTTCAGTTGGTTCATGCTCAGGGCTCCCAGATTTCAGACAGATTGCACAGATTGTGGTGATCAATGCTGACGTTATGTTTGTCTGCAGACTCATGACCTCATGGTATAATGAGCATCTACAAGCTTATGAGCTTTGTAGCAGCCATGTGAGCACTCTCTCAGTCACCCAGTTGTCTGAATTGAATGATATTTTCCCCCTCTCAGCCTACAGGGTTAGAGGCAAACTGCTTGTTACACTGAAGCGTTACATATTGTGCTGAATAACATGGTATGGACATTGAAAGGGGTGGAATCCTAAAATATGTTTTTTTTTTTCTTTTTTTTTTTAGTGAGCCAATCTTCAGTATGGATCAACGACTTGTATTGAGAGTGGTAATCAATGAGGAAGATATACGGAAGTTAACATTGAGTGGGAACCAGACTCCGTTGAAGCATTGCAAGTGCAGCTGAAGGAAAAGCTAGCGCTGCTGTACAACTTCAATCTACAGTATGAAGATCCTGACTTCAACAATGCACTTTGCAATCTCACTGACATATTGGACTTGCCCGAAAAAGCTACCTTGAAAACCATTCCTCATTTGACCCCACTTTCAACACCTGGTACATCAACACCCAGAACGTCCGACACAGATTCTGTCAACCAGTAGCTCATCACCACTGCCAAGAAGAGATCAGTGGCCTGAGACTTTTGAGATCCCTATTTTCTCAGTTGATTTTGAGTACAGACTTAGGGAGGAAAATCTGGCGTATATGAAAGATGGGACATTCATAGTCCCATCAAGAGATATGAAGCATGTAATACTTGAAAAGCTTGCTGAATCAGTGTACAGTTTTAAGGCTTATCCTCTGGATGAAGACTTCGGTGTTGTCGCAGCAGCACTGATCAACAATCACCCCTGCCTCAAAGAACCGGGCTCTCCCACAGGATGGTACAAGCCTTGAAATGGATAGAGAGGCCCTTGTTGTGGAAATGAAAAAAAGGCAACCCAATAGGACTCTCATCTCACAGAAGATGGACCAAACATTCCCGCTACGCAGGCGAGAGATAGTGGAGACGGGGCCTCCTGTCCAGAAAATGGTAGAGCGGTGGCCGGCCCTTTTTACTGAGAGTCAGGTGAGCGTGTATTGGTAATAAACTCAAATTTGTTAAATATTGACATTTTTCAGTTGTCTCTATATTATTGTTTATATTTTCCTTGCGATTTCAGGTGTTTGCCGAATTCAATAGGATTGCCTGTAAAAACCTCCAGAGGGACTTCTTTGATGCACTGGACCGTTACACCCCACGTTTTATCCACATCTTCAAGTCCAAAACAGGAAGTGTAGGGAGGACGTTAGCAGAGTTATTGGAGCAAATTTCAGGGGTAGGTCATTCAAGGGCACATTCACATACAGTTCACTGAAAGAGATTTGCATCAGTGTTCATGTTGCATTTTTGGTAGCTAATTATCTCGGTTCATACCAGGAAAGCTGTCATGTTATAACTTTTCAGCTGAAATGGTTTGTCCTCTGAATATAACATATACATGTGTACACAGCTGCTTATGCCTTGTAAGTCTGGCCCCTAATCATTTGTTTCTTTCTCCTTCCCTGTTAGACATCAGGTGTAACTGCAAAGCTCAGTTGTTCTTCGAGGGATTCCCATCCTTCTGGGTGATGTCTGCAGTGAATTTTACAGGACATGCTTTGTAAGTACCTGTAAATTCCCATCTTCTGTCTACTACAGTGCTGTCCAAAAGTATTGGGACTGTGGAGTGACATTTTTTATTTATATTTTTGCTGTACACGCAAGGAATTTGAAGTTACAATGAAAAGATGAATATGAGGTAAACGTACCAAATGTCACCTTTAATTTAATGACATTCTTCTGTATATATGTTTTACCAACTTGGAATAATAGCACTTGCAGTGTTCCACCCCCCAATTTTCTATGGGACAGTATAAATCTTACTAAGTGGTCGCATATGCCTTGCACGCATTAACTGCAAGAGCCTGCAACCCACTGACAACTCTTGGTATCTTCATTTCAGATGCTTTGCCAGGCTTTTACTGCTGCCATGTTCAGTTGTTTCTTGTATTGGGGTGTTTCTGACTCTAGCCTCCTCTTCATTAAGTGAAATTTATGCTCAAATGGATATAAATTGTCTTATTGACCTGGCCTGTCTAAAATATTCCATGCTTAATCTGCTTTTAAGGCGTAAGCCACTGTGCCCAATCAGAATACCGGCTTCTGTGTTGTTCATGTTATCCTAATTGGCCTCTCATGGCTATAATGTTGTTTCATTGCAAGATTACAATGGCAATGAGGACTTTGCGCACATTCCAGTCGGACTGTTGACTGTCATCACTGAAGATACTCCAAACAGCTCTTCGAACATGCTGCACCTTGACTTCGTCTCCACAGCCATCATTGTAGAGGGAGGTATTGTAATGAAGGATATTCGAGACCTGCCGCTTGCAGTTTGCCTCTTGTTTGGGCTGTCATATGCGCTACACCTGGATTACCCCAACTGCATGAGAAACACATTTAACTTTATTCAACAAGTGATTCTGGAGTTGGGACAGAAAACTCTAAAGCCGAAACTGCAAAGTCTGAAAAACCAACTACTTGCCTAAGGAAGAAAATTTTGTGCTGACTTCAAAGCATGTTATTGTTTCTTGTTTTGGGGTTTCCTTTGTCATTTTTATACTTCCTTTGACATTTGACAAATCTATGCCTGTGTCAACTTTAAATGTACATTTACTGAGTCCAAGCTCAACAATTTTTTGGAATGAAAAGTCATTTTCACGTTAGTTTAAGTTGATACTTTTCCAGTTCTTCATTTGCAAAGTTTCCAGCAGCACGTTACTTGCTGCAGTGGTTTAGTTCCACAATTTTCAAAGAGTCTGTTTTGAGAAGAAAAATGGCACGAAAGTGACAAGCATGGTTAACCTGTTCGCTAAGCGTTACAAAAAGGTTTGAAACCTGACATTATTTTAGTGCCAATGTTTCTTTTTTCTACTGTTTCTACTAAATGTGTTTTCTTGTTGTATATAGATTATCTTAGAGACCAGGCACTTTACCTCCATATTAAGTTGAGGTTAAACACACAGTGGATTGCATAAGTATTCACCCCCCTTGGACTTTTCCACATTTTATTGTGTTACAAGATGGAATTAAATTGGATTTAATTAGGAGTTTTTGCCACTGATCAACACAAAAAAAGTCCATAATGTCAAACTAAAAAATAAAATCTACAAATTGTTCTAAATTAATTACAAATATAAAACAGAAAATAATTGATTGCATAAGTATTCACCCCCTTTGCTATGACACACCTAAATAAGCTCTGGTGCAACCAATTGTCTTTAGAAGTCACATAATTAGTTGAATGGAGTCCACCTGTGTGCAATGAAGGTGTTTCACATGATTTCAGGTTAAATACACCTGTCTCTTTTTTTTGTTTTATTTTTCAGTTGCAATCCACTGTATTTGAAAGGAGAAGGAACCAAGTTACTTTTTTAATTTAGTACTTAAATTACTTAGTGGCACTTATCTTTCTATATATCAATAGCACTTTATTTGTAGTTTCTATGATCATATTTTGGCATTACTCCTTCAAACAAGTAATAGATAACTTACTGTACGTGAATAGCATTACAAAAAGATTTGAAACCTGGTGTTTTTTTGTGCTAATCCATCAGTTCATGTGTTTCTTTGCAGGCTTGAAAATAGAAATACTTGGCGACTCATGATCTGTTGATTAACATTGAATGTGTTTTTTTTTTCCTGCTTATTCAATATTCAAAGGACATGTAACTTTGCAAAATAAATATGCTGTTAAATGTTATCGAACCAAATCTATCTCTTTCTTGATTCCCTGCAGGAACTCTGTTTTAATTTCAAGTGTTTGATATTGAATATTTTACAATATGCTTTATTTTAGAGGTAAATGTCTAATAATAATTACTTGTGTAGGAATGGCAGTATTATGTAGTGCTGGTAATTAAGTTTTACACTTAGTATGCACTAAGTTATTTCAAGGCAATGAGTTTGCATGGTTTGATCAAGTTATTATGACAAATGATGGAGTGAGTAGAACTTAAAATGGTGAAGTGAGTAGAACTGAAGAAAGTGGAGTCTTTTTACTCGACAGAGGCTAGTTAATGGAGCTTATGGTTTTGAGTTATCATTACTAACAGAGTGAGTCAGAAGCTAGTTAACAGAACTTGTGTTTTTGAGTAGACTTTACTTTACTGAGTAAGTGTGGTGTAATCAGAAGAGGAAAGCTATTCAAACTTATCATCTGAAGTAATATTACCTTGAGCCTACTAAGTTCCTTCACTTGATTGTTTCAAGGCAATGAGTTTGCATGATTTTTTTCAAGTAAAGGCAACTAATTAGATTTTACAGT